>JABAKD010000018.1:3458228-3863228 GCA_012845835.1 Undaria pinnatifida | reverse complement strand
CGCCATCGGGTTGCACTTTCAGTTTCGAGTCGTTTGACGCCCCCCCCCCCCCCCCCTCCCCTCCCCCCCAACTTTCCTTGAGCGAAAAAATGGCCGGGTTTTGAAACCAGCCCCCGGCCTTATCTCCTGAAATTCGGTGCGCTCCTCGCGACCCCTTTGCGAACAAGAAAATACATTTCAGGATACTTTGTTTTCGTAACGCCTTTTCTCGCTCGTGTCGAGCAGCCATATCTACAACGTTCAATAAGGAAAATTTCTGCTTTTTTTTGTCGGGGGGGGGGGAAGCGTGGGGGGGGGGGGGGTATATCGTAGAATCAGTCTTTCGATCCTAGTATTTTTTTTTGTAGGTGAGGTATGGAGCTCCACTGATCAAGCAACCACGCACTCTCAGGAGGAAAACATGGCGCATCCTCTGTCTTAAAGGCTCTAGCGTAAACACCGCACCGCTCGTCGAACCCCGAACGTGCCAGGTGGTTCAGGTAGGTGTAAGGACCCAGCAATTAATCCGGAAGACAGCCGCGCGTATCTATCGATAAGCCCCCCGGCGAGTAACCCGTTAAAAAAAAACAACCGCGCGCACGTGTCTCTAGAAGAAGCTGTAAAAGAGCACTTTTTGCGTGAAGAAGTTTATTTCACACCTCAAAAACGTTCTTTCTACCCAGCGACACCATCTATCTGTACACGCAGTGTCCGTGCTGGCTATTCATTCTACGAGAGGGATGCAACAAAGTTGTCGTGGTCGCAGACTGTGAGACAGAGCGAGAAAAAAACAACCTCCCCCCCCCCCCCCGACAAAGCCAAATAAAGGCAGGTGAAAAGCTAGCTAGCGTATCGGGTACCAGGACACAAAATTGAGAAAAATAAAACACGAAAACGAAAAACTGCCGGGCTTGGACGAAGCCGACAAGAAAAAAAAAACAAACGGTTCTTTCTGAAGAGTGCGATGCAAATAAAATGACCTGTGTAGTGCCCCAAAAAACGAAATTTCCAAACTAATGACGCGTGTGCTACCGACAGAGAGAGGTGCACCAGTTATTTTTTCTAAGGATTTCCTCAATTTTTGGGAGCTTCTTAAGACCTCTCCCCCCCAAAAAGAAAGATTTGGAGAGAAAAATGAAACAGCTACAACATACCGGATAACAAAAAAAATCCCATGGCCTAGGTACACAACGAGAACCATGAAAAAAAAATGGCTTTTTTTTTTCCCCCCGACGATTTTGGGTTATTATTAAGAAGCTCCGTCATTCGGAAAACACGTTCGCCAAGAAAAGGTATACCTCTACGGTATCTTGGCTAAAATAGACAAGGCTACGGTTGGGGGGAGGGGGGGGGGGGGGGGGGGGGTATCCCCCATCTTCGCTCTACCGGGTTTCCAGCACTCACACGAGTAGCTCCAGATCTCGCCCGAACGCGGAAAGTAGGAAAGAATTTCGTTGACTCAGCGTACCACGTAACTCCGCGGCGGTGTTCATCGAGAACCCCAAAAAGCTCACACCAGGTTGGGTGGCTCTTACTTGCGCGAGTGGCTCTGTGTCGCTGGAAACCAACGGTCAAACGTCGACACCCGCGCCGTAGCCGCCATCTAGTAGCTAGTCGGCGACTTGTCCTTCCTGATTAGCCCTTCTCTCTCTCTCTCGCCCTCTTGCCCCGTGGCACACACGCCTCACACGAGAAGGAGTACAGTACTGGTCGCTTGCTGTAGTGGCGGTGTGTGCCAGTCGAAAATACCGGCACCACTTTGAACACCGCCGCGACTAGATGGTTCCATCTGTTGCCAAGCGATTGCACACAGGCACAACAGTATAGTGGGCAAAACCGGCACTATTCAGCCGGCACCACAGAGAGTACAGCAGCACTACCGTACCGCAACTAAATGCAGCCGATGACGCCAACGGATTCGTCGGTGTTGCGACAAATTTGACGGCTGTGTAGGTCTCATCCAGATATTAGCCATTGATTCGACGTTTACTGATTACGCTTTGTCCCCCCCCCGCTCTCGCCTCCTCGCACGAAACGGGTTTCTGCTTGCACCTGCCATCAACACGGGGGATTTCGTTCTGTTGCGATAGGTTGACGACCAGATCACGTTCGATCTGCCAGATTCGACGGTGACGGCGCTGAGATTGAAGTTTCCCGCCAACAGGACGTTTGAATTCAACGTGGAATACGGCTCAGGCACTGGTTTGGACTACGAGATAAATACCGAGGTGAGAGAGAGAGAGAGAGAAGCGACCAGACAATCCAGCAGAAACACTGCCTACAACATCCCCTCCCCCCATCCCCCGCCCTGCCGCGCCACCCCCCTTCTCTTCCGCGTTTTTGGTGAACGAACATTGCCTGTTGATTGCCTGGACGGACTCGCCGATCCGTTCCTCCTACCGCGGTGTTTTGTTGCTTGCCGCCTGAGCTGGAAGGGCGGGCCGAATGTTTTGCTGAGTGCTCGGATCTCGATGGTTGCCTCCCTCCGCTCGACGGTGGATCGTTCGCACCGGGATGTGTTTCGTTTAGACCTCGTATGGTCGACGCTCGATGGTTTTGCAGTCTCGATGGCAAGAGCTGAAGGTCGGGGGGGGGCTTTTTGCGGTTTGCGCTGCCGCTGTCACGGCCAGTTCTATGCGGTCGTTTCGGCCGCGCACCATGCGTAAATTTCGATACACGATTCGCACGTAGTGATGGGCGTGTGGTAAGCGCCGTTCCTTTTTTTTCTTGTCTGTTTTTGCCCACAACAAACAAGCCGTTTGAGGGGGGGGGGGGGAATAATAACAAGACACAAAGTAAAAATATGAAATATAAAATCAAGATAAATAATATGTGCTCTCGCAGTAAAAAAATGTCCACACGGGAACAATATAGTCTTATAAACAGAACTTCATTTCTGTGTATTTTTTTCGTTGTCCGGTGGTTGGTAGAGGATGCACTGCATTAGTTCACTGTTACCCGAAGGAGCACCATTTTTTTTTAACGCGTGTTACAGTAGAGGTTTACCGACCCCCCACCCCCGATAATTTATCAATTTCGGTAGCTTAAGACGTCTCCCCCCAAAAACCTGATCTGGTCGGAGAAAAAAAAATAACTTTTACGTACTACATAGCGGACGAAAAAGTCCCATGGCCTCGGCCCGGTACACGACGAGAATCACGCCCCCCCAAAAAAAAACAAATGTCGTTTTTTCGACGATTTTGGGTTAAGGAGCGCCGCAATTCCGAAGACGTTTCAGCTAAAAAGAGGTATACCTCAATACCTTGCTATCGTAGCACGCGTCGACTACCCCACCCAAAACGCTGATTATTGACAAACCTTGATACAAGGGCGAAAACCGATCATGAACCAATCTCATGGTCTAGGGTATATCACGCGAGGATAATAAGCATGCCACATCTTGCGGCGGTTTTGAGTTATCTATAACCCTTTCGGGACTTGGCCCATTTCCAACTCCTCAATTTTTTGTTTCCTGGTCTAACTCCGAGTGGTTTGTGCCCATGTCGGGAGTGCGGTACTAAAACGGAAAAGTTGACGAATAGTAGGACAAAGTTCTGAATGATCTCATTTTTTGCACAAGCACCCTTCGCACACGAAGCAACCCGGAGAGGCCCTGGCTGCTAGATTTTCAGGTCGAAATCCCAAACGCAAGATAATCTGTAGCAACGAGAACAAGAGCATCAGCTTCTTGCACCGCTGCGTGAGCTGCACGCTCACATCACCGTGCTGGGGACGCGCGAATACTTGGTGTTATCGCGCATCACAGGGGGGCGTTACCGTGTCCAGAGGTCTTCTACCACGGTAAGGGGTGCAACAGAAATTTTCTGCAGGAACTTCTGCATTTCTGCAGAAATTTCTGCTGCTCTCTCCCATCGTGAGGAGCTCGCACAAAACCTCTCAGCCGAAACACGGACTTCGAAGGCATTCGTGTTGTTCGCGCAACCCGTACAGAAATCTCTGCTGCTCTCTCTCATCATGAGGAGCTCTCTCACAAAATCTCTCCAAGCCGAAACAAACATGGACTTCGAAAGCATGTTCGTGTTGTTCGCGCGACCCCTACAGCCAACACATTTGTATTCGCCATGCCTAAGGTGAAAGCCCTCAAAAAAATGTACCGCTAAAATGACCGAGCTTCTCTAACCGAATAGTGTTCCACACTTGACACTCAGGGACGTCAACCGGGATCACCAGCGTTTCGTCCCCCACAAAGCTCAGCCCCCACAAAGCGCAACTCCTGCTGCCGTCGGATGACTCCTCTATCGTGAACCTAGTACCCGCGTGCACATGTACACGTCGATTTTGTTCTCGGCGAGGAAACGTCGAGAGCCCCCCCCCCCCCCCCCCCCCCCCCCCGCCTTCCCCCCCCGGCCCGGAACTCTTCTCATTCGGACAAAACAACATGCAGGGGCACACAGTAGCGTGCTCATAGGTACCGTGGAAATACCCTGGTGTGCAAATGCCCGACAACGTGAGTCGATGACGGCGGGGAAAGTTTGCTGAACGGTTTGTTCCCGCGAAAAACTGGGGACGGCGTGCTCGGTAGCCTGAGACGGGGGGAGGAGCGGGGGGGGGGGGGGGGGGGGGCGTTGTGTGGGTGTCTCGGATCCGAGTTGCAAGGGAATGTGAAAGAGGACGCTGGAGAGAAAGAGTTGCGAAACGTATGCAAGATGGGATAGCGATGTAAGAAGATAACCTGCTGGGGCGGTAAAGACGCATACATGCCACGATGTGGGTGCACACTTTTTTTTTGCTTTTTCGAAGACTCCTCATTTTGCCTACACCGAATTTTTTAGGCCACGGTAAGGAGGGTCCCCTTTTTAGGGACCTCTCGTTGCGGTGGCTCGGGGCCACTCGCGCTCGAGTGATCCCCTGTTTTGCTCGCGGTCTTTATCAAGCTTTCGGGTCGTGCTGTTCTTTCTTTTTCGGCGAGAAAACGAGTCCACACAATGGACCGAGCAAAAAAGCAAGCTGCTACCTGCGCCAAACGAATCGCCACAGGTATACTTTTTTGGTGGTGAGGTGTATAGAGTAGTCGTTCGAGGGCGAGTGGCTCCTCAAACCTCCGGTGTACGAAGTGAAGAAGGGCGTACCCACCCCCTACCGCATCTTGTGTCGGAGACAAACTGTGACCTTAAGCCGATGAGCCATGCCAGGGCTTCTAGCTCTACACGGACAACAACACAGCTAAGACAGGACAAGAACGGAGTTCCAGCCATTTTTTGGGGGCCCGCTACGTCCTTTCAGCAAGAATTTAAGCTAAAAACAAATGTGACACACCTCTAATTTTGCAGCGTGCGCGCCTACTGGTAAAAAAAAATGATGGTGAGGCCTTTTCCCCCGTCTAACTCATCAACCCCCCCCCCCCCCCCCCCCCCCCCCGGCTCACCCGCGCAGGCGTTCGTCAGCGCTGGGGGCAAGAAGGCATGGGAGACGTTCACATTTTCGTCGCCCGCGTTGGTCGAGCAAAGCGTCTCGCTGGTGGCTGTCAGTGGACCTGCGTTCGCCTCGGTTCCCGACTACCCGACCCTAAGGGCCCTCGACCTCCAGTTTGTGGGCGAGCTCATCGACGACGGCCCGGGGGATTTCAGCGTGAGTGTAGGAGAGGCGTTTTTTCGTTTTTTCGATGTGAAGGAGGCGTTAACCCTTTTAGCGCCGCAGTCCCGACGTGGTGGACAAAGCACTTGGCGTTAGACTAGAGGACGACTTCAAGAGTTGGAAATGGGTTTAAATGTGTGCGCACAAGGTAAGGCTCACTCGCGCGGCTCGAGGGGCCCTTTATTGTTTTGCTCTGGCTTGTGTTTTGTGTTTTGTGTTTGTTGTGCTATGCAATAGTTTTTTTGTTGTTGTTGTTGTTGCTGTCGTTGGTGGTGATGATCCCTTGCAGCTCTCCTTGCGTGACATTGGCGGCCTATACTGATTCTACGATCTAGCCCCCCCCCCAAAAAAAAAAAAACAAACACGATTTTATTTACCGAACGTTTCATCATGGCGGCTCGCCACAAGGAAGGATACGATTGAAAGCAAAGTATCCACATATTTTCTTGTGTGCAAAGGCCTATCGATCGATGACGTCAGGATTTACGACCGGGAGTTGGTTTCGAAACGTTTTGAAACCGGCGATTTCGTTAAAAAAACAATACTCTGGTCCTCAGCCTTTAATGATCAACAAATCTAACCAAACGTATCTTCCCTGCTTCGTGGCATCCCTCACTATCGAGTCCTCCACGTGATCGACGGTATCTCACCCACTAGCGTTGTCCACTTAAGGCTCAGCAAAGAAGGAGAGGGTACTCCTGCCACGGGGTCATGCTGTCCATACATAGTCTCTATGTAAAGAAATATTCATGATCGACTTGCTGTTCTCAGTTTGTGGATTTTTGTTTTGGGTCCTCCGGCACAATGAACACAGCGCAGATGATACCGTTCAGAGAGAAATCGAATATCCTCTGCCGGGTGGTAGCTCTCCAACGACCACATCGTATTCTCCCCATATATAGCACTTACGTAGTGGATGCGTCGCGGTGAGCACCGTTTTTTTTTTTTTTTTTTTTTTTTCCTTTTTTTTTCTGGAACAGATGGTCACGACAACGATGACTGGATGGAACATATTGCCGGACATCATCGGCGACGGAGTGTCCGACCAGAAAGATATCATGACGGCCATCTGCGAAACGAAGGGCGCCACTTACGACGGCGTGGACTGCGTCGGCGAGCTCAACGACGCCAGCGTGCACGTAAGTTGGACCCTTCACGCGTGGGAAGATGACGACGCATGCTGTGATGCGACAGAGAGAGGTCGCACGCAGCACCTATTATTTTTTCTGGGTCTCATTTATTTATCACTCGAGTGAAGACCGACTTTTTGGGAGAAACCAAAAGGGCGACCCCCCGATGAAGACCCGTGCTACGATAGAGGTATACCTTTTTTTGGCGAAAATGGTTTCTGAATGGCGGGGCTCCTTAACCCCTTTAAAACTGGAAACCCGTTTTTGGGGACAAAGTTACTTGGATGTAGTATAGGGAAGGGTTCGGGGGCTCTGAAGGGGTTAAGCCAAAATCGTCGGGGAAAAAAATAATATTAGGCCTTTTTTGTTTTTTTGCATGATGATGATTCTCGTTGTGTACCTAGGCCGTGGGATTTCGCCTCCGGTAAAATAGCAGTTATACTTTGCTCCAATTCAGCTTTTTTTTTCGGAGGGACATGTCTTAAGCTCCGAAATTGAGGAAAAACCTCAGAAAAAAAAAGTGGTGCACGTCTATCGTAGCATGCGCTTTGAGAGAAAACCGAAAGGGCGACCCCGATAGAGGTATACCCTTTTTTGGCGAAAATGGTTTCTAAATGACGGGACTCCTTAACCTAAAATCGCCGGGGAAATAAAAAATAATAGGCCGTTTTTGTTTTTTGCATGATGATGATTCTCGTTGTGTACCTAGGTCATGGGATTTTGCATCCGGTAAAATAGCAGCTACATTTTTTTCCAAATCAGCTTTTGGGAGGGACATGTATTAGGCTCCGAAGTTGAGGAAAAACCTCAGAAAAGAAGTAGTGCACCTCTATCGTAGCACGCGCTTTGAGAGAAAACCGAAAGGGCGACCCCGATAGAGGTATACCCTTTTTTGGCGAAATGGTTTCTAAATGACGGGATTCCTTAACCTAAAATCGCCGGGGAAATAAAAAATAATAGGCCGTTTTTGATTTTTTGCATGATGATGATCCTCGTTGTGTGCCTAGGCCGTGGGATTTTGCATCCGGTAAAATAGCAGCTACATTTTTCTCCAAATCAGCTTTTTTTGGGAGGGACATGTCTTAAGCTCCGAAGTTGAGTAAAAACCCCAGAAAAAGAAGTGGCGCACCTCTATCGTAGCACGCGTTTTGAGAAGAAAAAACAAAAACAAAAAAAGGGCGACCCCGATGAAAAGAGCAGTTTGAACGGCCTAGGCTTAAAAAGTTGACCGCTTTTTGAAAAATACCACAACGATGGTGGTGGCAATTAATTCCTCTTCTTCAGCTGAGGAGCTCTGTCAATTTTTGAGAATTACTTCTTGTCGCCAAACAGTAGTGCTATGCCCTCATCGCGTACGTAGTAAACGTCTAATAATGACGGAGATCTACTGTTAGTTGGCTGGATAAATATATTATCAAGCAGCTCAAACTCAGAAAGGGGGCAAAAAACCATACGCCTTAACTTAGCGTTCGACTCAAGTCATGTTGATTCTGTTGGCTGGTCTTATTGCCAGGTATACCGATCCTCAATCGAACACGGTCGTAACGTAGGAGAGCCGGCCGAAAAGGTGGCGTCGACTTTCCTTTTGCGCGTGAGATTTCGCCCTGTACGTAAATATTATATCTCCGTAAATGACATACCATGGCTACCGTGAGGCGAGCACCACCTTTTCCGTACTCTTTTTTTTTATTTTAGCCACTACTTCTGACCGAGTGACCCGGCGCCTCAAAAGAGTCTCTGGGTGAATTTGTTTCGGCGCAGCGCAGCCAATCTATATATATATATCCAAAAACGGCCGTTTCATTCGTCATGTGGTTGTGGTGGCGAACGGTAAACAAACAGCGCACGGAAACTTTTAAGGCCGCGAAAATTTAAGGGGGTGTCACCCGCGCGAGTTACCCGAGTGACCCTGCGCCTCAAAACAGTCTCTGGGCGAATTTGTGTTGGCGCAGCGCAGCCAATCTATATATCCAATGAATGGCCGTTTCATGTAGTTGTGGTGGCGAACGGTAAACAAACAGCGCACGGGAACTTTTAAGGCCGCGAAAAAATAAGGGGGTGTCATCCGCGCGAGTTACCCCGAGCCGCTGAAGAATCAGGCCCCACAGCTGCCCCCCCCCCCCCCCCCCCCCCCTCCTACCGCAGCCGCGATCAATACCGCCGTTTTCGTACGATAGAGGTATTAAGGTATACCGCTTTTTGGCTGAAATATTTTATGAATGACGAAGGGCTCCTATACGCCTTTTTCAACTGGAAACCCGTTTTAGGGGGACAAAAGTACTCGGAATTAGTGTAGGAAGTGGTTTTGGGGGGTTAACCCAAAAGCGTCGGAAAATACACCATATTATTTGTTTTTTTCTTGGGCACTATTTTTGAATGTTTTTTTATGCGGTCTGTTTCATTGCGTTGCACCTTTCAGTTCACTCAAAAAAACAATAGTTTGGGCGAGGTGTACCAAGCTCTTCATGCCACAGCGTGCTTTGATAGCTCTAGCAGGTAGCGTCGCTTTTTTTCGTCTGAAAACGTTTCTGAATGACGCGGCTCCTTAGCCTAAAACCGCCGAAAATATTATGGCATTTTTTTTTCCTTTCTTGCATGATGATGGTTCTTCTCGTCGTGTACCTAGCTAGACCAATCAATGTGATTTATTTTTTTTTTCCCTTCAAATCAGCTTTCGGGTGAAGAAGAGGTACCCTCTTAAGCTTCCAAATTGCGGAACTTAAGGAAAAGAAACGCGGCTGGTGCACCTCTATCGCAGAACGCGTCAGTGCTTCACCACCCCCAGAAGGCCGAAAAAGAGCCAGTGCACCTCTACCGTGGCATGCATCTTTTTCATTTTTGTGAAACATATATTTTCGGTACCGGTAGATTATGCCTATATTACGCTCGTTTCTTCATGGCTGTATAATTCGTGTACCACCGCTGTTAGTCCATATATATGCCAAAAGTGTGCGTGCGTGCCTGATCCCGTGCGTAGCGCCTGGGCATTGTTTTTTTGTGGCTGTAGCAAGCATTCCGCGTTTGTGTTTCCCTCAGCCCCACATGCCGTCTCCCAAACCCAAAGAGTTCGTAGGTCCTTTGCCTCGACCCTTCCGCTCCCGCCCCCCCCGTGTTAACAATGCCCAGTTTAGAAAGGGAGGCCTTGTTAACAGTGAACTGACCAAGAGACAAGGAAGACTATCACACATACACCCCCTCGCCCTCGCGCGCCGCCTCCCCTCCCCCCCCCCATCTGGTTTTCCCAACAAACCATGGCGTTTCTAGATCGGTCTCCAACGCGGGGACTACTTCTTAGACGGCCCCGTTTTTGTCAAGAGCGGCGTCACCCTCGATGGGGGCAAGTCCGATGACGCCCCGACTAGCACGTTCTTCAACGTGTACGAGGGCGACGGCAGCAGGAACAAGGCGGCGGAGGATGCGGTGATTGTTATCAGTGGAGCCACCGACGCGGCGGTGGAATTCATCGACTTCCGGCGGAAGTCCGATCCTACGGGAGACATCGTGCCCGGCACTGTCGGAAACCTTTGCTTGGATGTCAGGAACTCGCAGGTATTTTTGACCAAAGGCTACGGTAGCGGCGCCCCCCCCTCCGGGCGTTACCCCTATATTTTCTCCAAAACTGGGATTTAGGCCACTCGCACGACGAGCGACTCTGTATCCTCTCACGGGGGAAATAATAATAATAATGCATTTTTAGATATTTGTTCGGTGCAGAGGGTAGCTTAACGATCCATTGCGAGGACAGTTTCATATCGCTAGATTTATACTGCGCACGAAACGGTTTAGCCTGCAATCAGGAACAGGGGCCGTGTATCGCCAAATTTGTACAGCACTCGCGTTCGAAAGGTTTGGACTGCGAAGTGCAACAGGGAGGGGGGGGGGGGGTCACACGCGAGTGATCCCGAGCTAGTGCGAAAATTCGGCCCCAAAAAGTGACCCCCGCCCAGCGTAACCTGGGTGACTTGTTCAAGAGTGGGGGATCGTGTTCGAGTTGCTATGGTATCTCCGTGTCCCCTTCTCCAGCAGATATGGAGGCGTCACTACTATTTCGTCGTTGGACAAGCGGAAAAACCTACCTCATGAGAGTCACATCCCACGCTGTAATAGGGGTGTGCAGCAGATTCTAAGAAGTTTCTGCGAGCTCCTGACATTATATTGGAGCTAAATTTATCTCACCCCCGACGTAATGTGGGCTTCCACGAAGACATTTTTGCTCGCGCATATCCGATCAACACTCGTCTGCACGGTACAGTAGTCCTCAGGCAACAAAAATACCCTCGCGAGAAAATGACATGACTACAGAATAACAAACGTATGCAACCGATAGTTCCTCACTTTGAGGAGCTCGATCGGACAGGTACATTATTAGTTAATCCAACAACTGCAACCCCTACCCGTGGGATGACTTCCGTACTAACTCCAACTGTTTTGGACGCGTGCTACGATAGAGAGGTGCGACAACCATTTCCCCTCCCCCCCCGAGATGTCCTCAATTTCGGAGCGTAAGACCGCCCGCGAAAAACACTGAGTTGCTGGAGAAACGACGAGAATCACGCCAAAATTAATGGGGCGTATTTTCCAACGATTTTGGGTTAAGGAGCCCCGTCATTCCGAAACCTTTTTCGCCAAAAAAAGGTATACCTCTATCGTAGCACGCGTCTTATTACAAGACAGAGTGGTGCAATTATCAAGAGGCTTAGAACGAGGCACCCGCAGAGATAGGCGGAGGACCGCGTGGTCGCGCGAGGTACGATATCATGGTATGTATATCGCTGAAATCCCCCAAATTTTTGAACGTAATATTAAAAAACAAACAATAGTACACTACTCGTACGTCAGCTGTGATGCCGATCGATTTGAGGGTGGATGCTCATTTTTTTGCGAGCTGCGTGGGAACTCCGTTCGTACGTTTTTTACTCTTTGAAATATGTATTGATCATCTTTGCAAGCTGCGTGCTCCCTTCGTGCGTTTTTACTCTTTAAAATATATATGTATTGATCGCCTGGGTTGGGTCAACGGGGCGAGTTCGGTCAAAACAACCATTCTGCGCAGTGATACTATAAAATTGGCCACGGAGGCGTTACTGCCGTTCCTCAGGAAGAAAGCCCTTGTAGGGGCTATACTATAAGTTGTCCAAGGAGGCGTTACTGCCGTTCCTCACAAAGAAAGCCCTTTTGGGGGCTGGGGGTCATTGTCCGACGTGTTGTGATATACTCCTCGCGTCCCCTCGAGCTGTTACGAAGCGCTGTCAGGCGCTCTCGCAAATTTTTCTGCGCACGGTTTCTGTGCACACGACGACTTGTGCCTCCTTCTTGCAATCCGCAAGGGGGTTGTCAAAGTTTGAGCAACAAACTGCTGTGTCTTCTTGTGTTGTGCACAATACATCAACATGATTTTCTTGTTTCCATTTTTTTTCTTTTTTTCAATGCAGGACCTGAGGTTTGACGGATTGGAGTTCACGACAGCGCGCGAAGGCGCAGCCCGCTTCACCGACTCGAAGAATATCAGGTGAGCGCCGGTGGCCCCACGCTTCTTTTTCCTTGAAAAGGGGTGTCCATTTGTGCTGTGCGGCCCAGTTAATTAATTGGCCCTCGTGGGGGCCGAGGCATGGTTGGCCACCTAACCACCGACCAGGGGGCCGTGATATGGCAGGGTTGGTGCGCTCTCGAGGTCAAATTGTTGTTTTTTCCGCTCACAGGGCGCGCGCCTGGACTGAGCAGAGCAGACTATCCGACACACACGTGGTGTATTGTTTGAAAAAATCCTCAGATAGATGTATGTATGAGTTTTTTTTTTTCTTCTTCACGTTTTGCTTCATTTTATGTAATCCACACGATCGATGTGAATTTTTAGTTTTTGTTGGTTCTTTGTGTTTTTTTGTTTGTTTTCCCTTTTTCTTTGTTTGTGCACTATTTTTAATTGTAGCCCATTTGGGGTCGCGCACCGGTCTGTCTGAGCCTGAACGGTTTTTTGTTTTTTCGTATAAAAAAAATAGAATTGATTGGGTGTTGAGTGAGAGGTAGGTACACAAGAGCGCATCTCTTAGCCTCAAAAAAATGGGGTGGCACTTAGTAGCACCCCTGTGTTAATAGCGGGAGGAGAAGCAAAGCAACACACAATTGGTCAACGGTGACAACCGTTTTTCCGGACAGCCACTAAGTAAGGGCAAACCCTGCTACAATTCGAGCTGGGCAGTGAAAGTAATATAGGTAAAGTTAATCCGTTGATTTCCCTCCAACAATGTGCGGCGTGAGCTTCAACATCGATTACTGATGGGGGTTCACGGCAACAAAAAAAGGTGGGGCGTGAGCAAGGGACGGTCGTTCGGCCAAAAGTGGGCAGCCCCCCCTTGCTTCCTCCTGATTGATGCGAAGGGCTGCCCGCTTTTGCGTTGTAACCGACGCTGTATCATCTCCCGACTCCCGGAGCACGAATTTTCTTCGTTTGGTTGATCCCCAGAATTTCGAAGACTGAAGGCCTAGAGAAAGCTATGCACAAACGAAAACAAGAACCACGAACGCAAGCTCTACCCCCCTTCCTTGTGTGCACGTACTTTCCGCTTGGTATCGCTGAAAAAAACTATGTCTGCTCAGCAGCCCTCTTGCTCCACTTTTTCCAGTATCTTTTTAATTGTTCATGTCCACCTCCAACTCATTAACCTTAAGTCCTCGCGCCCTCCCGCACTTGAAAAACATTAGGACACCCGGGAGAATATATTTCGTGTGTGCAGAACGCGCTCTCATGCCCATCCTCTCGACTGCCCCCCCGCGATTTCCTGCTATGCTTACCCCAGCGCGCGTTTTTTCTGGGGAGGGGAGTACGAGACCGGCAACTACATGGAGCTCACCCGCGTGGACGATTTCTACGTCAAGGGATTCCCCGTAAGCGCTCACGAGTTTTATGGAGAGGAGATCTAGAGTTACAACCTGAAGCAATTGTTGCCGAGCTACAGAAGGACCTCACCACAGACAGTACTACTACCGAAAAACGCCGCCCTCGTTGACCTTGTTGTGTGTACCTTTGAGATATATCATCAATGAGACACAATGATGCGTTAGAGTGCCGACGCGTGCCTCGATAGACTCGAGGTATACCTTTTTTTTTCAAGCGAAAACGGTTTCTGAATGACCGGGGGGCTCCTTAGACCAAAATCGTCAAAATTGAAAGAAAAAACAGGCATTTTTTTTTTTTTTTTTTTCGCCTATTATTTATCTATTATTATGATGATTCTCGGATGTGCACCCTGGCAATGGGATGTTTTTGAGGGAAGCCCGTGCCTTCCCCAGAAACTTTATATTATGGAGAAAAAAAAAACAAGATTAAATTGCTACACTTTGTACGAAAAACACGCGTGATGAACAAGCCCATTAACTGTCTGGGTACGGAAGAAGAGTGATAATGTTTTTCGCGACAAAATATCGAAATTTCGACGATTTTTTTGGGTTTATCTCTACTCGGGCCCGTTGATACAGACCCAAAAGCGACTAGGCACGATCTAATCAAGCGTCTGTTGCTGGGAAAATCTTGAGGCTCAATCCGAGCGTGGTCATTCCTCACGCGTACCCCGCAGGTCACTGCGTTGCAGGTCAAACACACCATCTCCTACACACGAGCTGCTCGCTCGGATTGCTTCATGTATGTGGCCGATGCTGTAAAAACCGGCAGTTTTTTTTTCCCCGCTAACTTTTTATGCGTCCCAAGCCCCCAAAGAAAGGGCTGGCTGTTATGAGCCCCGTGATTTGGAAAAAAAATATATGTTTCTTTGCCAAAATGTGGTATACCCCAACAAAGCTTAAGAAAATCTTCACAAGGCTACGGCAGGGGGGGGTCAGTTTTGTGCCCTACCACTCTGTCCGGAAATATAAGAAACTTTTTATTAAAGTATTAGTGTACAAAGGATGCTTACGTTTCCGGACGGGGTGGTACTTCTTTGCAGAGTGGGCTCGGGGTCACTCGCGCGCGGGTAGTGACCCCGATGTTCGTTTGGCGATCTTAGTTAAGCTTTCGTGTGCCGTGTGTTTGTACCCTGCGATACGAAGTGCGTGAATCCGCACTGCAACAACGGCAACCCACGCTGCTCCGACAAACGATCGCGCCTCGATTTGTTTTCGGGGGGGGACCGTGAGATGCAGAGTCACTCGTGCGAGTGGCTCGAACTTGGTAGCGAAAAAACTGTCAACCCACCGCACGAGAGCCATTGTTTAATTCGCGAAAGGGCGGTCTCTTTTCCTGCGCTGGGTATATAAGGCGATCGGGTGGGCATGGGACACACGGTGAAGTGCAACCTCACGACTTGAGAGTTTAGTGCATCCACCGTTTTGTTGTTGTAGCCCATAACCGCGCATACTCTAAATGACACGTGCTGCTACGAACGATGAGAGAGACAACGTTGCTTTCTTTGGCTCAAAACGTTTCTCCAGCATGAAGGGGCTCTCCTTAACCCTTCGGAGCCCACGAGTCCATCCCTATACTAACTTCAAGTGAATTTGTTCCCCGAAAGGGTTTCCAGTTGTGAAGGCGCCAAGGAGTCCCGTCGTTCAGAAAAAAACCGATTCGCCAAAAATAGGTATACCTTACTACCTCTATCGTAGCAGAACCCCTTTAGAGACCCAAAATCTCTCCCTATACTAACTTCGAGAAAAATTGTAAAACAAAGGGTTTCCAGCTGTGAAGGCGCTAAGAAGTCCCATCGGCAAAATAAAAAACAGATTCGCCAAAAAGAGGTACCTCTAACGTAGCATAACAAACCCCTTTAATAGAGCCCCCAAAATCCCGCCCTGCACTAACTTCAAGTAAATTCGTAAAATAATGGGTTTCCAGTTGTAAGGCGTTAGCCTTAGAAAATCGTCGGAATTTCGTTCTTGTTTTTTCTTTTTTTCGTGTGAAATTCTTCTGTTATTATGGGTCGTGTGGGATAGTTCATCGGGTTTGTGTAGCACTTATTTTCCCGCCCGAATCGGTTTTTGGGAGAGGGTATTGAGCTCCTCAAGAAACCACACCTCCTCGGAAGGAAACTGGGTGCTCTTCCGCAGTGGTAGCGTGGGTAGTGGGCATGGCATGGCTGGGTATATACTATATCTTCATTCGACCGATTCTACGATAGCGCCCCCCCCAAAACCAGCGATTTTTCTTTTTCGAACGTTTCATGACTGCTCGACACGAGAGAGAGGAAGGATGCCATGAAAAAAACGTTTGCGTGCATGTTTTGTACTGCAAAGGACTATCGAACGATGACGTCGGGGTGACAAGGGGCGCAGTATTCCAGGAGATACGGCCGGGAGCTGGTTTCAAAAAAACGGCGATTTGGTCAAAGAAAAGTTGGGGGGGCTACCGTAGAAAGAATCATGCCTTGAGTTTCCCTTGGGTTATCTAGTATATTATACTCAAAACACGCAGACGACTGTAATTCCAAGTAGGACGCCGTGCTAAGTAAGGTAGAGATCTATATGTGCACCATTTTGTTTTTTGAGGCTCGTAACCGCTTTTGAGGACCTCTAGACGCGCGCTACGATAGAGGTATACCTTTTTTTGGCGAAGATGGTTTCTGAATGACGGGGTTCCTTAACCTACTAATAATACTATCGTCGGAAAAAAAAATCATAGGCCGTTTGTTTTGCATGAATCTGCTTGTGTAGCTAGTCCATGTGGGATTTTGCAACCGGAACGTGGAAGCAGTTTTATTTTTGTCCAAATCAGTTTTCGGGAGAAGTCTTAAGCTCTCCCACAATCGAGAATCAACTCAGAAAAAAAAAAGTAAGTACATTTTTGTCCAAATCAGTTTTTGGGAGAAGTCTTGAGCTCTCCCAAATCGAGGATCAACTCGGAAAAAAAAATGGTGTATTTTTGTCCAAATCAGCTTTTTTTGGGAGAAGAAGTCTCAATTAAGCTCTCCCAAATCGAGGATCAACTCAGAAGAAAAAAAATGGCGTACACTTCTTTCGTAGCACGCGTCTTGATTGAGCAGCGCTATCTATGTGTACCTCGAGTCCAAAATAGTTTTTTTTTTGAGCAAAAAAACGTGAAGAAGGGTGCACCTGATGAAACAGACCCTTTTGGGGGGCGCCTACAGGATTCGGACTTTTTTTTGTTGTTTTTGGCGAAAACAAGAATAATAAATAAATAGCTTTCCTCCGCGATTTTGGGCTAAGCAAGGAGCCCCGTCATTCAGAAAAGGAAGTGACCACGAAGTGAAACATTCCTCTATTATCGTACCACTCCTCGTGGCGCGATTTTGGGCTGAGGAACCCCGTCATTCAGAAAAGGAAGTGACCACGAAGTGAAACATTCCTCTATTATTATTGTACCACTCCTGGTAGCTTGTCCCCCGAAGCGTGTAGTAGTGCAGTTTGCAGAAGAAGAAGGTGGGGTAAGCACGGGCAAAAAATGCTCGTATCCGTTTCCTATCGCACATGCGGCGATAAAATTCACTTACTTGCAATCCGCGCTCCCCGCCGCCCCCCCCCCCACCCCAAACGGCTTTTGGGTTTCACACGGGTTTGCAGAATATGGAAGGGCTGGTGATGGGTGCTACGTGCATGAACGTTAGATGGGAGGGTGATGATGTCGACTTTTGCAACCCGCAGCCGCGGCTCCAACCCTGTTACTACTACTGCAACAAAGGATGCGCACCCACTTCTGAGTGGTTTGTCCCAAAGACGTGACGCGCGCAGACAACAAAACTGAGCAAGCACCCAGTTAATTGCACATACATGCCGCGCGTTCAAGATTCTAACGCAAAACCTCCAATAATCCCCAATCCCCACTCCCCGCTCCCACCGACCGTCCGCTTCTTCACTGGGATATAATATGTGTGCAGCACATGCAAGGGCTGCTGATGGACACGTGCAACAACGTTGTCTGGGAGGGGTATGAAGAGTTCGAAACCCCTAGCCCCGGACTAAGCCCCCCCGTCGGAGGTGGCCAAGCTGCAAACGTCGTCATTACCGGCGACTCGTCTGGGATCGTCTTCCAGAATGTCGACATCATCTCCGGAGCGGGTGCGTTTTTCCCAGGATTTTTTTTTTTTTTTTTTTTTGTCGATTATCTCCCCTCCTCCTCCCCGAGAACCGAACAAAAAATGAATAAACGGGTAGAAGAGGTGGTGCACCACTTATGTTCAGAATGAAGCTGTTTTTTGTTTTTCTTTTTTTCAGTGTTTTTTTTTTTTTTTTTTTTTTTTTTGGTCCTTCCTTTCACCCGCGCGTGAATGCTTGAGAACAAGGAGATCCACGTTGAGAAGCTCATTCAATGCCGCGCGCACGTTTGTTTGTCGAAAAAAAAAGAAAAAAACATGAAAAATATTGTTGGAAGTTTATTGCCGCACGCGTCTATAAATGCCGTCGCGTCGCAGAGCCCCGCATCTTGATGGAATCGACGGAGCCGCTCACCCTGGACAACGTGGTGGAGTACGAAGGGGCCGTCAGCGGAGACTGCATCGTCGAGGTTCCGGCGGTAAGAAGAATTACCAGAAAGGGCCTCGAAATTTATTAGTCTCTTGTTCTCCTTCTTTACGGTTTGGGTTTTGGTTCGCTTCGGTTTGGTTTGGTGCGCAGGCGTGCTACGATAGAGGTAGCACTTTTCGTTTCGTCTTGAATGGTTTCTGAACGACGGGGCTCCTTAACCCAAAATTTGTCGGAAATACATTAATTTTTTGGAATGGTTATCATTTTTTCCTATCTATGCCGTGAGGTTTTTATCCGGTAGAAGTCCACGTTCCCCCTCCCAAACCAGTTTTCGGGGGAGGTCTTAAGCTCCCGAAACTGGGGAACCTCCGAAAAAAAAGTGGTGCGCACCTTTATCGTAATACGCGTCTGTCTGTGGACTTACCGAATCGCGCCACAACGTACGATTCTGCCTCGCACCACAACGTGAGATTCTGCCACTAGGAAAACAGCGGCTTGGTTTTGCAACGTGAACCATCTTGGTATATTCCCTGAACAACACAGCAGTGGAGTACCAAGAGGCCGCCAGTATAGATTGCATCTTCAAGGTCGCGGCGGCAAAAATATAACAGATACACGTTTTCCCTTTTCGGGGTCCCGGCTGCACGATAAACACGTGTGACCAAATACCCCCACCTGATGGCCATACACGACGCACATACATGATGACTCGTGTGGCTTGATCTTGACAATCCTTTTGCCCCGTCTCATTCAGCGTTGCTCCTTTTCTTGGCCGGGTTCCTTACCAGTATGTAGTTCTGGCCTGTCTGTGTGGCTTGTGCGGCCCTCCCCGATGACCCGCGCACGCAAGGCAATCGCAGAAGAAAGGAAAACCTGACCATCCATGGCGCTCATGCCTCATACAGCTTTTGCCTTCGCATGCCGCGTCCCTCAAGCATGGAAACTAATTTTCACGTATTAGAAAACTGTTACGACTTCGAACACGGAAACCAAATGAATGTGTTGAATTAAAGCACGATTTTTCAACGTGCTCCCCCCCCCCCCCCCCCCCCCCCCCCCCTCCCCCCAACCATTGTAATTTTTGCCCCACTCTTCTCTTCTCAGGGGACCTCGAACGATCTCATCGTGCAAGTCAACTCGGAGCAGACCTTGTCCAAGTCGGGCAAATGCTGGGTGCTCGACTAACAGCGTGGATGATTGGATGGCGATGGGGCTTCTATGCGTAGCGGTACTGAGTTGCGGTCGAGGATTACCGGTGATAGTAGAAGAGCATCGTTTTAATTATATGGGATGATTCAAAGTCGTCCCAAGCTACGTACGGGTGGGCTACGATGGTAAGAAAAATGGCTATTGCAGTGAAGCCAAGGCCTTTTTTTCGTACTGTCGCGGTCCCTAGTCGTGGGTCTCAGGGAAGCCCAAGGCATGTTGTGCACTGTCAACAGGGAAACTAAACCCACCGGAAATGTTTCTGTTTTTCAGGTCGTGTGCCGAAAATGCAGTTTTGTTCCGACCGTCTACCGCAACATGCCGTTTTGTCTGGATTATTCAACAGAAAATTTGTTTTTTTTCGGACCGTCTCTTGGCGAAAATGCCGTTTTTTCCCGACCACCATCCGAAAAGGACGTCTTTTTTTGACCGTCTATGACAGAAACTAACGGTGTTTTTTCGGACTGGTCTGTATCGAACAGGCCTGTTGATGATACGAATTTTGGGACAGTCTTCCTTGTTTTTATCCGATTATGTTTTTTGGATATCGTCCACCGCGAAAAGCCGTCTTTTCTTGCCCGGATCGTCTACAGAGATAAATGCGCTAGTTTTTTGTTTGAGCAGAGATCATGTATGTACCGAACACGCGTCGTGTTTTTTTCGGGCCGCCTGCCGAAAATAGGTGCCATACAACTTCGGACAGTTATCGAACAAACTCGATTTTTCGGGACTGTGGATGTGTATGATTGTCTTGTGCTACTTGTTGTTGCATGTTTTTTTGTTGTTGTTCTGTTGTTGTACTTTCTGTTATTCTTTGCCTCTTCTTGCGCTTTTTATCGTTGTAATTTTTTCGATTAGATTTTTGGCGTCTACAATAACACTAGCATGTATGTGGCAGGGACACTAGATGGGTGCTTTCGTCGTTTTTCGGGCGCTCCTCATTATGCTGGTCGCGCGAAACACGGGTGCAAGTGAATGTTGAAGAAGATTTTCTCGTGTAATGCTCATTGTGTGTTCATCGGTCACCGATTTCCGTTTTCTGAAATCGCGCGAATCCGATCTCAAGCTGTGAGGTCAACGTTTCGGGGTATGTTTAGGACGCGTGTTTCAGTAGAGGTAGCACTTACTTTTCCGTTTTTTTTTAATTTTTTTTCCGGATGACGTGATATCTCAACCCAAAACCGTCGTAGGATTATTCTTGTTCAGCGAAACATTGG
Organism: Undaria pinnatifida; assembly: GCA_012845835.1. Classification (NCBI taxonomy): domain Eukaryota; class Phaeophyceae; order Laminariales; family Alariaceae; genus Undaria; species Undaria pinnatifida. Next base: position 3,842,698 of record JABAKD010000018.1, on the reverse strand, counting down.
TTTTGGTCTACGTAACAACTGTAGGTAATGGGTTTGTTAATCGGTTTTGGCACTTTCTTTTTTCTCGGAATCCGTTTATGGGTGGGGAATTATAGAGCTTGTCACGTGGGTGGCCTTAAGGAAATGAGAGGGGTCGCCTCTACCGTACGCAGCATGTACCGCGCAAGGCAGGTACACCCACTAAAGGATGCGGTGTATGCACGCCGTGTAGATTGGTTGTGGCGAAGCTGATCAACGTTTAGTGCGTGTTGGTGGACGTTGGCTACGTGAAGTAAAAACCTCGAGTTACACACAGTACCTACCTGTAGGTCATCACTCAATGTTAAGATAGAGCACGCAGAGAGGTTACTTCTCGATTAATTGTGCTCTGGTCCACACGCCGGGTTTCTGTTGCTCCCCCGGTCGTCTGCCTTGGGCAGGTGATCTCGGTCTGAGTCATGTAGACTAGTCGGATGGCGGGAGATTGGTAGGGTGTCGTAGTTGTTGCACGGTTCGTAAAGCACGGTGCAATATACGGTCGACTTCGCAAGCAAAGCCATGAAACGATGCTTCGATCAGTAGCGCGGCTGGGGTGTGCTCCTCGACAATTTTCAGGCAATTGTTTCGCTGGGATGTATGTGCTGTTTTACTGTCGTAGTATTTCTCGGGTTGCCCTCAAAATGAGCCCGGAAAGCTATTCTTATGTTTTCGTGTCATCGGAATAAGGGAAGGAGGTCTTGACGCTACAAATGGTTGCAAGGAACGGTTGCAGTCCAGCGGGGCTTACCGAGCAATGTCGCAGGGAAATTGGACGAGACAAAGTGCGTTGCTTTCCGGCCCTACGCTGTAACAGCGCATGCGGTTAAAGGCAAGCCCATAGCTTTCACTGGCGCCTAGAGAGCCAAACGCCAATTGCACTCCGCTCTACAGCACAGATACAAAATGGATTTCATTAAGTCATTTTCCCATGGGCCATGGCTCTCTCTATATATATCTCTCTTGTGCGAGTCTTGCTGCTCTGCTCCGATGACAAGTCTATATCCATCCATGTCTGTGCTTGTGCTGGAGGGCTAGGTTATTTCATTCTTAGGGTTGCCAAGTGTTAGCTGGGGGCCATGCGGCGGAAACGCATTTCTCGTCGTAAGAACTCTGTCTTTAATATCCCCCCCGGATTTTCCGTTTTTGATATTAAGACAGAAACATATTCAGGTTTCAGCCTAGAGTCTCGACGGAAATCATATAGTCTATTTAGGCGAAAACAAATTCGTACACAAACATACGTTGCCATGTCATGTTGAAGCCTCAAATTCGAATAATTCGTCATTGGTCGCATCCTTCACGGAGCCCAGAAAGCAGTGTAAACGCGTCAACACGTATTAGATTTGTATGCCCCGCAAAAAACAGATCTTGGGCACTCAGTAGGTGCAGCAGGAATGTACGTACAAAATTACGCACGTAAATCGGTAAAAGTAGGTACTGTAGGGTACGTACGTGCCATCGTTCATCTGGGTGCGTCCTGTTAACACGTAGATCAGTTGTAGGCATGAATCATGTGTGGTTTCGCGCACTATAGCGCCTGTTCCACTGAGATCCTACCCTCTCTTCTTTCTTGTGTACACCAATCGGTACATTCTTACCGGTGCCTCTTGTCGCACAACAACGTCGATCCTCTGGCGAAAACAACCACGATACTCACTCGATTGCTACGTACACAATATCACTGGTACGTTCCCTTCATTCCATCAACATACAGCGTACCAAGTAGGGGTACCTTTTCATTTTGCCACAGTCACAGCAGTACACATCGTTCACTTTTCGGTTGCCTCTCCAGGGAATGACTGTTGAAGCCATCACTAACAGATAGATGCACTGGATCATGTGTTCGTGATAGTTTTGTTGCACGAATTTTGCAGCGAATTACCTGTCTCATTATCGAAGCGTTTTTTCAGCGATCGTTCAACTCTACCAACTCTCGGCAATTTCCTCCTTCGCCCTCCTACCCTCACGGCGCCCGCCTCTCCCACAACTCACACATCATCGCACACGCGATTGCTTCGCATCGGTGCTATTCTCTGTTCCTGGCATATATATGCGATGGTCTTCAAAGCAAATATTATCTGCACGTGTTCCTGCTTTCATCCAAGCCGTACAAGTCCCATCGGTTTGCCGTCTGAAATCTCCAAAATTGACGAGCGACTGCAAGTTCTGCACCCCGTTGCCTTCAGACATTGTGGCGGCCGTAAGGAGACTGAGTGGTTTCCTCGTCTTGGCCTCAGTATTTTGCCGGACATCGACGCCAGCAACGTAAAAACACAATCTTTTGGAGCGGATAGAGAGCGTTGTATTCCGCGCTGGTTCCTTTCGGTCTCAAACTGAAGGGCAGGCATACATATATATAGTGTTGCGAACCCCATCCAGGCGTGCTTTAAGTGAGTGTCTCAAGGACATCGTCGCACGGCACAGTTAAGACTCCTACGTGGGGTAATGTCGAGAAACTACACGCTTGGGTAGATATCCCATGAAGCTCTTGGCAAAAGAACGGCGACATTGTTTCGACGTCGGATGGTTCAAACGTCGGGGCCACCTGTATTATTTGCATTTTTGGTGGAAACTCATGACAGCTTCCATAGAATCTTCCATCGCTTCCATGGAAGCTTCCACAGCTTCCACGGAAGCTTCCATCTTTTTTATGGAAGCTTCCACGGAAACGTCCGTGAAAGTTTCCGTGGAAGCTTCCGTGGAAGTAATTTCCAAGGAATTTTGTCGTGGAAGCTTCCACGGAAGTTTCTTCCACGGAGGCTTCCGTGAAAGCTTCCACGGAAAATTCCACGGAAACTGCTTCCGCGAAAGCTTTCACGGATACTTTCGTGGAAGTAAATTACTTTCACGGAAGGTTCTGTGGAAATAAATTTTCTTCCACCCTAACCCCTGACCCTTCGTGGAAGCTTTCGTGGAAGCTTTCTTCCGTAACTTTCAAACTGGAGTAAATTTGTTTCCACGAAAGCTTTCACGGAAGCATTCACGGAAGCTTTCATGGAACCTAACCGTAACACTAACCCTAACCCATAAGGCTAGCTCTAACCCCTAACCCTTCGTGGAAGCTTTCGTGGAAGCTTTCGTGGAAGCTTTCGGTGAAGTTATTTCCGTGGAAGCTTCCACTGCTTCCATGAGAGCTTCCGTGGAAGCTTCCGTGAAAGCTACTTCCATGGCAGCTTTCACGGCTTTCACTTAACTTCCATAAAAGCTTCCGTGAAAGCTTCCGTGAAAGCTTCCATGGAAGCTTTCACGGAAGCAAGCGATAAAAGCCTCCATGCAAGCGGTGGAAGTTCCCACGGAAGCTTTCATGAGCTTTCACGCAAAAAACAAGCAGTAGTGCAGGGAGGTCGAAAAGTCGGCGACTTGATGGTCTGAAGACTGGGAATTCAACGTTCGCAACAAGCCGGATGAGGCCGTCATCCCGCGGGAGGAGCCTTGCCACCCCGTGTTGGACATATTATGGAGAGTAGTACGTGGCCTGTTACGCTTATCAGCGACTCCCTTAAAGACGTGTTTGTAGAAGCCAAGTTGACTACCGTGTCGTGCGCGATGAAGTGATACCACCGTCGCTTGCCATCCTGGGGACCTGGGCGACAAGCGGCGACAGCTGCAAACGCTCCACTGATCTCCAACACGAAGCCCTCGAAAAAGGTGAGGCGTCTGGCCGTGATGCCCCAGTTAGGGTCAGGGCTAGACTCATCGCTAGAGTTGGGGGATGGGGTTGGGTTGACGCAGGATCGTGGAACAGACGTAATTGCCAAGGATGATGGCTGAGACGCGGCGCGTACTGAAACCATTTCGATACGTCATACATTGTTTCTGATGCAGCCATCGAATAGCTCATTAACAGAAGACAACGGCGTCCGCGTCGAGCGTTTTCGCGGCCACGGTCAACGTCTGATTGTCATATTCAGTGATGAGACGCAGCGTCCTATTGGCGGCATTGGTTTCCTTCCATGTCGTAGGAAAGCCTTAGCTTCGAAGGCACGCTTCAAATAAAGCACTGAACACCCCAGTTACTACTAGATATCCCTGTCGTTTACCTCCGAAAGGGTGCGGAATTCCGGATCCACCAGCGACGTCCGTCATACGGATTAGATCACAGTTGGTACTGCCATTGATGTGTCTATCGTGCCTTTTTGATGTCCAAGCGAACTCTGGAAATATTTAAAAGTTTATGATGTCCCCCCCTGCAGCCGTTGCTCTGCTAGCAGCATACGATTGCTTGCTGTTTGCCTTGAAACTTTTTTGCTTTTCTAATTGATCTTAGGCGGCACCACCGGTATCATCTCATTTGTTTGCTGAAGCAAATGGGGACCCATTTCTTGCATAATCATGTTTGACCGCAACCAATCGCAATGACGTTCTACCGCCCACCTCACACGAATACGAGGCATCCCCGTACAATATCGTCGACAACACGCCGGCCGAAATCGACAAAGATTTTTTCCTTCACGATGGTCAACTGTTTCGTGTGTTCAGCGACGTCATCGGAAACCCTGTGGCAGCAAAGCTACCTGAAAGTTCCTAGTGTCCAGCGGTAGCTTTCCTTGGGTTCCTCCGCGTTGCAATTAAGACAGATTGGTCCGAGACCTCAGACTTCCACCGAAGCCACATCGTTGAGTCTCACAGGCGCGTGAGGCCACAGATAACAGGTAGTGCGGGTGCACATGCACACAAGCGAACAGCAGTATTCATGCCCACATGTGAACAATGGCTTGCCATCGCACACTGGTCACGTTAAAAAAAATATTTCCTTTCTCCATTGGGGTTTTTAGAGACTGAACCGTGAGGAACAGCCACAACACCAGGTTTGTTTACTGCGGAGTCTGGATATTCAACCGAATACCCTGTTCCCTGGGAAAGACGTCCTTCTCACGCGAATGAAACTGTCCGCGCCATGAAAGGTCCGTCCCGAAACCCACAGAGATACCCTTTAATTATCTGCTCCCAATGCGCCGCGGTTGAGGCCACGACCCATCGTGCTTTTTATGTCCCACGTCGTCCTGCGACCCAAGAAAGACTACCACGTATATATTACACGTAGTATCTATCACTACGCATACGCACGACAGACGCAAGTCAATTGGAAAAAACAAACAAAGAGCAAGTAAGAAGAGAAAGGAAAGGAAAGAAAAAAGAAGAAAGCAGAAAAAGAGAACGAAAAAGGAAAAGCAAGAAAAGGAAAGACAAGGAAAGCAAGAAAAGGCAAGACAAGAAGAGGAAGCAAGGATAGGAAAAGAGACAAAAATGTCATACTAGCAGACCCTAAGAACTGACTAAAGACGGCATTGAACTCATAAAGGGTATCAAGTGCATCATCAAATGGCACTGGGGAGAGAACGCAACATGGCAAAGAAGTTAGGGCAGTCTTACGCTATCTTGTCACGGCCATTGGAAGGCCCACAACTTTTAAGATGATGATGGCCAAACCCAGACTTCAGTCTCTTGGGCATGACGTCCCCCCTTCCCCCCCTCCCACCCTTACCCCCGTCCCCCCTCCCCGCGTCCTCCCTCCCCCCCTCCCCCCCCCCCCCCCTTTCCCCCCCCCCCGTTCCCCCTCCCCCCGGCTGCTTAAAGATGTCGACGGTGGATGGCGCTGCCGCAGCCTTTGCACGTCGCTCTGCGGCTTTGCGCCTCTCCGTTTCATGCAAATTTCGCATGAACAACTCGGCTCCCTTCTCTACTCGTCTACACCATCTGCCAGCCTTCTGAGCAGGCTTTCGCCACCCTTCGAATTTCATTCCGAAGACCGACATATTCTGCTTCAGATGAGCCATCCAGTCCTTCTCTTGCCCCCCTGAGTAGCCCTTACCCCCAACAAGCTCCCCAAACATCACCCTCTGTGGAAGACGCTCCTCCCCCATACGTGCTACGAATCCCACAAACAATATCCTCCGTTTACGCACTATCGCATCTATGCTCTCGGAAGCTGTCTTGGCGAGCGCGTCAGCGTACGATAGGGTGTGGTCGTGGCGCTTCCGTTTCCGCCATCCAAGGCATCGGAGGAGCATGGAGTGGTGAACCTGTTGTGCCTGTCATGGTCAGGCTTCTTCGGGTTCCACGTCATGCAACCGTACAGCAGTGTCTCGACCATCTCAACTTTCAGCAACCGCACCTTCAACCGTAAGCGCACACCCAGGCGATCATAGATTTCCATCTTGTACCGCTGGAAGCGCGCCCAGGCCCTCTGAAGACGCCGCGTTATTTCAATATTAAGGTCTCTGTCTGCGGTGATAGCCCCGCCCAAGTACTCAAACTGGATTGTTTGTCTGTATACCTGGCCGGCTGCATTGGTTGTGAAGGACACCTTCCCCCCGCCTTTGGTTTCCAGACACATTATCTCCGTTTTTGCCTCGGATACCGTAAGCCCGAACGACGAGCACGCCGTTACGATCACCGTCATCATCCTCTCCAGCCCTTCTGATGATCGCGATACGATGCCCACATCGTCCGCGTACAGCATACCCCGCAATGTCTGCACCTCATCCCCCTCCTTCCCCCTCCGCCCGTCGACTTTGCGTGTGCGGGAGAGTGCTTGAGTGTTGTGGATGCCGTCTGGTGTTTCGGGATGCCCTGTGGAAGATGATGTGTGCCTTGATGTGTTGGTGTCCTGGCTGCCTGGTCGATTGTTCAATTTTTTTATGGGATTCTACGTTGTTTTTTTCCCTCGCAAACTGGGCCATCAACCTGCATTAACCAAGATATTATTTTCTCGATTTTCTTCCCCCCACAGCCCAAATTACGATTTATAATCCTTAATGCAAGTAGCTTATAACATGTACAACATCTCATTTACTGCTATGGGGTCACGTTACTCCAATGCTACTCGCTGCTGCTATGGAGCCACGTTATTCCAATGTTTTTGAGACGGTGAGACGTTGTATCGTTGCGTTACGTTATTCCAATGCTACTTGCTGCTACGGAGTCACGTTATTCCAACGCTTTTGAGACGCTGAGACGTTGTATCGTTTTGTCAATGCTTCGAAGTATGACCGAAACTCTGTCAATGTTCCGAGGCATCATCCAACTCAACTACAAATAAATGGAGAAAACAGACACACATGCATTTTAAGTACTACAAAAGTATCCAGACTGTTGTTGTTTACTGAAGCAACGGAGGACGGGAGTACATACAGAAGAGCAAAAAAGAAAATAGAAAGCAACATGTAATAACCAGCAACTACCATTCAGGTTAGAATAAGTCTTGACCAAGAAATGACCAGAAATCACGATCAAAATCGTCTGTCCTGTTCATCCTGTCAGGACATCTGTCCCACCACATCCCGCCAAAGCCAGGGGAGTTATTGACATACGTCTTGAAAAAGAAATGTGCCACGGTGGCCGGGGCATCACATACCTTGCAAAGATGAGCTACCGACTCTTGCAGTAATCGCCCACACACTCGAAGCATCTCTATAAAGTGCTTCTCCGGGGGCGTGATTTATCTATGTGATAAATGTTTGGTTTACTTGTACGTATATACAACCAATCTGACGGAAATTTATCGAGTCAAGAAATTCAAAAAAAAAAAATCGAAGTTGGAGATCAAAAACAGCTCACAAGTGGCCAAACGACGAGCAATACTAGTCTACGAAATCTTATGTTTTCGGCGTGCCCACAAAAGCAAAAGAAACGAGGCCACAGATCATACAATGTGCTAACATGGAATGAGTTTTAGTGTCACAAAACAATAAGGTATAATATAGTCTATATTCTACGTTGAAAAAAGTATTATACCATTGCATTCAAGTTCCATTGAAGGCCGTGTTTTCTTGTTAAGGTTTATCTTAAAGACACAAAACAATCTACCAAGAGCATCTCTCACGTAATGACACCACAAAAACGAGAAACTCTAGAAACGGTTCCGTGTGAACCGAGAAAACATAAAAACTGCAAAAAAAACAGAAATTAGTATTGGTGACGCTGGTGAGGGCACACCTAAACACAAGATACTGCTGTGCGTGGAGAATTAACGCTGCTTAACATCACGCACTAAATACCGTTAATGGAACATATATATCCAGCTCCTCGTTGTTGTTTGGCGTCAGAACAAAAAAGTTTCAAGTAATACTGCGAGTTTTGAAGAGGAAGTTGAATGGACAGGCGAGGACTGATATTTGTTTCTGTAGAAGACGGAGTACTCGGCGTTTTCATGGTTGCGCGCACTCCGCTTTTTTTTCCGCGACAACGTCGCAAAAAGAGGGGGAGGGGCAGAGTGGCTACGCCCTGAACACCGGAAACGTGCACCTAGTGCGTATTCGAGGTTATGCGTTGTGAGTCTCTGGGCTGACTCCTCAGATGGACAGAAACATCGCTGGACCCTGGGGCTCCACCATGGCCCTTTCATGAGTACATGTTTCGTGGCATGTTCTCGGTATATTTCCCATGGGTTCATGCTCGTCGTTAACACGTTCAATGCTCGATATGCTTTTTTTATGAGTGTTTGCTCGTCGTCAGCATGTCTATGCTCGTCCAATGTGCTTATTGTCGCAATGCACATCGCGACGATGAAGGTCTGCCGAAACATGATGTCATAACCTAGGCTTTCGTTCGCTCGGTGCAGCGAAACGCAAGTGGGGGGAATGCTGTCCAAAGTAAGCAGAGGCCAGTCGACTCCAAGGTAATGACTCATTGAGTTGCTGCTCATGCCCTGAGCCTGAGTCCTCAGAATAATGGTGAGGGTGGAGTAAGGGATGCCTCAAATGTGATGCCGGGTGCCACATCGCTGAGGTGGACAGAGAGTACTCATCAACGTGGCAGAAACGGAACGATTTCAGCTGGTTCCAGATTCACAGTTGACAAAGGTGTGGTCGTCAGGGTGCCGAACGTACCACAAGATGGGGGATCCTCCTTTACTGTGGCAAGGACTCACGGCAGGCGTATGTATGCAGCCTGCTTAAGCGACACTGGAATGACGCGTCCGAGGCAGGAAACGCCAAGAAAGTTGCGCCGGTGACATTTATGGCACATCTGTCGCTGATGTGTGTTGTCTCTGCTGCCATAAATGTTCATCATACCTTTCATTGACGTTTGTCAAGCTAGGTATCATATTCGTCTCATGGTGAATAGGCAAATACTTCAACGTGGCTAAGATCAAGGCTACGGTAGGGGGGTACCCCCAATTTCCACTCCCGGGTCAAAGACAAAAAGGGTATAGTACTAGATAGAGGTATACCCTTTTGGGGCTTCTTTATAACCTTTTTTTGGCTTTGACCCGGGAATGAAAACTGGGGGTACCGCCCCACCGTAGCCTTGATCTAGAGGTATACCTTTTTTTGGATTTGGCCCGGGAGTGAAAAATGGGCGTACCTCCCTACCGTAGCCTTGATCTAGAGGTATACCTTTTTTTGGATTTGACCCGGGAGTGAAAAATGGGCGTACCTCCCTACCGTTGCCTTGATCCTAACGCTGGAACTGCCTGGAGGGAATGGTCAGTCACAATCACCATTCCTGCCACGTATGTTATGCCTGTGCCACTGATGTACGCTATGCCCACCCGAAATGTTCGTCATGCCCAGCACGGATGATCGTCATGCTGGACAAGGTGAATCCTTCATTCTCTGTTACACATGTCAGGTAATTTCGGGGTGCAACCCCCGCATCCCGGTTTTCAAAACGTGCGGCGTGCAATGTTATTATCTCGTGGTGGAATCTGTGCCACCCGATGATCAAAAAGTGGGTCATTCGACGACACACTGTGGACTCAGTGCCACGATCAATCTCAACCGGCGGAATATCCAAAGAAGGGGCAGGGACTACGCTGCGGATTTTCTGGGCAAAAGCACTGGAACGTGTTTAACGCTGAAAACGACACCAAAGTATGTTGGCGGTGAATCTCGTCAGGCTTGCCACCGATGTGGGTTATGTTTTCCTATTAAATGTCTGTCGTACCTATCATGGACGATTGTCATGCCGGACATCGATGTGTCCATTTTCTGTGGCGGACATCACGCCTATTGCCGTCCAAGCAAGATACGGTTGCGCAATTCGCGGGGAAACTGACGATGGTGGCACCGTTATACGTGCTGATTGATCGCATGCCTTCGAGCGGCATGAAAGACCCGGAAGTATATAGGTACAACCCAACTGACCTAACAAAGATGATGGGGGAGAGATTCCAACTCCATTTATGCTGGGTGCGTGTGGGAATCACACCACGGCACAGTGTCGGATTCGATACGTTGTGGGAATCGGACCACGATGCCGAGTGCCATTCACGTCTACCGAGGGTACCAACAAGGGGGTCGTCATAAGCAACCTGGTTTGCTGCGTAGACGATGTGGATTAGTTCATCTATAGAGTACATCTTGGCAGTATTCCGTTGGACCGTGAAGGTAAGCACGCGTGCTAACCACTGTTGAGCACGAGAAGCTAAGGTAAGCAGCTCTTGTGGGTGTTCCAATAGGTTCAGTGATGGTATCTACACAGTGAAGGTAAACACGTGTGAGACTATTGCTGAATACATGGGGAACTAAGGTGAACGCTTCTCTGGGTTGTTCTTGGAACAGATGCCAGCAGTATTGGGCTCAGACGTGAACGTAAGCGCGTGCTGTAGCCGCTGCTGAGCGGGACGCTGAAGGTGAGCACTCTGATGTGTTTTAACCATAGGTTCGGTGGTAGCTACCAGACCGTGAAGGTGAGCACTTGTCTTGTTGCCACTGAAGAGGAGAGATGGGGCTAGCACCTTCCTGAAAGTTTGGCTTTCTGGGAAGCTGTTAGGTGGTGGTGAAAATTATTTCTTGGCATGTTTTTGATGGTTATATTATGTACCGAGTAGTATTTAGATTTTGGCATGAATGCACCGATACTGAGTTCATGTACTTGGGGTTGAACGACCCACTTCCTCGTGTGGGGGCGCTAATGGCGCAGGTTTGCGTTCACGAGTGTAGCTGGTATATTTTGATGTGCTTTTGTTGGCATTAGACTATGGATGTACCGGGTACACACGAATATTTTTTCCATACTGGCATAGAGGCACTGGCACTGACTTTCTGTGTTCTGTGTTTGGTGTTGAAGGAATGTCTTTCTTCGTTTAATTTCTATGATGACGAAGGTGAGCGCCTTTGCGTAGTCCCGGGGCGGTATTCGGTTGAAATGTGAGGTGAGCACGTTGTATCGCTGCTGGTCGCGAGATGAAGTAAGCATCTGCCGCGAGTGATACAAGTAGAATTCACGGTCGCACTTCGACGGTGAAAGGTATGCACTTGTCGTGATATAGTCCAACGGACACGTAAATAAAGGTGAGTGCCTGCTCGGAATAGTGTTCCTAGAGTGGGATTTTCTGTGTGTACGATACGTATTAGGAGCAATAATGTTTAGCAGCCTTAGCCCAGGCTTTACGACGGTGTGAAGATTATCGTTTTTTTCTGAACCACCGGTTGGTCGAATGCTGTTGTGTGAAAGAAAATGCGAAGATATCGTCGTTTTTCTCAACACCGTCAAAGATTGACACTACGGAAGGAGGCATGTATGTTGCAACATCGAACTACCGGCGTTGGGCGGAGAAGAAAGATGCACGGACTGATACCGAATTATGACCGGGATGCCCGCTTGGCTTCGACGCTCACATGCGCCGGGCTGGAGAAATGTTGTAGAGGCGGCGGCGCCGGGGAGAGAAAAGAAACACTTCTACCGCATCCGATCAGAATCAAGATGGGAGCTGGATTCATCACTGGCTGTGGCGGTGTGTGACTTCAACGATCGAGATCAACGAGTGGGATATTCTAATGGGGACTGGAAGAGACCGTACTTGCCAAGGACCTGATCGGAGAAAGAAGGAGCTGGCGTCCTGCCGAAACCGTTTTCTCAAGCGGCGGTGGCTATCGGGAAGTGTACGATTCAGCAACACGTATTGGCGGGGGAGACATCCAGATGGTGACTGGGAGGAGCTGAATCGCCAAGAGGTCAAACAAGGGAAGGATTTGGGTCAAATTTGGGTCAAGCTGACACCCGTAGTCTGAAAAGGAAGACCAAGAACTGAGAAAGGAGAGAAATTGAAGGCCTCAGCTTGAACCGTTTGCCTGAAGCGACAGGTCTGGCTGGGAAGGGTAAAATTCAATACTTTCACACATCGGACAACTCAACTCAGTCAGGTCGATTCCGTTTGCCTCGTTTTTGTCATAACTCAGCATTGAGTTGAAGAACCTCCCTCAGTTGTGCACACTCAGGGCTTGTGCAGAGGTAAGGATTTTCACTAACTCGGCTATGCACGCTCCCGGGGGGTGCGTTAATGGCGATAACTCAGTTGTGCACACTCCGCGGGCGTGGGAGGTAAATACTATAACTCAGTTATGCACGCTTCCGGCGGGTGAGGCAAGGACGACAACTCAGTTGTGCACACTCCACGAGGGTGAGGTAATGACCATAACTCAGTTATACACGTTCAGGGATGGTGGGTTAAAGACGATAACTCAGTTGTGCACGCTCAGGGGTGCTGAGTTAAAGACTTTAGCTCAGTTATGCGCACTCAGAGGTGGTGAGTTGAAGAACACAACTGAGTTAACTCATGAGTTAGTTGTTTGATGTATGGCCTTTTTCACTTCGTTGTACTTGAATTGTAATTTGCGCACGTCTTTTCGCCTAGAGCCGTTGCACTTTCTCTTGCTTTCGTAGCTTTTTTTCCCCGCACGTGTAACAGCAGCAGACACGAAAAACACCAAACGTCACGTTCCCATTTTCGCTGACTTACGCTAGTTTTTTCCACTGCAGTGATATCCATCTCACGTCCACTTGTACATGATGAGTTATGAATGAGTTAAATCACACTGAGGTGCAGATCATAACTCAGTTGTGCACCCTCGGCGGTGGTGAGGTAAAGGCGATAACTCAGTTATGCACACTTCGGGCGGATGGGTTAAAGACGATAACTCAGTTGTGCACACTCCGCGGGGGTGAGGTAAAGACGACAACTCAGTTATACACACTCAAGTATAGTCTAGTGAGTTAAAGACGGCAACTCAGTTGTGCGCGCTCAGGGGCCGTGAGTTAAAGAATATCACTGAGTTAACTCATGAGTTAGTTGTCCGATGTGTGAGTATGCAAGCCGCACTCTTTAAAGCTCAAGAAGGTGATACTAGAATTGGAAGGAAGGGTGTTGCAGCGGCTAGGGTGGGAACATGTCATTCCGTCCACCGGGGCCGCATTCCTCTAAATTCTGGAGACGTACCAGAATTGAGGTGCACCAGGTATAGACCTGGCACATCGTAGACTGACTCCCGATTTCACTTTTCTATGTTTCTGGTGGAGGCATGAATTGCGTCAGCAGTGATATATGCGTGCACCACCTTAGTTTGTTTGTGTTTTTCCGTGGGGTATTCTCCAGCTCCAGAGTGACTGGAGCCTGTCCTGTGACCACGGACTTGATTATGCGAGTTAATGTGAGAACAACAACAACAACTCTCCCGAAGAGGCTGCCATGTTCGTAGAGGACGCCCTGCGGGATTGCCCACGGCAGACAGGCTGACGCGTCATCAAGAGTGCCCGAAGCGGCGCAAATTTAGCTTTTTGCTACGAACACGTAACAGCCAGCAAACAATTTTCGAAATCAAAAGGCTTGTCTCACGTTCGTTAGAGACCGACGAGCTGTGGCCCACACACAAACGCAACACGCCACAAGCGCTCCACCCACGCCAATGCCACAAGTGCGGAAGACTCGACCGTCCCCACCCCTGGCCCGCAGCAAAGCCTGTTTGCAGCCCACCAACAGCAGCAGTAGAGTGTCCTTTCGACGTTCTTGAATATTTTGAGCAGTCTGCTCAACAATCAAAAAGCTACACCCGTACATAAAACCCGCCAACGGTTTGAATTTCAAAAGCTCGGAGATTGGAAGACAGGACGATACCTAGCAAGGCAGACCAGAGACACGGTGCATCCTCTTTTAGAGAAACAGGCTCACCCCGAGTACGATCAAATCGGAGTCTGGGTCGCCTATACGTGGCACGTCTTGCCCATTCGAGTGAACATCGTTTCCATTACATTGATCTGTGTGTCAGCTTCGACGGGAGATGTAGCATTCCACGCCCTCGATGGCATGGCTGAAACGTTTTCGCAATTATCGCCGTGACCGAAGTGCTGAAGCATACGGCCTTCGTCGCCCAGTGTGGTACATGCGCCCACGATTCACACGCGCCTCCTTGCAAGACCTCTTTACTCTCGCCACATGCTCCGATCTTTCCTGGGAGGTCCTCTGCTTGCCCGGTGGCGCCGCTCTGGCGAGCACCGACAAGCGGCTTTAGCTCGGCGGCGCAAATATTCAAGCAGGCACCTCATACTTTTCCTGAGCGAGAGCTTTTGCAGCGTCATCCGTGTGCTCGATATTTGTGCATGAAAACGTGGCCGTCGACAGGAACGACGCCATTGCGCCACCATCACAGCAGTCTCTTGAGATTCATCACCTCCCACGCGCGATCTCCCTGAGTAGACCCGAAACCCCACGCATGCCTATATTACCTTCAAAATTCAAATATTTCGAATTCTTATTCTCGAACGAAATCAAAGCCAGATTAATCTAGCCAGTCGTTGAATAGTCTAGACCACAAAGGTGGACTAATCGCTGCCATTGGTCGTTATCCACCCAAAGCAGGAATCGATCGGTCGCTGATGTCACGTACTTAAAATAAAACAAAACTCTGTCGAATCCAAGGTGGAGGTCGTGCCAGAGGCCCGCAGATATGGTGTGCTCGTCGCGGGCGTGGGCGTCCACTGGTGTCTGTGCTTTGTCTGTGTGGAGTGGACCTATCTCACCGGCATCTTGGCGTTCGTAAAGTCCGCGCTTTAGCTTCACATTGCTGTGACAAAACATATTCGATGCGGTCCTTGCTCGCTTCTCCCAGAAATAAATGCAAAAAATATAATTCATACTTCGAAGTGTAAAACAAAAACAACACAACACCCCCTTGATCGCGGGCTGGATGGTGTAGGACAGCGCTTTACTGTGGAGGGGGCTCGCACGGGTTGCGCCCTACAGCTTGTTCCCTCGACTGTACCCAGGGCAATTGCCCCTCTCATCTGCGCGGAGCCTGCTGATTTATGATCAATATATTCATGACCAGAAAAAAATGCCGTCATATTGAGTGCGTTGTTGGTTGGTGGATGGCAGGAGTGTGCAGTTCGTCGTTTTGTTGTCACATCGCCATAATGCGTGTTGCTGTTCTTGTTCATCTACATGAATGCCAGAAGGAAGTCTAGATGTTCGTTACGGCTGCTGCTGCATACTGTGTAGTCTATATTGCTTCAATTATCATTGTGCAGTCGTGCGACATTATTACGAGGTACAAGTAGCTGATACTCGACCGAGTGGAATAATATATATTTTTCACAACAAAACAAACGGCATTCAACAGCAGCAGCAGCAGTTGCATCAGCAGCGTCGATGGTTTGATGAATGATGACGCGATTTCGTGGTTCTGAGCCCCGGGGTATTAGTATCGCCTTGATTGAGCGATTACAACCTTGGGGGGAGTGCCAGCCCTTCCTTCGTATCAAGTGCTGATAACTTGAGGTCTGATTTCCGGTTTTTCAACAAATTGTTGTGCGATTCGGGATCGGAATCGTGAGAGTCGGAATCAATAGAGTGTCCAGGAAGGCTGTCGCGCGATCCAGGATTCGGCACGTACGTATATTATAAAAAATGAAAATACACTCCAGCTGTGAGATCGAAGATTTCGTCGAAACTCATCTTTGCAAGCTGTGTGTGATACTCCGATCGCGCGCATTACGAGTTGTGTGTCCTCATTAAGGATATAGGTCGGCGACTCCCCTTACAACTACAGTGTAGCTATCAGGGTCAACAGGATGATTTTAGTCAGTCTGTGCGCGGAAACTATAAAACCCGTTTCTGAGGTGGACAAAATCTGACAGCTGTGAAGGGAAATGTATCCTTTTATCAAGTGAATCTTGTAAGTCGAATAACCGGTGAGGGGGGTGGGGCGGAGTTTTGAAGGACGTGGGGGCCTGGTTTTGATCAAAAGCGAGCGGGTTTGGAGGGGGGGGGGGGGGGGGGGGGGGGGAAGGGGGCAATTTGTGCATGTAAGCTATAAATCCTTTCGAGGGGATACATCTGACGGATTTGGCACCAGTATATTATTGGGGGCGGGGGGGGGGGGGGGGCGTGTGGGGCAGCTCAATATGTGCCTGGAAACTATACATTATTTTGAGGGGATAAATGTGACGGTTTTGGAAATAATACATCAGTTTATCACGTATATCCTGGGGTAAGTCGTACAATCAGTGAGTAAAGAGAGGGTGGAGAGTTCGAGGGGGTGGGGTTGGGATGGGTTGGGGGGGAGGTGGGGGGTGTGGGGGCGGGGGGGGGGGGCGGGGGGGAGTGGGGGGGGGGAGGAAGGGCTTTAGGTGAGGGGTTTGTTATACGTGTGGTGCTAGGTCTAGGCGATGGTGCGGGTGATGGGGAAGAAGGGGGCGTTCGAGGCGGGGGGGGGGGGGGGGAACACAGTGGCATGGATGGCTCTCGAAAGATAATGAGGTGATATCCTGTGCGTGAAGTGTTTATTAATGTGGCGGATTTCGATATTTGGTGGGGCGTTTGAGTAAGGGAAAGCAAGAGGGGGGGGGGGGGGAGATTTTTGAGGAGGTTTAGGTCACAAATAATTTTCAAATACACTTCGGCTGTGAGATCAAAGATATGTAGCAGCTTGTTATACGCGTGGTGCTAGGTCTAGGCGATCGTGCAGGTGGTCGGAAAAGAGGGGGGGTTGGAGGGGGGGGGGGGGGCGGGGAGGAAGGGCTTTAGGTGAGGGGTTTGTTATACGTGTGGTGCTAGGTCTAGGCGATGGTGCGGGTGATGGGGAAGAAGGGGGCGTTCGAGGCGGGGGGGGGAGGGGCATGGATGGCTCTCGAAAGATAATGAGGTGATATCCTGTGCGTGAAGTGTTTATCAATGTGGCGGATTTCGATATTTGGTGGGGCGTTTGAGCAAGGGAGAGCAAGAGGAGGGGGGGGGGGAGATTTTTAAGGAGGTTTAGGTCACAAATATTATTCAAATACACTTCGGCTGTGAGATCAAAGATATGTAGCAGCTTGTTATACGCGTGGTGCTAGGTCTAGGCGATCGTGCAGGTGGTCGGAAAAGAGGGGGCGTTGGAGGGGGGGGGGGGGGGGGGGGGTTGGGGGGAAAAATACGTCATGGATGATCAGAAAGATAATGACGTTATATCAACTGCGTATATATCACACAACAGTATAATGAACCACGTGAACTGCGGGGCATGTAGGAAACGAAACAACGGTAGCATCCGGCCTGAGGCTACGTGTCCTGCGCACATTGATTGGCTTAGAATAGGCAAATAAATGCTTTTTCGTATTATTAAGAAGAGTAGAATGATTCTTAGGATAACACAAGGACTTGGTGTGATCGGTTGTATTGTGAGTTGGTCTTTACTCCCACTTCAAGTATGCAATGAGTCACACACATGGCCTAGTAGAAGTGGCTGACGCAGGCAGTGCGCCGCTTGCACTCAGGATTGGCGTTTGGCATGAAGCTTTGGATCCCTTGCCAGTACGAGGGCCGGTATTTGGAGCTTGGCCAGAGCCAAGCTTCCACACCCCCCCTTTCTCCTCCACCCTCTCGATCACTCTTGTATCCTGACCTCAATCAGCAAGCCTTGCTCGATATCAATAAGATAATCTACTACCTACCTGGGTTTCGTACTACTGCTGTCAGCTGTGGCCTCGCGATAGAAACACCTCTCCCTTTTGAGGATCATATCGACTAGGCAACACATCAATAATATCGGGTTTATGGGTCCTCATCGAGTCAGAATCGATCAGCGCGCTCTGACATATTTGGAGCATCACAAATAGTGGCGCTCTATTTTCCGATATGGAGCAAGCAACAGCGCTCTATCTTTGGAAGATGAAAATGTTTCCGAGCCGAAGCATACCTCCAGCTAGATTTTCGACTGAAACTTTTTGCCGAAACGGAAGAAGGTGCTAGCTCTATCAAGAGAATAGTGGTGCTCACCGTCTCCTCGCTGTAGGGGTAAACAGGAAGAACTAGTGGAGATATTTACTTGACTCTCCCGGAAATAAAAATACTACTAATAATGAAGTGAATGCGGAGCTTCAACTGCCGGAAGAACATGAAAAACCATGCACAGACCGGCCGAAAAATTGGTATAGACTACGATCGTATCGTATACATGCTCTTCTGTGTCCCTGCCACAACGGCTCGATCGAGAATCGTCACCACCGACGAAACCCAGCCGCACAGCCCATCACTTGCTCTTGCAGAGAATACTTCCGCACTCATCTCGTCGTCCACTGAGACTCTCCTTTATTAGAACCTCTGCACTCCTGACGAGTGGTTTGGATAGCTGTGCTCACAACGTCATCGAGGATCTACCGAAACCTCCACCTGCGGCGTCATTCGTACAAACAGATACTACTTACTGCAGCAATGACGGCAACCCGCAGGTGAGTCGAGTACACGAAGAAACGGAAAATTGAAGACAGTGTGATAGTCATGGCTGTGGTTGACGCGTGCTACGATAGAGGTGTAACCCTTTTTTCCTGGGGTTTCCTCACGTTGGGAGCTTAAGACCTATCTATCCCAAAAACTGATTTGGAGAAAAATAATGCAGCTACACCGGATGCATAATCCCACGACCTACGACGAGAACCATGCCAAAAAATGGCCAATTTGCGACGATGTGGGGTTGAGGAGCCCTGTCGTTCACAAACCATTTCAGACGAAAAGTGCTACCTCTATCGTAGCCGGCGTCGGTGGTGGAGGTAGAAGCGGCGGTCGCAGCGGTAGGAGTATTCGTAGGATTTGCGGTACATTAGCGGGAGGAGTAATACACACTGCGGCAACAGTAGTAGTGGTAGCAGTAGGTGCGATATCAATAATAATAGCATATACAATACCTACCTGCAGTCGAATTTGTAATAGAATCGACACAGCAGTAGTAGTAGTATTTGCAGCAGTAAAATTGCAGTAGTAGTATTAGCAGTAGCCGTAGTTGTGTTGGTAGTAGCAGTAGCAGCATTGCAGAAGTATCGGAGTAGTAGGAGTTGCAGTAGTACGAGTAGTATCGTAGTAGTAGTAGTAGGACAAATAATTGTCGATACCACCGAGCACAGAATCTAGATACTACAGTAGTAGTATATGGTCTATGTAGGGGGTACCAAGTTGCATACAATGTTGATAGGCATGTGCGTATCGTACGACGAGTAGCAACGCTATTTTGTAAGGCTAGTGAATTGAGCGCAACAGTCTGTTCTTTCTCACAACATTCGACGAGAAAATTCGACAATTCGCTCAACGCGGCTCTCCTCCTCTTTTTTTTTGAACTGTTTAGGGGCTGGTGACCACGATGAAACATGTTAACCGTGGACTTCGTAAGAAGGCTGTACTACTGTGCATACCAACAAGAAACACTTCAACTGACATCGCTGACTGCTGTGCCGTCCTACGATACAATTTGTACATACTGTAGTACCCGGTGGAAATAGACAGCTCGAAATATGTTTTCTTCGTCCCGCCTTGGTTTTTGCCACACTTTTTTTACAGCGAGCGGGCAAATTATCCCTCGTTCCGCACGGTTGTGCACGAAATTGTCCCTAGCCGAGGAATTGGGCACTACAAGTAAGTATGTGTTGGCGAGCGTACAAAGAACACCTATACGGCGAAGCATTCGGTCGCTGAGGGCACAGGCGCATTTCTACGTTAACACCAATGTTAAATGGGATGTGACACGACGCAGATCGAGATACTACGTTATATTTAATACTTTATTTAGTATTAAAATAAAATTACACTCCAGTTGTTGTGAGATCGAAAAATTTGTCGCAACTCATCTTTGAAAGCTATGTGTCAGACTCCGATCGCGCGCATTACTGTGTGTGTCTTCATTAAAGATATAGGTCGGCGACTTACCTTTATACTACAGTGTAGCCAGTGCCAGGATCAACAAGGTGATGTTAGTCAGTCTGTGCGCGGAAACTATAAAAAACCCCGTTTTTGAGGGGGACAAAAAACTGACTGCTGCTGTGGAAGGAAAATTTAAATGCATCAGTTTATCAAGTGTATGCTGTAAGTCGTTCAACCAGTAAGGAGAGGGCGGAGTGTTCGAAGGGTTGGGGGGGGGGGTGGGTTCCAACAGCTTTAGGTGGGATACATGACATATGTAGGGACGTGGTGCTAGGTCTAGGCGATGGATCGGGTGGTGGGGAAGGAGGGGGGCGGGGGGGGGGGGTGAGTTGAAGCTACGGCATATATATATTATATGTACTGAGTATATAATATATATATGGCTAGAAATATAGTGAGGTGATATCAACTTCCTGGAGGTGTTTATTACTCTGGCATGTTCTGATTTTAGGTGGGGTGTCTGAATAAGCGGGAGCGAGGGAAAATATATGCAATATATAGTAGCTGTACAAACCGGCCTCGGAGAACTGCCGCAAAATTCTGAAAGCCGGCTGCTCCACACAACATCGTCGTATCTCATCGCTGCAATTATGCACACGAGTGAACTATTTCGATTGTAGCAAATCAGTATAGAATAGCTTTCGCGTACGTACGCGTGGTGCAGCGCCACATCACACGGACGTACATACCGCACGGAACGTGCTTCGGTTGTTTTGTAAAATATGCCTTGGTATGTCAACACGGTTCGCCGCCGTATTCCGTCCTCGAGAGACTACCCATGCGCGCGTGGTTCAAAGTAGGAATCTGAATTTGGCATTGTGTATTACGTGACCACACAACCTACTACATACTGCAGAGTGTTGCCCTTGTTAGCCAATGTCGACACACGCCCGACCGTACTAGACCGTTGCAAACATGCCTTAAGAACAACATCGTACCAATACTTGAGATAGCCATAATCCCAAACACAAATAACAGTGCGTGGAGATAGGTCTCGTACTACATATAGTACATAGTAGTATACAGGTGGATACGCCGCCGGGGTAAATGCAGAGCCTACTGCACACTACTACTCTACCCGGAATATTCTTTTGGGACTTTTTTGGGGCTTCAAAATTTGCCGTACGTACGTAGCAGCTGTCGGTCGAAACTCGTGGTGATGGATACAGGTGTAACTCTGTTGCAAAATAAATGTTTTTTGGTGGGAGGCAGGAAAGGTCTCAACATCGACACACGACGCGTATGAAAACACGTGGAAGTGTGGTGAGCTAAAGCTTTATTTTTCCTCATCCGCCGGAGGATAAAAAAAAAAAAGTCTCAACCCAACCCAACCGCACCCGACCCCAATCAAACTAATAATAATACTAATGACAACAATAAAAAAAATAATAGTAATAATAATAATGATAATAGTATTAATGATAATAATAATAATGATAATAATAATAATGATAATAATAATAATAATAATGATAATATATAATAATAATAATAATAATAATGATAATAATAATAATATTATAAAAATAATAATAATAATAATAATAATAATTATAATAATAATAATAATAATGATCATAATAATAAAAATAATAAAAAAAATAATAATAATAATGATAATAATAATAATAATAATAATAATAATAATAATAATAATAATAATAATAATAATAATAATAATAATAATAATAATAATAATGATAATAATAATAATAATAATAATAATAATAATAATAATAATAATAATAATAATAATAATAATAATAATAATAATAATAATAATAATAATAATAATAATAATAAAAATATTAATAATAAAAATAATAATAATAATGATAATAATAATAAAAATAATATTAATAATGATAATAATAAAAATAATAATAATAATAATAATAATAATAATAATAATAATAATAATAATAATAATAATAATAATAATAATAATAATTATAATAATAATTATAATAATTATAATAATAATTATAATAATTATAATAATAATAATAATGATACTAATAATAATGATAATAAAAATAATAATAATAATAATAATAATAATAATAATAATAATAATGATAATGATAATAATAATAATAATAATGATAATAATAATAATGATAATAATAATAATAATAATATTAATAATAATAATAATAATAATAATAATAATAATAATAATAATAATAATAATAATAATAATAATAATAATAATAATAATAATAATTATAATATAATAATAATATAATAATAATAATAATAATAATAATATAATAATAATAATAATAATAATAATAATAATAATAATAATAATAATAATAATAATAATAATAATAATAATAATAATAATAATAATAATAATAATAATAATAATTATAATAATAATAATACTACTACTACTAGTAATAATAATAATAATATGTCTATATAAAAAATCTGGCGCAGGACTGTCATTTTTTTTTCCGCTTCCGTGGGCTGTCGTCGGGCTGTTGGCGGGCTGTTGGCTCAACAGTCCAAAAACACGTCAGAAAAACAGCAGCCGCCTCTTTTGGTTGAACACGTTTACAGCAACTCCAGCAGGGTATAGTTGAACAAAAAATGCCCCTAGCTAGAGCTAAGCACACTGCCGAGAGGCACAGGCCTACACACTGCTGAGAGGAGCAGACCTGCACAGCTATGTTGACACGGGCGTCTGTACAGGGCCACCAGTTCAGCACTGCTGTTGCTGTGCTGCTGTGTTTTGCACAAAAAAAAACACGTCAGCAGCAGCTGTCGGCAGTTGCAGCAGCAGTAATTTAGAACAATAACACGTTTTGAGCACACTGCACTGAGAGCAGGCACAGCTGCTGTAACAGGCGTCCGTACAGGAGCAGCCGGTTCTTCTGTATATCCGCGGCCGCGGGAGTGGGGCCGGGGTTGCTATTGCTGTGTCTTGCATGGGAGCTGCACCGTCAACAACAAAAAATCGCATACATATGCCACAACGACAGAAGCAGTTGAACAAAAAAAAGTCATAGTTCAACAGAAAATCGTCATATATATGCCAGCTACGAGCACTGCTGTTGCGCACAGCTGTAAGGCACAGCTATGCGCAGCTGTGTTGACACGAGCGTCCGTACAGGAGCACCCGGTTCTGTATGCAAAATCTGGGGCCGGAACTGTTGGTGGTGTGTTTTGCAGGGGTAGCGGTCGCCGAGATACTATACGGGGTGACCATAGAAGTCCGGGTCGCTGGAACAAATTACCCACCGCCGGCTGACCCTCACCAGCCAAACATTCTCACTGTTCTTTTCCACGCCAATTCCCTTCACTACTGCACTCTGTCACCTTCGAACGCGCACAATAATAATGATAGCGATCCATGACTGAAAACTGTTTTTCAATTATATATTTTTTTTTAGTTTAACATAATATCGTCAAACTACTTAAGGGCTGGGTGCGCCGCTCAGCAGTGTTGACACGGGCTGAACATCCGTATGCGTTCGTACAGGAAGTGGTTCGCGCTGTGTTTCGGCAGCGGGTTGTTGCGGGAAAAGAGGCGTTTCAAATCTATATCACTGTTTGCTTTCGTCTTGCATCACCCCCATCCGCTGTGCTCTCATGAGCCCACTCCGAAGGGAGATCTTGTAATAATAATAACAATAATAATAATAATAATAATAATAATAATAATAATAATAATAACTAATAATAATAATAATAATAATAATAATAATAATAATAATAATAATAATAATAATAATAATAACTAATAATAATGATATAATAATAATAATAACTAATAATAATAATAATAATAATAATAATAATAATAATAATAATAATAATAATAATAATAATAATAATAATAATAATAATAATAATAATAATAATAATAATAATAATAATAATAATAATAATGATAACAATAATAATAATACTACTACTACTAGTAATAATAATAATAATAATAATAATAATAATAATAATAATAATAATAATAATAATAATAATAATAATAATAATAATAATATAATAATAATAATAATAATAATAATAATAATAATAATAATAATAATAATAATAATAATAATGATAATATTAATAATATTAATAATAATAATAATAATAATAATAATAATAATAATAATAATAATAATAATAATAATAATAATAATAATAATAATAATAATAATAATAATAATAATAATAATAATAATAATAATAATAATAATAATAATAATATTAATAATATTAATAATAATGATAATATGATAATATAATAATAATAATAATAATATTAATAATAATAATAATAATAATAATAATAATAATAATAATAATAATAATAATAATAATAATAATAATAATAATAATAATAATAATAATAATAATAATAATAATAATAATAATAATAATAATAATAATAATAATAATAATAATAATAATAATAATAATAATAATAATAATAATAATAATAATAATAATAATAATAATAATAATAATAATAATAATAATAATAATAATAATAATAATAATAATAATAATAATAATAATAATAATAATAATAATAATAAAAATTATTATTATTATTAATTATTATTATAATAATATACTCCGTCTTTTTTGTAAGGCTTAGCTATTATTGGTTAACTATTGGCAAGTGGTCAAACGGACTAATACCCCACTAATTTAATACCTTAACAAATGGCGTCGTCGACAGACCACGAGTTTTTTGGGTCGTTCGTGCGTTCGATCTCCACCAACCATCCACAATAATAATTATAATAAACTTAACTATTCAGACTTTCCTCATCATGTCGAACTTGAAAAATACTGATCCTGGTACGTATCCCCAGGAAATGAAACGGCTTGGATATTGAAAGATCCGCCCGTATATCCGGCCGATCTGCTATCCCGCCGTTTCAGGGGGACAGAGTGTTACAAGGCTTAGTTTGGGTATGCTATTGGTTAACCTTTGGCACGTGGTCAAACGGACTAATACCCCACTAAGTTCCTTAACAAATGGACGCATTTGTGCAGCATTTATCCTAGCAGAATTGTGGAGCCCCGTAAAATTTTTAGCAGCATTTATCCTTGCAGCGTTGTGGAACCCTGTAAACAGTTTTGTAGCATTTATCCTAGCAGAATTGTGGAGGGGCGCAGCACATGTACCGGCAGGAGGAAGACGGCATAACGCCCGGACAGCTGAAAAAAACCCGTACCCGCTCCGACCGATAAAGGGACAGTTACGTTGACAGCAGTGCAGAGTGCCGCACTGTCGCAGCTGTGCCCACAGAAAGTGGTATTAGTCCCCGCGTACCCATGAGTAGTGGAATATAGGGCAACGCACACGCCGACGGCCTTGCCCACAAAAAAGCCAGCACCGAGTTTTAGCGTTCACTAAAATCAAGTTGTAGTCACCGGGGGGGCCAGGACGAGAAAAAAAAAAACTCTCGAATCAAACTTGCAAGGAGCACTCGCACAGCAGCGGAGGGTGTCAGAGGTGCGGTGCTGTAACTCTGTGGACGCTGGGGCATTGAAAGGTCGAGCTATGTGTTGGATGGGCAGGAGCAACGTAGGCGGCTTGGCTGCTGTACAGTGACATGTACAGCAGAGAGTCCGGCGGTATATGGAATGCATTGACAGCGAGCCCATTATGCTACGCTGTAGTTGGTACCTCTGCAAACATACATGATCGTGGTTGAAGCTACGCGACGCGCAGTTTTAAAGTGGAACGCTGTTGGTCGAGAAAGATCCGAGAGGGGTCCGAGGTGCGTCAAATTAGTAGCTGTACTATTTTCGGCAGAAGGGGAGCAGCAGTTTGTTCGACGCGCAAGACGGATCGACGTATGGAGTGAAAGCCATACATACGATAACGCGTGTACTGGAAAACTCTTCGCCAAACGAAAAGAAAAGCTCAAACATTCCATGAGCACCGTCTGTTCCTTCCCAGGTAGGATCACAAGGAAGGAGCCCCGACATGAGCTCCTAGAGCACCGTGCCCGTAGTCCAAGGGGGTCCCGCGAAGGGCGGTCTGGCTCCGACAGCAGAGGTGTATGCTGGTCGATGGCCTCTCTCAGCAATCGAAGTCTCCATCGAAGGTCAATCGAAGGGTTGATTCCAGTCATACTTGTCCGTGCGTGTCGTGCAAATGCCTCAGAGCCCCAAAGCGCAAAAACAAATACAATTCGATGGCCGATCTTGGGGCTTGTGCTGGCAACTCGCGGAGATGTGCTGTGCAACATGTTGGCAGAGCGCGGAGCAAACAAGTATGATGGGTGGGGCTTGGGCAGCTCCGCTGCGGAGTGGCTTATATTGCCATCTGGCGGGGAACTGATGCAACCAAAACCCGGAACGAGGCGTGTGCTCCGAAGACCAGTGTCGTCCGCACGTAATCGGAAGGTGTCATCTGTGTGGTGCGTGCCCAGCGACCAACAGGAGGGATTTAAAGCCGACACGAGGAGGAGTGTGCTCCGAAGAGCAGTGTCGTCCGCACGTAGTTGGAAGGTGTCGTCCGTGCGGTACGTGTTCATCGACCAACAGGAGGGGCCCCTGCCATCTCACTGCTGTTGTGGTCGCCGTTGTAGGAGGAAGGGCGCTCCCTCCATTGAGAAGCCACCCGAGAAGGAACAGGGATTGTGGGCGCGATGGGAAGCAAAAGCAAAATCGCCACGAAAAGAAAACGGAGAGATTAGAGGAACGCTGCTACAATAGCATGTCAAGCTCGTCGACGCCACGTGTGAAACTAAGGGGGGGGACACAGAGGGCCCTCTGCAGGTCTGCCAATTGAGCAGGTCCTCGGTGAGTACTCACTTTCTTTTCCTTCGTAGAGCCCCGGATAGCTTCTGAGATAGGATGCGATCTACTTCCTAACTTTCCCGAATATAAAACGCCAACCTTATCATACGAAACCCATCCAAAATATATCAAATTCGGATAATTATAGGCCTTTCGAGGCCGTATCTTAACATATACTCCGGAGTATAAAATATGCTTCTGTTAAGATACGGCCTCGAAAGGTCTGTAATTATCCGAATTTGATATCATTTGGATGGGTTTCGTATGATAAGGTTGGCGTTTCATATTCGGGAAAGTTAGGAAGTTAATCGGAGGCACGTGCACTCCAGCTGTGAGATCGAAGACGTCGTCGAAACTCGTCATTACAAGCTGCGCGTGATGCTCCGATCGCGCGTATTCTTGGGTGTGAGTTCTCATTATGGATATAGGTGGGCGACTTCCTTTGTAACTACGGTGAAACAGTAGCTTGTACCAGGGTCAATAGGGTGATTGTAACCAATTTGTGCGCGGAAACTACAAAGCTCGTTTTTGACGGGGAAGAAATCTGACGGACGTGGAAGGAAACGCATCAGTTTATCAAGCATATTCTCTAAGCCGCATAACCAGTGAGGGGAAAGCGGAGGTTTTAATGGTGTGGGGGCCGGGGGCGCGGAGGCGGGGGGTTTGAAAGGAAAGTGGAGGGAGAGGAGAAACGGGGTGCGGGGGGTAACTCAATCTTCGCGCGGAAACTCTAAACTCATTTAGGAGACAAGGGTGACGTTGTGTAAGAAATGCATCAGTTTATCATGTATACATGAGCTCCGCATGGGCGCCGGTATTCGCCGGCGCCCCATGCTTCGGGTAGGGCAGGGCAGCACTTCGACAACTTAAGGTGTAGCTGTCCGATTTGGCATGCATTGAACTGTAAAGTAATACCAAGAGTTTAATACGAACATGGGATTATGAAAGTCATGATTTGACAGAAAAAAATGTAATATTATACAACAAAGAAGGCAAGGATAGGCGAAACACACTATGTTAAATGAGCCGTCACGTAAAAGTTGGCGTCTATCAAACAAAAATACCGAAAATAGTATTATTGAGAACCTGCGTCGCCTCTAGGCAAAACGAAAGAGGCCTTGGCACTAATGAAGGGACTGCACTGCTGTCCCCGTGGCAATGGAGGTTCGGAGTCGACAGGATGCAAAGTCAGTTTGCATCAAACGTCGACATGGGGCCATGTCAGCCGGCGAGGTTTTGGAAGAAGATTGCTTTGTTTGTTGCGTGAAGGCTGTCGCATTGATTGGTCTGTGTGGTTGCGGGCGAGGAGAAAAACGAAGAAGAGGAGGGCGATCTCTCGTTGAGGCGGCGTTGTCAAAGATAGGTGCGGGGGTGGCTTTGCTCGTACGGGAGGTTGGCGTAGCGCTTCTTCTCTGTTTTTTCTTGAGAAGGTGGGATATGTGTGTCTGCTATCTTTGCTTGGTGGATGCTTTCACGTTGTCGAGATCGGACGCGTCCCCTCAATACATAATATCCGGAGTGTCTCTACCATGACGACTGCTGATGGTGCCGTGCGTATTTCCCCAGAGACTGACATATTATTTACTGACTGGTAGAAATAATCATACCTGGTATACCTTTCTTTGCAACATATTTTTTTCTTCATCCCATTTATCATCCCCGCACCATTCTCGCGCTCCCTCCCAGTAGTAACTCAGGTCCGGGGTCACATAGCGGGCCCTCCTCCTCCCTCCCCACTTCGGCACGTGCCTTCATTTTTACCGCGAGGAGAATCGAGCATTTTCTTCCCTCGTCGACTCGCGTCGAATTGTACCTAGCAGGCGCTCTCAGCAGTTGATCTCTTTTTTTTATTGAATTTTTGCAAATAAATTAAGTCATATTTCATCGTGGTCGGTGTCGAACTCAAGGACAACCAAACGTTGGAGGTATTCGAGGGTAAAACCACTAGACCACCGGGGCGGCCGGCTGACAATTGATTAAAATGAAGCAGGATCTTTGCATAGGTAGAGTTTACATTCCCTCCCCCATATTGTATGATATTACGATGGTTGACGCGATATAAAATAAAGCGCCAAATACCTAAATATCAGCCTACGCGGAGTTTTAGATATCATGAACAACGAACGATCGCGACGGCAGAGCACGGCAAAGCATAGCGCTTCGCTCTGCTGAGCTAGCGCTGCGCTGCGGTGCGCTGCTGAGCTGAGCCGCAGGGCACTGCACGGCGCTTCGTTGCTGTGAGCTATAGCGCTGCGATGGGGTGCTGGGCGGTGTGGAGCTGATGAGCCATGCCCAGATCTGAGCCGATGAAGCTTCGCCAACTACAAAACAAATGGTGGTAATCAAAGCAAAGCTAAAGCTGGACCGTTCCGCAACTAATGCACAGGCGGCAAATTAGCGGCAAATCAACTTACTAGACAAAAAAAAAAAAAAAAATCGCGAAAAGGTTCAAAATCGTGTTGGCAGAAAAACCAAATTTGCAGGAAGGGGCTGAAAGGTCAAGAAACAGGCAATATTTCAGTTATTGTTCTCACATTAACTCGCACAATCCAGTCCGTGGTCACAGGACTGGTTCCAGTCACTCTGGAACAGAGGAATACCCTAGGGAAAACACAAACAACCCAAGGTGGTACACGCATATATCACAGCTGACGCAATTCATGCCTTCACCAGAAACATATAAAAGTGAGATCGGGCGTCAGTATACGATGTGCCAGGTCCATACCGGTGCATACGTCTCATTACTCGCGCCTGGGAAAACCGACTATACCGCTTGCCACCCAAGAAAGACTACCACGTATATATCACACGTATTATTTATCACTACGCATACGCACAACAGACGCAAGTCAATTGGAAAAAAGAAACAAAGAAAAAAGAAAGGAAAGGAAAGGAAATGGGTGCCTGGGGCCAAGGAAAAGAAAAGAAAAATAATTTTTGGGGGGTCTACTGGCGAGGCTGCCACCAGAACGGGATGTCACACGTCACGTGGTCTTTCGACGGTCTACAGCAGTAGTACTACGAACGACGTCCGATACACCCACCGAAGCACGGACTACCGGCGAATTACGCGATCGACAGCTGGCCGTGGTTGTCACGTGTCTCTGTGTTGGGGGCCCCTGCCCTGCCTCTTGTTGGCTCTTGAGAGTGATGCGTGTACGACTAAACTTGCCAACGGCACTCGCACTGCACTTTGAGCTATCTGCTGTAGTTCTGGTTGCTACTTGTTGCTGCATTATCTGCTAGACGTTTCGCCCTTCGGCTACTGCTGCTACACCTGCTGTTTTTGTGCTTGCCAATGTCGTCAATTGGCGTTCATGCTCGTCGTACATACTGCTGTTCTCACCGAGTACGTACGGGTTTCCTCGTACCTCAACCGTACGACGACGAGCTCAAAACAGAAGGAAGGTGACATGAAATGGCATGAACAATGGCCTCATAGAAGCGAGCACAGCGGGATAGTTCGCTGCGAATCAACCGCATTCGTTAATGCCTACAGCAGAGGCTGCCTGGAGTGTCAGTGGCCGTGCTAAAGCCAGGGCCAAAGGCCGAAGAGACGGCTCTACCTGCTTGGTTTTGTCTCGAAATTCTGTTACGTGAAAGTATCATGATTTGGGACTTATTTTGTCACGAAACGTCTTGCCGTCGGTAATTTGTGTCACGAAGTTGTTGGATATCGTCGGTAAGTTGTGTCACGTTTTAGGTGAACCCACACTAAAAATTTAATTTCCAGCTGGCAAAACGAGCAGAAACAAAAGCAATAAAATGCCGAGCAAGAAACCAAACGAACTAGTAAAAAAGTACAGCAAAGAAACTAACGCTCGAGAGTATGCCACCGCAAAATTCCAAACATTATCACGCGCCGTTTGGAAATGATGCCAATTTTGTAAATCATTCAGGCGTTGCAGCCATTAAGATTCAACCAATTTTCCAGAATTCCTCCTCGACACTCGCTCGTCTCGCTCGGCACCCGTACGCGTTCACGTCGATGTGCGGAACGGACACGGCAGGGCCAGGGGCGTTGGAGCCGCCCCCCGAAGGCGGCGCTCGAACCAAGCCATATTCGACCGAGAATTCCAGTTCCGCGAATCGCATACTTAGGCCGAGACAAAAAACTCCTGACCAAAGTCCATGACACCAAGGAATGACTCGATATTCAAGGAATGATTTTATATATATTTATCTTGTAAGTCGTACGACCGGTGACAAGATATACTTCGAAGTATCATGTAAGTCGTACAACCGGTGACAAGAGGGGGGATTTTTCGAGGGCGGAGGGAGGGGGGGAGCGGCTCCAACCGCTTCAGGTCGCACAAACGTATATCTGGTAGGAATTTGCTACACGCGTGGCGCTTTTTCCAAGCGATTATGGGGGTGATGGAGAAGGATATGGCGGGGAGAAAAATATTATATATACGAAGTATATGAATTGGAGTTGCGGCATGGACGGATGGCAAGGTAATGATGAGATATGACCTGTCTGGTAGTGTCTATTACTCTGGCAGATTTGATATTGGGTGGGGCGGTGGTGGAAGGGGGGGAGAGAGAGGTTTGTGTGCGTCTGTGTGTCACGGGGGGGCTAGAGGTTGGTGGGGCGGCGGGGAAGCCCCTGGGTGTGTGTGGTTGTGGTAGTGGTCGGTAAATATATGATGTCATGATAAAATCCATGCAGTTATTGCGACCAGTCGTACTGTGTTCTTCTTCAATTTAGGAGGTCCACCAGACGGAATACGGGTATACCACTTGAATATGGTCGAACCAATCTACTTCACTACTGGTATCGTAGCACGGGCAGGAAAGTCCATCCTCGTTTTCCCATATTGCTGTGTTTTCCTGACTCCCGCCTTACTGCGTCGTGTGCTCTCTGTATCCAAAGTTGAAATCGTCGGAATGGGACTGGACCGAAGATGTCGTCCACACCTGTGTACGTACGTATGTTCGTTTTAATAATGGAGAAATTGCGACACGATCACGGCTCAGAGACGGAGTTAGAGCGTTTCAAGCGATATACCTGTATGAACTGGTAAATATGGCGACAAGAGAGACCCACAATCATCCGGACCCGTCGATGACTTGCTATAATCATACTACTGTATTACAGTAGTCGTTATCGGCGCCCACCCAACGCGTGGATTTTGGTTTTCAAAACAAACATTGGCCGCGGATCTCTTATTCGTTCGATGTCCACGGGTATTTCAACAAGATTCCACTGTTTCACCGTTCACGATCGTCACCAGAGGTACCACGTGGACTACTTTTTCGCTTTCGATACAAACATTGGCTGCCGATCTCCAGTTCGATCTCCATCGGTATTTGGACAAGTTTTCACGCTTTCACCGTTCACGATCATCACCAGAGATGCAACGTTGACTACTACTACATACCACGGGACGTTATTGTGTGCACCGATTATCCTCTTTC
The DNA here is from genome assembly GCA_012845835.1 of Undaria pinnatifida. NCBI lineage: Eukaryota > Phaeophyceae > Laminariales > Alariaceae > Undaria > Undaria pinnatifida. The sequence continues at coordinate 3,810,591 of JABAKD010000018.1, read as the reverse complement.
TTATCTCCTCGCTGCCTTGGCCCTCTCTAACCATGCACTGCGCCAACGGCGTGCAGGAATTTCACTTCAAGATTTTTTCTACTCGTGTCACTACTTCCACGTGTGTGCCACGGAATATTGGTGGAAACATGCGACGAGCTACAGGCCGCGTTTGACTTGACCAAGACCCAGGACGTTGTCATTGAGATACCCCAGCCCTACGCCAATATCGATTGCGTCAACTTCACCACCATGAGCATGGACTCCAACAGCCTAACCGTAGGAACCGACGACAGCAGCAACATTAGAACTTCAGACTTGGATATTTACGAGGTCCGGTTTGAAGTAACAGGTGGATCTACCCTATCTTGGGAGCCCAATGTGCAGTTCCACGGATCGGACCAGAGGGATGTGGACGGAGGAGGCGTTTATGTCGGCGAGGGGTCAAGTGTTCACTTCCTAAAAAGCCTCGAGATGACCTATATCCGCATCCATAGCGTCACCGATGAGGGATCGGATTTTGCCTCGTATTACCGCAGCGGAGGATGTGTCTACACCGACGGGTACTTCAGGGTGGACGGAGCGACCGTACTCACCGACTGCCATAACTCGGGTGGTGGCGAGAGCGACCCCGGCCCAGGCGGTGGAATGTACGTTGGCCCGTTGGGTTCCGTGTGGTTTAACGATACATTGGAAATTACTGAGTCGTCTGCCGTGGACGATGCAGGGGTCGGCGGGGGTGGCATCTACAACGAAGGCAACGTTCAGATCTTCGGAGACACAAAGTTCGGAGCCCTCCGGTCGCATGAAGGTGGAGCTATCTACAATGCGGTGGGAGGTCAGTTCAGCTTCAAAAATGGCGTATTGGCCGAATTTTCCGACACTTTGACCCCCGAAGGTACGGCCGGTGCCTTGTACAACGAAGGATACCTGGAGTTTTCCGGCCCGGCTCTTTTCTACGAGAGCGGCAACCCGTCCATCTACATTTCGGCTGACGGGATAACTAAACTGTCGAAACGGTCGGTATTCTGGGGCAACGACGGCAACAACGAGCCGTTTATCGAGGTTGAATCCGGAGGAAAGCTGGTGATTCCTAACTCAGTCACGTTCGTTGGCAACGAGGACTCTGACTGCAGCACCGTCTACTACGAGGAAAACGATTCGTGCCTATGATCGGGGTCGAGGCCGAGCGTACTCGCTTGGATGCAAGCCCCCCTGGGACGTTCAGTCCTCGGAGGCTTCCAGTATCATGTTTTGCGCTGCGGCGTGCTGATTGAAGTAAAAAACAATTGGGGAATTGGTTCTATGCGTGCACCGACGATTGGCCTAAGGTTTATCGCTTGTGAATACGGTGGGTGTTGTTTGGTTTCTCCCGTGAAGGTATGAACGCAGTGTAGGCATTGGCTGTGATAATTATATTTCGGTCCGTCGATGCTGCAGCAGATGAAACACCGTCAATTTCGATGTATGAGTGGGATCACATCGTTATCATGCGCCTGGTGTATCGGACTACGTGGCCATGGACAGGAACAGTGCCGGCTTCATGCATCGCGTCATGTCTTGTTCGTGCTGCTTGCGCACGCTCCCTCCCTCCCCCCCCCCCCCCCCCGGTGCATTTTCACTGGCCGAACCTTTGCGCCGAATCAGATGGTATCAGTACTGATACTTGTAGACTGAGGATACGGTCGGAATTGGACGCGGGAGCCGGTTTTTGTGTGTTTCCTTCCTGAAGCCCGGGCTATTTGCCGTGGAATATCCGAAAGGAAGAAGGGCTATTGAGAGAGGAAACCAGGGCACTAAAATATGCTCTTTTGACAAGTTTAGGGCTTTCTTTCTCGGGACTTGACGTCTTTTTGGGCCGTACCGTCTTGCGTCTAAAGTGAAATTCCTCCACACGTGGTTCTGCAGCATTATTTGGCCTTACATGGTTCGTTAAGTCCGGAGAGGGGTAGGGATTTATGAATGTCGCCGTTCGCTCTTGTTGCTTGTCTTCGATAATCTCCTGGATCTTTTCTTGCAGAAAGCAGAGCTACCGGAGAAACGGAGTCTTCTCATCGTACTTGCGAAGTACGTATGTATTACATGTTGTGTAATGTTGAAAATCTCTCATGAAGTGGAGTAGACCTACCACCAAACCTTCAACAGTAGATTGTAGGCACTCTTTCCTCTGTGCCAAGCGTTTTTCGTGTTATTATCTGCTTGGTATTATGATGTGAATGCCTGACTTGTAGCCACTCCCCCGGGGGGGGGGTTAGTGTTGGCCTTGCATTCCGCCTTTGTGTTTCTTTACGGGTATCCCGCGAAGAGGGCTATGATACAGAGGACAGGGGTACAACAGTGTCGAGCTTTCGCATGCAACATCGGAACACTCCTTTCTGCGAAAGAGTTTTTGTACCCTCGCGATTCGTTGCTCTGTCTAGGCGTGCCGTTGTGTCGGTACAATCGATAGATCGCTCAGTACTCGCTCCCTCGTCAATACGTGCAAGGTGGTGTGCATAGGTGTGTTTGATGTTGGGTATAATATAGTGTCTTGCTCGGCTCAGGTTATTTGTCACCCCTCGCAAGGTGAGGACAGCCATTTGTCAGGGTGCCCTCGAACAGGGTTCCTTTCTTGACATGTAGTCTGTCCCTCGAGAACATAGCAAGTAGAGTTCGCCTTCTTCGTCTGATGATTGAACTTTGATAAAAGATAATTAATAATATATTCGTGTTTATGTTATCCACTTCCGCTGGGACGAACCGGGCATTTCCGGTTGATTAACGATGCTTCTTAGCCTTTATTTGCTTTTTGTATGGTGCGTTAATGGTTATACCACGCACCGAGTTGGGCTAGACCACCGGGAGCGACTTTCAGCCATGGCAGACACGGCCTTGTAGCAGGGGGGAATTGCCGTGTATGTTTCAGTTCGAAAATACACGATAAGTTCATTTGTACTCATGAAAAATGGTGCTCAAAGGACAACATGCATCCGGCATACAGGCTTCGAACGTCGCCGATTTATAGCGCATGCATCACTGTATCACTAGGCTTCCCACTTCTGTCTTACGAATTTTCGAATTCATGTCGAAAACGATATGTAACGCTGCGTAGTCCTTTCTTTGCCCCCGGCTGAGTACGAAGGGATGTGAATGTGCAACTTTCATAGTCGCGAACATGCCATGCTACTAATATTTTCAAGGTTTGGTTTCTGTTTTCTACACTCCTTAGACGGCTTACTGCGCTTGTCGGCGGTGTTTTCGTCCACGATTTGTTTACCGTGGCTGATAACGTCCACCACAGGATCTCGACGACCACGTGCTCGAGGCGGTGCCTTTGCACGCGCCACCCACCTCTATCTGGTAATTCTCGGCCAGCGATCTCGAAAAATGTCCAAAAATATGTTGACGTCACTTGCTCAAAACCTAACGTCTCTGTGTCCAACATTTAACCGTCCGAGGTACACAGGCGCAATCCAGCGAATACTGATGATGAAAGTTGTCTAATGTCAACCGAAAAAACCGCTGCTCAAACCGGTATTCGAACCACTTCACCAAGTATCCATTTTCAAGTAGAAACACGGCTCATACGATAGTAGTGCTGAAAATCAACGTACGTAGTCAACGTTCAGATTTAGACTATACAAGTATGTGACTGTTTCGTAGCCAAGCTCCCTTTGTGGAGGTCATGGGAGATTTTTAAGTATAGGACTGTGAAAACCTAAGCACTATGGTCATTCAACAGCCACTTGATTACAATGAAATAATCCCATACGGAAAAGCCCGAAACGTAGCCCAGAGTTAAACCACCAGAATTGTATCCTGTTCAAAACAAAACGCCATCGACTCGAAACTAAACGTCGTGTTTATCATCGCAGGCGAGTGGCGGCCATTTCGAGGTGGTATCATCCACTGTGTGCTATGTGTGGTATGGTCCGTGACAAGGTGAAGCTCAATGCCCTCGTTGATGTTTCATGGCGTGGTTAAAAACCAACATAAAATAGAATTACCCGTTGCTCGTTATGTGCCTTTCCGTCTCGTTGTGTATCTCAACGGAGCTCACCTATGCTCTCAAGGGGAGACATCGGCGCGGACACTGGTTGTGTTGGGTGGGAAGATCGGTTGACTTGTACTCTAGTCTTCTATTGGTTTTATTAAGAATTTAATGTGCTGACCACAACCATAGTGGTGGTCGTCGGGATGATCTCGAAAGGAAAAGTAAAGATCGCGCTCATCGCACCTTAATCCCGCATACATTCATGCTTATCGTGTGTTCATTAAACTTCTCCATTTTAGTCATAAAAAATTGGGTGTATCACGCAGGTTGCATGGGTATCGACGAAGCGTGCTACGATAAATGTGTCACTATTCGCCTGAGATAGTCTCTGAATGACGGGGGTGCATAACCAAAATTCGTCGGAAATAGGCCATTTTGGGTATTTATTCTCCTTGTATGCCTAGCCCAGGATAGGAGTTTTCATCCGGTCTAGCAGTTTTAGTTTCTCTAGATAAGGTAGTGGGAGAAGTACAGTACCGTAAACTGAGGAGCCTCAGAAAAAAACTTGGTGTACCTCTGTCGTAGCATGCGTCCGACGCCAATTTTATCGAAATCATAGAGTCTGACATGTTTAGACTTTTTTTTCGTCAAGTACGAAGAACGCTCTCACTAAAGATGGTACTTGTTCAACCAAGGTATGTGTAGAAACGGGAAACTCAGCCAGGTAAAGCGCCCTCGGCTTGCACGACGTATGTCTTTCTAGGAAAAAAATGGTAGTGGACTATCTAGTCTATACGAAGTGCCGATATTTCTGGGTGACAAAACAGGTTAGAAAGGCACACGTAACAGGGCAGATTTTTTGTTTGTCGTACCGTACGGGCTCGAACTCTGTACGCTCCGCGTGTAGACTAAAAAGTTCATCTTTACTGTTTTGTTCACCCATCTAAAAAGTTCATCTTTACTGTTTTGTTCACCCATCTGCTGACATCCAGCACAACAAGCGTGCATCACCTATGAACTGATTCTGACGACACTGGTGGCCATGTCGTCATCTTTGCCCCCTTTCTACTACGGAAACCAATGCAACTAACAAACTCACAGCATCAAAGGTGGCGACACCACCCAACCGGCGTCGGAGCACCACCTAAACTGGGGTTCAGTATGGTAGAGTCCCTCTACAGTGCCGGGATTTCTGGCTGAAACAACCACTACTATTCGGATCAATGCCGTCTTTTGAGGGTCTGGTAGGTCCACTTCAGTGCTGATACTCTTATTGCGGACAGTCCATCCTCGGTGGGGTCTCATGGTGTGGTTCAAACTCCTATAGGTGGGGATTCTTAAAAGGGGTGGGCAAGGGCAAGGTGTTTGAAATAAGATTCTTGCCCACAGTGAAAGAAATTCCTTCATGGAATAGAGAAAGCTCTTCACGAAATGCCTGGATCCGCTACCCTACCCCCTGATTATGAAGTTTCCGGCCTAACAGAGTTATCGTTCTACACAGTATACGGCTCTACGGATAACGTTAAGGCTCCCAACAGCCCTTAAAGCACCGGTGTTTCGGAGCGTGGAGGATTATTTTATGTCATGCTCTGAAGGCCAGGGCATGTATGTCACCATCGGTGGCCGTAGTAGGTGTGAACCCACGCCGAACGGTGCGAGCAAAGCACCCCGATCAATATCGAAGAGGCTCGTGTAACATGGAAGAAAAAGGGGGCGGAGGTAGATCGAGACTGGGACTATCCCGGCAAGGTTCTATGATATTATCGAAACCGGGATTTATACTTCAATCAAAATATAACACAAAACAATGTTCGGACAAATTCAGGGATCTCGAACCGCTTGAGCGAATCATCATCACTGTTCGGAATATCGGCTGCCGTGCATGATTCGCCCTTCGCACGGAATAGACAACAGTTGTAACTGCGACCGTTCGAATATCCTAATAATATAGTGTGGATGCACATGGAGGTGTACTTGTAGCTGAACTTCGTAATGCCCTGTCCGTCTGCTAAGATAACGGCGGATAAGGTGCATGGTCCTTTCGAGCGTTGTACAATGTGTAAACATACCATCAGCATTACAGCAACAAACACCACGTTTATTGGGCTGGGTCAACTAAGCGAACCCCTAAGCCGTAGAGTAGGATCGGTTTGATGTTGGGCTCGGTATTGTGTTGGGTTGAATCGGCCAGCATCTCTCTCCCCGCGATTTATTACTTACATGCTCAAACAGATGAATGCATTCCGCCAGTTGAGAGCCAACTGTTACACATCAACAGTATCATGAACCACGACCGTGCGCACAGCATCCGCCGTACAACTCGCAGTGACACCCACCTTGTGTGGCTGTGTCAATCAAACAGACACAACAACGGCCACCGGCCTCTAGAGTGTAGAAACAACTTACGAGGGTTTTGAGCCTCTCGCCCGCATGAAAGTACCATTGGCGATCACACGGAAACACATACCCGTACCATGGGTATCCGACTGCATTATTTGTGAGGGTAGCTGTCCTTAGAGCACATTGCTCGATGACTGTGGCCGACAATCTGTTCGCTGCACAAACCCCTGGAATTTTGGTCAGAGTTGGATCAGGGTGATGGCTGGGCCGGGGTGACGGGTACTCGTTTACCCGGGGTCGGTTAGAGGAGGGACCAGGACGTTTTTGACGGTAAGGGTGTCCCTAATGTTTATGACGCTGCTAACTCGATTACGGGGACGGTTTGCATTTTCAGCGAGGCGTTTTGGCGAGTACACTACGGGGACGGAGAGTGGGAGGAAGTCAACAGTCAAGGGTTGAGGAGGGGAAGGTTAGCCGACACGCCGCCCCTGTCATCTATTTGAGACTACACCCGCGATCCTAAGAAAGGCGTTGAACGACCAAGGGATAACAAGGGCAATCGGGACCTACCTGCCTCAACACGATTTTTATTTCCGGCGCGGTTCAACCTTGGGGGAATGGAGGAGAGTATTCCTCAGCCATAGACGCTTGGGCGTCTAGACTAGTATTTTCGTCTCGCGGGGATTTGAGGGGGAGGGGGGTTACAGTGCCTTGGTTTCAGGATGCTAATAGTGCGATGATATGCATACCTGTCCGTTCCAAGCTATATCGGAGGGCCAAGCGGGTTAGTACGGGTCGAGCCGTCGGAGGCTCCGTGCTCCATTCTTGTGGAAAAGCTGCGTCATTCACCCGCCTGCTTTACAGGGTTTACAGGTTTATTCCAGGAGCTGGCAGTATTTTAACAGGTTGATAGTCCTGCATATACAGGCCATACACCATTTACTCAGCACGACGGACGGAAGCAATAAAGGCCTGAACCACTATACAATGTCGCGCATCATTCGTGTGCAGGTATGTCACCCGTATCATACGCATACTGCATGTCATTGCACTTCACCGCTCGAATACCCGCTCCGTGTGTGCCGAGCTTGGAATCGCCTTATGTATCCCGAGAACCTGGTGGTTTCTACCCCATTCTCGGTATGTATACCAAGTTCAGTATACGAACACCAAGAACCGATACAGCAGGGTGGATCGAGGTATAGTGAGGGCCGCCACTGTAAGCTTACAAGTTCTCTGAAAACGATCTCAGAGATGAGTGATTCATAGGCCACCCGGAGCCCGTTCCAAATAATAGCAATACCGGTGTCAAACATTTAGTCTATGCTTATCGCGGTCACTGGTAATGGAGGTAGAGGCCGTCACGCGGCTAACACGAAAACCAAAATAGCCGAGGTATGTATAAGTGGCAAATAGTCCACTTTGTAAGTTATACCTCAACGTGTGGCCGAAAAGAGAGGTGGACTGTATTATCACTCATCGACATATGTACATCCCGTCGTATATAAGTAGTAGTTGGAGCTTTAAATACCTTAAAAATTTAAGTTAGTCCCTAGATAAATGAGCTTGGAAAAACAATGCTATCCAGCATAACAGTACCGGCCCTCTATATATGGCATGGATTATGAAATCGGGTTCAGGCGGATTGTCATGCATTCTGGAATACACACATTGATTGTTTGTAAACTCTCTGTTTCGGTCCCCGAGTCAGGTGGTTTTCCTGTTAGTGCGAACGCAGTTTCCGCCTGCTTTGTCATCCCACCATGTACGCGGTTTACTTTTCATGCACATCGCCCGTGTCCACTCCAGTATTCAGCTCCCAATAATCCGAATATAGGGGTCAACTACCCTAACCACCTTGCATGTGATTTCTTAACGTTTTCATGTTTTCACACAGAGATTCTTGTGACTTGTTTCCTTGTCACCGGGTCGGTACGTCATGGCACCAAACGATGATTTCGTGAGAATATATTACGAATAAGTGGGCGGGTGGGCGTGCCTGAAACCCAATCCGGACAGACAGGTCGAACAAATGACGGCTTCAACGAACTCCGCCGAAGAAATTTCGTATCCAGCTTAAGCAAAAAGCAATAGACAGGCAAGTAAGTGCTACGATATCGATCTTTCCTCATGCAACGAACCCCCTGTGGCTGTGTGCTCTAGCTCTAGGTTATAAAAAATCTCGCACGAATTGTGAGCACTCAAAATATGCTAGTCTAGTCCATAGTTGGGGTCAAGCTCCAAGCTCCGCAGAGCTAATGGCGCAAAAGATAGCCCAAGGGCAGTTGTGTTTTTATTAACGGCGGTCCCGAAGAAAATACGAAGAGGGAAGCGTGGTTGTGTTGAACTACGTGAGAGCCCGAATGGTGCATGCTCGATCAATCCCGGCTCAAGACCCTTCTTGTACGGTACGATAACAAGAAAACAAAAAACCTCAACCAGCCGAATACACGCGTTTGCAGATCTCGGGCGAATGATTCAAACAATCAATGCAATTGTGCCCCATATCTACTGTCTGATGATGCAGGATCTACTGGATGCACGTGACCCTACAAGCCGCACCTGTGCATCCTAGAATCGTGTGTAAGATACGTACGTACACGTATTATCCCTTGCACTGGAATCGCTGAACCATGTTGTGTTGCTCTTTTCCAAAGTAAAAGTACCTACGAAGTGATCCGATACTCTGTGCACGTATACGTGATCACTCTTGTATGCCAGTCGTCGTATTCAACAGCACTATATGCTGCTGTGTCCTGCCAGGTACGAGCTAGGTACTATGCCAGATGACTCCGTGGAGTATGCTAACAACAGCGCAATGGATAGGCTACCATGGCCTACCTGTACTCCGTTGTACCAGTAGTAAGGTGTACCTATCCCAAATTCAACCCCGCGACGGAAGGGACACAGAATGCGTCGACTTGTGGTTCAACATTGAAATCTTATCTATCAATAAGTTGGATATCATGTACGCTGGCATGATACACACTGCAAGTACATATGCCAGGTTGTGTTCCGGAACACTCTGACGTTGCATGATCAGTGTACTTGCCTTGACTGCTTGTCTGAGTATGCATGAAGTATAGTCCAGACAATCACAGTATCGCACCAAAGTCGCATTAATCCTCTTCTGCGTCGAAAAAAGATCACCCGATGCCGTGCTTCATTATCGGCGGCTGCTCACCGCTCCGCTTAAACTGCACAGCTAAAACGCATAACCTTGCAAGCGCCAAAGCAAGTAACAGGTTGACGAACGTGTTTGACACGTGGACCTGTGAGTCATCCTACGGTAGGGGTTCCTGGCCGGTGGATTCCTTCCACGTGAAGGGGCTACCGGCTGGGGTGATACTTTTACCCGTATACTTGTTTTAGGACAACCGCGTACAAGTGTTGGTCGCATATCCTGAACGAACGCACTCGAAGTCGTGCTTTGGATGAGGTATTGCGCTCATCATGCTCTTGGTGATCAAAACCTTCCGCTTCACCTCTACCGTGGGATGGTTCTAGTATACAAACAGGCATATGTTACACACAAAAAACTCGGAACTGTTTTGTGTGAGTCTTGATGTACGTTTACCATGTACATTCACCAAACAGGCATACCAGGTATATCATACTCGGTACGGCAACACTCCGCACACTAGAAAAAAAAACTACGCCAGTAGATGCTGGGCTTATATGCAGCAGGGGTGTAGAATATTTTCAGCAGAATTCAACAGTGTAAACTACCATTACGTGGTTTGTCCCAAAACACCAAGTGGAAACCCACGTGGGTACTTCCCAGTAACCGCAAATTCTCAACAATTCTCCGATACACAAGCAAAACGTGCAATAACAGCAGTTCAACGATCAATTTCAAGTAGTAATACTATAGACTATAGCCGCTTGCTGTAGCTGCCGACCACGTGTCTGACCATGTATGTACTCCTGTTGTACAAAAAAGACGTGAGGTACTACGACATAAGATGCAGGTTGCCGTTGTGTGGGTGCCACCCCCGAAGGTGCAGATGCCGTTGATAGTTCGTGATCTAGATGGCGGTGACGATGCGGCAATCCCGGAAGCGGTCATGCTCGGCTGGTCTAGTCCCAAATGACGACGCTGTTCAGAAACTTCGGCAATCTTGACCGATGATGATGCTCTTCAGGATATCCAGAACCATTGCTCCAGCAACCCACAGCGAACATGGACGTGGTAACCCAGCAGACGTTCTCTGTCGGCAATTTCAATTGATAGAATACTATGGCCGTAGCCCGCTACCGAACGACACCTCTTCGGCTACCCAACATTCCTGTCGTTGCAATGAGGTAGCTCCGACTGTCCCAGCGAAGAGTACGGTGACGATCAAGCACGGAACCTTTTGGGGCGATCTCACGCGTTTTTTTTCCAACGATCCCGAGCGGTCGCTCCGGCGATCCCACGTTATTATGTGGTGTGAGAAACGCCTCTTTGTGCGTCCAAGATGTCCATGACGTCAACGCCTTTCAACTCGAAAAAAACAGTTGGACGAGCTCCGACGAACTGCGTGCTCGAACGCGGCCAGGAATCAATCACTCGAGTTCGGAAGCTCCGTTTTGACTACTCCCTGTCCTTTAAGAACAGATAACATTGATGTATGCGTGCTTGGTGGTGTCACTGTAGTCGTTGGAGTAGAAGCGAAGGCTGCGGCTGTCGACATTCTCATCTACTATTTTCATCAGGAGCCCATTGTTGTCCTTGGTGCCGTCGGCCCAGTTTTTTACAGCGTCCGTCACCTGTTTTGTCGGATACGCCGCGAAATCCAATCAATCGGAATGCTGTTGTTTAGGCTGAGTAAATCGATAGACGCATTCGAAGAACAAATAGCATTGTACATCACCGGGAATTTTCTGTTATGGTACGAGACAACGCATTCCTGCTAGATGAAGAGTTGGGGCAACAGAGAAAACGCGGCCTTTCCTCCGCAGGCATGTCTGACGAATGCTTCGATATGGTATCAATTTCGGGCTCGGTCGATTCTGAACGATATGGCCTCTTAACCCTGCTTCATCAAATATCGTCAGAACATTGGGCCTGTTGCATAAACACTCCGTTGTATATACCTAGGCCATGACATTCCATCATTAGGCTGTGCTTTCAGTTGTTCTCAACTTGTCTGCAACACCTCGAGCAAAGAAAACTCACGGCAACATGCCATGTAAAATACTTCTTGGAGGCATCGGCCTCGGCGGCGGCGACCAAAGCACATGCTGAGGTACCACAGTGCACGTTCTTGTATCTTGTGAGGCTTCTCACGTTCTCGTTAAGCTCTGTAGCTCACACGAAAACTGTTTGGCAACACACATTGTGTGCGTAGTCCTATGCACATATGGCCTATGTGTACGTCGACAAACTTAGCATACCGAAATAGAGACCCCCATGATGTTTCGTGGCTACTGGGTTGAGGAAGCACGGCAATCAGATAATAAAATACCTAGTTCTCGTGCTACGATGGAGGGAGCGCTTTAGAAAATATATTTTCTGAATGACGGAGGTCCTCAACATTAAGTAATCGGAATGCCGAACGCGTTTGTTTGCGGATTGGTTTGTTTTACCTAGCCCATCGGCAGGTTTATTTAAAAATGACGCATGCCAATAATGTAGATGTAACTCCTCGTACCGCCCACGGGCTAAACTTTCAGAGTTATTTATATAGTCTAGTCTAGATTATGATTCATTCTAGTGTAGACTAGTGTAGATGTAACTGCTCGTTCTTCTGTAGTAGCTCCTGGTATGGGGAACGCTCCACCTGATCCACCAGAAAGATTTTTGGAAAACAAAGGCGCACCCCGGTGGAACAATGCAACGGCCTCGATATCGAACGTGCAACGTATGACGTCTCAACGATGTAGTGTGGCTTGTTCAACTTGAGAGCCCCGTCAATCACTACTACTCCCTGCGACAATTAATTGTTATCTCAATATATATCGTGGGTGCGTGCTATCTTCCTCTCCCGTCTAGCCGCTCGAACTTTAGCGTGTTACGATACAATACAATCGTGCGTGAAGTAATAGCCTTTATGATGATACCCCGGCACAAGCCCCACGGGGCTCCGTCGTGGTCGACCTGTACTCAGCATCGTTGGATTGACGTTTGTGAGTGCGCACGCTGAACAGAAAATTCAACGGGGACATAAGCGAACACCGGTATTTCCTACTGAATTGGGCTATTATAGCGGAAGTATTCGGTGTATCGTGTCTTTTACCCGCTCACTATATATTATGCACCGCACACTAACGGTAACGGCAGAAAAATTATATTAGGTTATTGTACTGCTTGATTTTTCTTTCCTACGTAATAAGGTCGTGGGACACTTCATCGTGCTAAACTTCATTATCTCTAAAATACATGTTGATTACGCAATACATATTTATATTTTCACACACACCTGGTTTCCGGCTTTTGGACAAGCCGTGGTCACAGGTGTCGTCCCTTCTGCCCCCCCGGTTCTTGCCTTTAGTTTATATATCGCAAAGGGTTCAGCAATCCCACTGTTCGTCGATCAAGATCTATAAATTTCTCATCGAAACATGACTTAGAAGACATTCGCTCTGGTAACACGGCCAACATTTCCATGACATTGTGCGCTAGTCTTAACTCATATACAGTTAATACTAGCGCCCATAGTTTCAAGCATGAGGAGCTCAACCGATCAGAAGGTCAGAAAAAAACGTTTTAAACCCCAAAAGCCCGAGCCGTTACCCGTGCGATGACTCTAAACTAGAAACACACTTCGACCAAGGCTACGGCACGGGGGGTACTCTCTTTTTTCACTACCGCGGCCATCACAGGCGAGTGCATCAAGCATCCTACCAGCTCGCGAACAGGCCAGTCACCCTTGGGTTCAGAATCTCGTCGAACACGTCGAGTTCGAGGCCCTTCTCGAGTAGGTTTCTCTTACTCTATGATCATTCACGCCGGCCGCCCCGGTGGCGCATCAGGTTATCCTCGAGTCTGGTATAGGTCAGTTTCGTGAGTTCGAATCTCTCCGAGTGCATACTCGTATACATTCGTGGGGATTTTTTCTTGCGCACAATTTGACTTGCGGAGAGCGCTCGAGGGCGTGAGATAGCAACACTCGATGAGAAATCCACGCGCAGTGGGATTGCTGAACCCTATGCGCGATAAAAATTAAAGCCAAGAACCGGGGGGGAAGAAGGGCCCACACCTGTGACCACGGCTCGTCCAGAAGCTGGAAAGTAAATGTGCGTGAAGAAAAAAAAAAAACAGCCACTAAATCTTGCCCAGTTCGAGTAGTCAATAAATAACAAGTTCACATATTATAAAATGAAAATACACTCCACCTGTGAGATCGAAGATTTTGTCGACCTCATTATTGCAAGCTGTGTGTGATACTCCGATCGCGCGTATTACGGGTTGTGTGAAGGATATACGTCGGCGACTTCCCTTGCAACTACAGTGTAGCTATCAGGGTCAACAGGGTGTTGTTAGGCAGTCTGTGCGCAGAAACTATAATACCCGTTTCTGAGGGGGACAAAATCTGACAGCTGTTGAAGGAAATGCATCAGTTTATCAAGTAAATCCTGTAAGTCGAATAACCGGTGAGGGGAGGGCGGAGTTTTTAAGGACGTGGGGGCCTGGTTTTGATCAAAAGGGGGGCGGGTGGGGGGGAGGGGGGGGAGGAAGGGACGGGTGGGGCAGGTCAATTTGTGCGTGGAAACTATAGATCCTTCTTGTGGGGGAGTATGATACCAGGTACTAGGCAGAATATCAGGCAGGGTTGGAATTTCAGTGTTTTGTGATAAAACGCAGTCACCCTATCCATCACCTCTTGTTTTTGTAACAACAAACAAATGAAGCACGGACGAATATATGTGAACTTTTCCTGATCTTCCAAAAACATTCTCATACTCCACCGGGTACCATAAAAATGCAAAAATGTCGGAACAATCTGGAGTTTGGCGGAACGAAGAGGAAATATCGGAGATCCGGGTAGCATAGGGGGAGGGGGGTGGTTCCAGGGGGAGGGATAGCAAAAATAGGAGGACCTTGGCATCAACAACGTAGCACAGCAGCAGCACATCAGTAGCGAGTATCGGACACAACACCCGGTAGAGGAAGAAGGGAGTAGCGCCCACGCAGCAGCGACAGCAGCAGCAGTAGCAGTAGGGAGAAGACGTCGGCAGGAGCATAGGGGTACAGAGGCGGCACGGGGAGACACCAATCGCAGTCTGAATCATGGCTGGGAGGGAGGTGTACGTGGACATGTCATCGTCACAGGAACGGGAAGCAGGCTTCCAGGCGAAGATCACGAAGCTGCGGAAGGAGCTGGAAGAGACGGAGTGCATGCGGAAAGAAGAGCTGGAGAGGAGGGAGGGAGCAAGGAGATCGAAAGGGGAGCGACGAGGACGTGCGGGAGATACGACAAGGAGGGTAACGGTGAGAACCAACGTCAGAAAGAACTGGGAAGGGAGAGAGATGAGAGTGAGAGTAGAAGGGCGAAAGAGAGGTGGAAGGCAATATTTTAGAGCGAGGTCGAAAAGGAGGTTGGTAGACGGATGCACGCGAGAGAAACGAGTAAGGACATGACCGACGAAATGGATCAACCTGCGAGTAACCCACAACAGCAGGAGCGGCACAAAGAGCCAAGGAGGCAAGACCGGCACCACCAGCCGGAGGGATGGAGAAACATGGGCCACCCCTGCGAACGCAGAGGGGTTTCAAATGACACGGAGGCCGGGGAGGTTAGGGGAAGAACGAGACAAACGCTACTCTCGAAGAATGCCGCCGAACGACGAAGCCAAAGCCAAGAGGTCGGGGGATTAGAAGCAGGAGGCAGGGGCCCGCAAATAGAACCCACAGCGGAGGACGGCTACTGGAGGCAGATGGGACAGGAACACGAAGAAGGGTGTGAAGGAAGGGGTGGGGGTCCGATCACAGAACCTACAGCCGAGGGCGGCTATGAGGGAGGCAGGAGGGGAGGACCGGAACAGGGAGGGCGGATACAGTGGGGGGAAAGGAAACGCCAGCACAGGGATATGGCAGCAGAAGAAGATTGGTGGTTTAGTGACGAAAAGGGTAGAGGAGCATGGGCGAGGCAAATGGCCGAAGACGGCTACTGGGGGACGACGGGAGGAAGGGCTAAAATGAGAAGCGAGGATGGGAGGACAAGGAGGTGGCACCGGGGCGGGAAAGACGAGAAATGTTTGGGGGCGAAGGGTGGAAGTGGGGAGAAACGGGAGCGGACAGGGGCACAGGGCCCAGCAGTTACTTCAGGGGGCCGGAACCATCATCATGGGCGCAGGTGATGGAAATGGGGATGGTCATGTGGGGGGTAGTCAGGGCAGACGGGGGAGTACCGCCATGGGGTTCGGTGAAGGAACGGGCGATGTCTTCGTTGTGTACTCGTATTGAGCGGTTCTTTATGAACCGGGAAGGAGAGGGGGACCTGATGCGTTTTTCCGACCTAGACATGACCATGCATTCGAGGACAGAGAAGTCGGGGAAGCGCCGGAGTGAGGGGGGGACAGCCTTGCCAGACAGGATGGAGGCCACTCTGGGGGTGATTCTGTACATGGCGAGGTTAGCGACGGACGTGCACACGAAGATGGGGCGGGAAGCGTTGGGAAGGGTGGAGAGTCAATGGGGGAAACCATTCCACAGCGTAAAGGAAGGGGTAAATCATTTTTTCGTGACGAACAGGAGGGTGGTAGAGTCGGAGTACTTCCAGGATGAGTTCGTGACGCGATTCAATGTAGACCTAGTGGAGTTGGGGGAAGAGGTGCGGACGCAAGCGCTGAGGCTGAAGCGGAGGGGGGACACGTGGCCGACGGCAGAAGAGGCCGGGCCCCTACCAGTCCCGGACTTTAGAGCAACGCGAGCGTGGCTGGATGTGGCGCCGCTATACATGAGGGGGGGGGGTGAGTGAAGGGTTGAGGGAGGGAGAAAACGGGGGGGGGGGAGGGCTCGAAGAGGGAAACCGGCGGGGGGAAGCGGGGCGGGGCGAGAGGGGTGTAGCAGGAGATCGCAAGGGTGAAGAAAGGAAGGAGGGGGGGGGGTCAGGGAGCGTTACTTCTTTAAGAGCGGCAAGCCCTGTCCGTACATGGAAAAGTGGGGGGACTGCAAGTACGAGCACAAGGTCGAGAAGGGTGGAGAAGACGAGCGCGTGGGGGGGGGGAAGGGGCGAGAAGCGAGCAGCCCCGGGGGGGGAGGGGGCGTGGGAGAAGAAGGGTAAAAAGGACGAATGAAGGTACGGGCCCTGCCAAAGCGCAGGGCCAGCCACGGAAGAACGAGGACCGGGGAGCGAATGCAAGCACAGAGAGCGCCACCGGGCGGACGAGAAAGGCTTGGAGACCAACATCGCGGGGGGGCCGACACCGGGGTCGGTGAGACCATTTGATTCAGGTGAAAAAAACAAGGGGCTCGAAGGGGGGGAGAAGGTAGTGGGGGGGAACCAAATGGGAACAGGAACAGAAAGGGGAAAAATACGGAAAGGAAAGGGAAAGACAGTAGGTGACGAAGGGGATAAAGGAACACGGGGAATAGGGCGCGCGAGAGGAAGGGGGGAAGGAGGGTACGGGAAAAGAACCGGACAGGAACAGGAAGGAGGAGCTAGGGGTATCGGGGCGGGAAGGTCGCGAATAAGAAGTACCGAACTGGGAAAAGGGGGGAGCGACGGCGGCCAGGCCGCGAGCTCAAATAAACGGGGGGTGCGCGGAGAAGGGGCCGTGAAAAGGGGGGGGGGGGGGGGGGGGGGGTGTACGGCAAGGAGATCGCACACGACCCGGCCGGGGGGGAGCACGGCAACGGGGCCGCGCAAAGAAAACGGGGGGGCGTGTGCGGCAACGGGGCCGCACACAATCATGTCGGGAACGAACGTGGCGACGGGGCCGCGCAGGGCGACGGCGGCCAGGCCGCGGGTTCTAACAAATGGGGGGTGCGAGGCAAAGGGGCCACGCAAAAGGTTGGGGGGGGGGGGGGTGCGGTAACGGGACCGTACACGACCCGGCCTGGAGGAAGCGCGGCAACGGGGCCGCGCAAATAAAGGGGGGGTGTGTGTGCAGCAACGGGGCTGCACACGGCCAGGCCGGGGGGGAACGCGGCAACGGGGCCGCGAAAAAAAAGGGGGCGGGAGTGGGCAGCGATGGGGCCGTACACGACCGAGGGGGGGGGGGGAACCTGGCAACGGGGCCGCGCGGGAAAACGGGGGGGGGCGGGGGGCGGCAACGGGGCCGTACAAAACCAGGCGGGAGGGGAGCGCGGCGACGGGGCTGTGAAAAGGAAAAGGGGGGGAGCGGGCGACAAGGGGGCTGTACACGCTCAGGAACGGGGAGCTTTCGGCAACGGGGCCGGAGGAGCGGGGCGTAAAGAAGGAGCTACCCACCGGAAGGGAGAGCGTAGCCACGGGGCGGCGCACGAGTTCAAGGGCGAGGAACGGGAGACGGTCCTAAGGTGAAGGAGCGCAATGGGGCGCCTGGGGAAGGCAGGGGAAGACGCAGTCGAAAGAGATCGCCTGCTGGGGGTCGTGGCTAGGTTGGGAGAAGAGATGCTACCAAGAAAAGGAGGGGACGTAGGGAATGTGGTGTGGGCGTTAGGTGGGGAGCTGCTCGCGCCACATATTGACGTAGAGCGCGTGAAGAAATTCTTCGGGGAACGACACAAGGTCGACCAGTTTGCACTGCTGGAACAGATAGCGAGGGTAGGCCTGCTGGTGGATGCGGGACCCGGAGGTAATCTCGAGCGGGAACCATAGCAGCGCCAGAAAACACGTGGCCGACGTGTGGGAGAATGCAGTGGGAGACGTCAAGAAAGGGAGAGCGATCGTGATGCCGGTGAGAGTAGCGCGGAGCGTGCGAGGTTTGCGGATTAATCCCGTGGGGGTGGTGGAAGAAAAAGGTAAGAGGAGGATAGTCCATGATTCGACGTTCAGCAGCGAACCGGAGCAACCCGGGGGGGGGGGGGGCGGCCGGTTAACGAGACGACGTACTGGGACCAGATTCCAGAATGCCACCTGGCGGGCGTGATGGGCCAAATTATCAAGAGGGTGCTGGGGCTGCGGAACAGATTCGGGACAGGTAAAATGATCCTGATACAAGAAATGGACGTGAAGAGTGCCTTTCGACGGGTGGGAGTGGATCCAGCAGGGGCAGCAAACTTCGGGTACGTGATGGGAGGGTATTTGTTTATCGAGTTGCGGTTGCAGTTCAGAGGGAGGGGGAGCCCAGGGTGGTGGGGTGTGATCGCCAGCGCGATCCAGCAGGCACAGAGGCAGACGACATAGGCATCGACGACGATCCTAGCTGCTGCCAAGCAGGCCACAGCGCATGTCCAAGTCGCGGGGCATACAGGAGTAGCGGTGGAGCTGCTGCCGCGGGGCTGCATAGTCGCGGAGGCGGAAGGGGGAGGGGAGGAGGACCCAGCGTGGGTGGTTTTCTTCATGGATGATGCGGTATCGGTGGAGGTGCAGTGGGATTCAGGCGGGGGTAGGTGCTTAGTGCTGTCGCAGGCACTGGCGTCGAATCACCACCAAGCGATGGGGGAGAGGACAGTGGGAGAGGAGCCTCTGCTGTCACATAAAAAGGTGACGGAGTGGCCCCCCCGGCAGGTGGTACTGGGTTTTGACTTAGACACGGAGAGAATGACGATATCCTTGCCGGGAAGGAAGATCAAGAAGCTACGGGAGATGCTCCAGGAGTGGCCCGAGGAGAGGAGCAAGGCGACTGTACGGGAGGTCCTCGTGCTGGCAGGCAAACTGTACCACGTGGCGTACGTGATTAGACCAGGGCGGTATTTCGTGCGGCGGCTTCTGCAGCTGAGCAAGCTGCATCTGAATGGGCAGGAGAAATAGGGGGGGGGGGCTGGGGCTGGGGAAAGGACAGGAAGAAGGCAGAGGCAGGGAGGGTGTTATATCTGACGGACGAGTTAATGGCGGACGTGGAGTGGTGGAGATGGTGCATGACGGAGGGCTTGGCCGGGCGGGGGGAAGAGTTGGCGGCACCGTTCTTCCGGTTCGTGAAACAGCCTCATATAAGGACCTGGTTTTCCGACGCATCATTCGAGGCAGTGGGGGGGCTATGCCTGGAGACGGGGGTGTATTGGAAGTACAACCTGACCGAGGAAGAGAGACCGAGGACAGTCAGGAGTAGGAGAAGGGAGCACGTGAACAGGCTGTCCATCAATGTTCTGGAGCTGCTTGGGATGGTGATGACGGCCTTCGTGATGATCGTGATCAAGAAGGATAAGCCGCGGAGGGTGGGAGAGCCAGTACTAATGAGGGGGGACAGCTCGTCAGCGGTTCAGTGGGTGAAGAATTGCTAGGGGGGAAAAGGGGAAGTGAGATCGGGAGGAATGATGAGAATTTTCGGGGTGTTGGAGCAGATAGGTGGGTGGTGCTTCCAGGCGAAGCACGTGCGGGGGGTGGAGAACGGGTTAGCAGACGGGATAACGAGGTGGAAGGAAGACGAAATCCAATCGGGGCTGACCAAATAATGCCCTGCCGTCCCGTGGCAGGCCCAGGAGCTTGGACCGGAAGGAGAGGGGATGTGTTCGGAGATTTTGCACGCGGCTACGGACTTGGGCGAGTTGCGAAGTCGACTAGAAATACTTATGCGCAAGGTTGGAGAATGTGGGTGAGTGGGAGGATGACGAGGGGAAAAGGGAACTGGTTAGGGAAGGAACTGGACGAGTGGAAGCTGGTGGAGGAGCTGACAGAGTTTATGGCCTACTGCTGCGCGGAAAGGAAGAATAAGGAGGCGACCGTGGCAGGGAAGCTGATGGCGGTTAACTTTCATCACGAGCAGTGGGGGGGGCTGTCTCTGCCGTTGCAGCACTTCAGAATTCAGGCAGTGAAGAAAGGAATCAGGAGGGTGCATGCGGAGGCGGGGAACCAGGCACGGGCAAGGAGGCCGCTGACGTGGGAGATGATCAGAGCGATGGAGGAGAGTATCGGCGCGTGGGGGGTAGGGGGGAGGATCGTGTGGATCGGGCTGGCACTGAGGTATCAGCTGCTGCTGATGGCTTCGGAACTATTCGCGGAGGAAGGAGGAAAGGTGCATGAGGTTTACTGCTTGAGGAGGGGGGATGTGGCTATATTCCAGAAAGGGGTGCAGCTGGGACCGGGAGGGAAGGAAGCCGCGGATATGGTGGAGATCCGTTTCAAGGGGGGGAAGGGAGATCAGGGGAGAAAAGGCACGATAACCGTGAGAACAAAATGTTCGGGGGGGGTCGGGGGGGGGGTGGAAGGGAACGTAGTGGACCTGATGGCGGAGCTAGTAGGCTACTACGGGGAGACGGTTCCGGGGGGGGGAAACGCCCCGCTAATGACGTACAGGAGCGGGGGAAGATGGAAGGTATGGACGAGAGGGCAAGCGAAGTTTTGCTTAAGGAGCGGGCTGGAGAGAATGGGGAGGAAATGGAAGAAGCAAGGGAAGGGGGCGGTGGGAGAGCTGGTTCCAGAGGAATTCGCGCTGCATTCCGGAGATATAGGGGGAGCGACAAGGCGGGCGGAGATGGGAGCACAGCCGTGGGTGATCCAGAGAGAAGGAAGGTGGGCGTCGCAGGCATTCATGGGGTACGTGAGATCGAATATGGAAGATACCCTTTGGGTGTCAAGGATATTGGTAGGGAGGTCAGGAGCGCCGGGCAGACAGCCGGGGCAAGGGACGAGATGGTGGGGGGGAAGGGGGGGGACGGGGGCGAGGGTAGAATAGGGTAGGCGCGGGCGTAGAACGCGGCTTCAGAATGGGCTTCTGGTTGTTGAGGTTATGTGTCGGGTAGGGGGGCAGGTCAGCCGCATACAATGGCTGGGAGAGGGAGCGGGGGAGGGAGAGGGGGGCAAGGAAAACCGGACGAGGATGAGCCGTCAGTTTCCACCCCCCCCACCCTCCCACCAAACGCTACATCATACCAATCAATACCACCGTCATCGTTTCGTACGACCAAGATCAAAAGTACCTAGTTATGTTTTTGACCAAGGCTACGGTAGGGGGCTACCCCTTTTCTTTCACCACCGAGTCTAACCCAGTCGCACCAGTAACTCTATACCTCACGGACGAAAACCTTCACACTATATGCTTGGCGCAGCGTGGCTAACTCTTGCATTGCGGATTCACGACGCGAAATATGTATGATAGGACCCAAGCTCAAGACCGCAAAAAAACAGGGGGTCACACTCGCGCGAGTGACGCCTTCCCACTGCAAAAAAAGGCAAAAACAAAAAAACAACTATTCGTGGCATTGGTCCATTCGAGTGTTTAAGATAAGGGGAACTCGATGAAACAATACAAAAAAGATCGCACTTGCTCCTCGCTTGAGCTGGATCCGGCGCGCTTTAAGGCTGGCCCCCATTGGCATTGGTTCGCTTCAAACGCGTCCATCGACAGATATGCACACTACGTTTTTGTTCCGAATTGTTTCTCAATTTTATGGGCTGAGGACCTCTCCCAAACACTGGGACAAAGAGAAAAAAAAAACGACTGCTGCAGGATACAAAATCCCATCGCCTATGAATATGACCAGAATCAGGCCAAAATGTGTTGCCTATTTCTGACGATTTTGGGTTTAGGATCCTCGTCATTCATAAACCAATTTTGTCGAAGAGTGCTTCTGCTTCTATCCCAGCACGCTACAAGGACGTTCCGTCGTGCGTTACCAGTTCCATCGACCGCTAGGAGTATCGGATCCCATTACATGTCGTAGAGTGCCCGTTAGATCATTAACGCGGGTGCGGTAGAGGGGGCTCTTTAGTTTCGGTACTTGATGTTTCAGTCATTCAGGGACATCGGCCCTAATATGCGCGCTATGGACCTTTGTCAGTTATTTAGCTTCAGCTCATTCTTGTTTCGCAAAGTCTGTTCTTGATTAGACTGTGACGAGGCTAAGGACAAAAAACTGACAATATCCTCCCTGCCAATATTTTAATCCGTGCTGCAATACCAGGTACTACATGCAGTAGATGTACCTGAAACTGGATCCAGCGGCCAGTGGGCATGGCCATGGGCATCGGCTGGCTTGCGAGCACGCTCGATTCCGCGTCAGTACCGTCAACAGCAAGCAATGTAGAATCCCAGTAGGCACCGGTTAGCCTCTTGAGAGTAGTCGCCTCGTCTTCCAGCCATGGCTCGTTGACGACATGCAGCTGCAAGTCGTGGCTGAGGTAGGGTGTTTCGTCACTCGTCTGGCTACTCGGCTGGTGTGATGCCACAAAGTACACGTACATATAGGCGTCCGTAATCTGTTCGTTGTACCGGGCGGGGGTAGCGGGAAGGGGGGAGCGGGGGGAGGTAGTTCGATCATTATTAGTTTTATTGGCGTAGCCGAGCAAACATGTAATGGACGACACGTTGGACGATAGAGAGGTGCACCAC
Organism: Undaria pinnatifida; assembly: GCA_012845835.1. NCBI lineage: Eukaryota > Phaeophyceae > Laminariales > Alariaceae > Undaria > Undaria pinnatifida. Next base: position 3,787,958 of record JABAKD010000018.1, on the reverse strand, counting down.
TTTGCTTCTGGGTTTCCTCAATTTGGGAGCTAAAGACCTCTCCCAAGCAACCGAAACAACCGATTTTGGGGAAAAATAAACTGTGGACCGGATGAAACCTCGCATGGCCTAGGTGCACGACGAGAATCAATCGTGCAAAAATCAGGGTGTATTTTCGACGATTTTGGGTCAAGGAGCCCCGCCATTCAGAACCCATTTCAGACGAAAATTGCTACCTCATTATCGTAGAACGCGTCGAACGGCGCCTTAAAACGGAACCGAACCAAAACCGAAAAAGGGCAGGCATTTGCGCAGAAACGGCTCTTGGTCACCGAGAAAAAAAAAGATCGTGGATGCTATGACGGGGATGCGCCATTCATTGAGGAGACAAGCAAGGACCTAGGGGGAAGCCAGGAAGAGATTTTGTGTCTACGGATGTTTGAAGGTACACGGCAGATGAATGATAGACGGTATGTATCCCCATACTAAGGGGAATTTATGGCGAATGGGGAAGAAATATCCAGGCAAACCAGGTATGCGGGAGTTTATTGAAGAAGATAGGAGGGATGAATCAAAACGTATTTCCACGGCCCAATGGACTGGCCGAAACCTCCGAACCTGTTCTTTTGTTTAGGGACGCTGAACATCCCAAAACGGGTGGAAAAGGTGCCAGTGGTCAACTGGAGAAGGAAGATGACGCACAGACGTGTTCTCGTGGTGATGCCGACGAGAGCTAAAAACACGAAGTGGAGATTTTTCAATGTTTCAAGAGGAACGGATGTGGTCGATGAGATGGTGACACCTTAGACGAATGCGACACGAACGAGTTTGGCACACAGTAGATCGTAGCGAGAAAACGATCGCTCTCTGAGGACATAGAATGTGATCACAAACGGCCGAAAGCGGGAATCGGCATAGTTCAACCAAAAGGTTCTTAAGAAATGCAGGTGTGGTACATGGCCGGAAGCGTAGGGAACGCCTGTATCATATATGTTGGAGGTGTCTCCATAAGGAACAAACACGGTGCTCCGCGTCGACAGGGATGATGCGCCGCCAATGAATAGCCAAATGACTCAGGCAAGCAACAAATGGCACGCTCGCACCCCCCGCGCCCTCCCTACTGTAGCCACTGACCAATCAGAGCCATCAGTCAACATTGATTATTTAATTAAGAATAACCATATAGCTCAGTCGCAAAAGGTCGTGAGTATTAAATTCGTTCCTTTAGATAGCTTTTTAAAATTATGCTTTGTATCCAAATAGTACTGCAGTATTCTTCTTCTCCTTCGCCTGTCATTTAATTTAAGTATTGGACTAGACGAGGCCTCCTGCCGCAAGCAAGAGGCCCCCACCCAGGATAAACGCCCGCACTAAGCTCGCAATCCCGAGCTTAGTACGGTGGTACCGGAAAGCCCTTTTCGCAAAGGTTGTACCTGAAGAAACTACTGTTGCCAAGCTGGGTGGGAGAGATGGTCTGATAATGTATCGGCCGCTCAGTTTTTCTCGCTTTTAGTCCGGTGACGAAAACAATGCGTCAAAAGGGCGATGTCATCGTACTCCTTTTATTATTGGATTTCAAATCATGCAACCATGTTTACTTCGATAATATTTGTTCTCCATTTTTACTGTAGGATTTTTCTTCTCCTTCGCCTGTCAGTTAACGCAAGTATTGGATTGGACGAGGCCTCCTGCGCCCCGCTCGTGATCCAACCCATACTTTCTTGTGCCGTTGTCTGTGATCAATGTGGACTTTTGTGCTAGGCCTAGGTCGTGCCTCATCTCACCCACACGGTACGTCTCAGTTAACGTTGCTTACACGCGGCAAAAAATTCATCGTGAAAATCTTGGAACGAAGGGAAGTTCATTGCCTATCGCGTAGCTATTGTCCCGCGCCCGCTAAGAACCCCCGTCGCGTTTTCCTCTCCCCTCTGACTTCGCCCCCGCGCTGGTAGTTGATTCAATGTAATACCGCGCGACGCGATCGGTCTTCCATCCTCCGATCTTCATGATGACGTCCACCGCCGTACCTGGGAGTGACTTGCTAAGCGATTTGCCCACTCGAAACGAGCGCATCGTGAACTGGTCGGGCAACCCTCCTGCGCGTAGATGTGCCTCGTCATGCGGGGTGGAGTGATCGCCACTGGACCCATCTCCCCGTTAACCTCCACCACGGGGAACAGGTATCCCGCGGTTAAATCTCAACCAATCGCGAGAGCCACAGAGGCGTACGCTGTAACCCCTCGAAATGCGCACTTTTGCGGATTTTCAGCGCCTGCCAAGACCACCACTGCTTCTACCGACTTCTGCAATGTTGTTCTGAAAATTCAGTTAAACACCAAACCTGCCGACTCGGGCAGTCGCAGGACCCGTGACGCCAACGTGGAGGAGACGTCGAATCCTCGCCTCATGGAGTAAAAGGCCAACGACAGCAAAGCGATGTCACGAGTAATTGTGATACGCCGAGACAGCGATTCCGCTAGCTGCGCACGCACTCGCATGCTCTGGATCAACTGGGCTAGAGCATGCGATAGCATCGGTGCCGCTTTCTTCACGGGGACGCCCACCTGTTTCTGTTCACCTCGCTTACAAATCTAAGTTGGGTTTCGACTAACGCACTCGAGCAGGGGTTTCCCGTCGTTTCGACCGGGTCCGATTCCTCTACTGTGCCAAGTTGTTCCCGCATGGCCATGCGCAACCTCGACATAAATGCTTTATACATCGATTCGGCTGCATACCGCGTTGCGCAATCGCTGCCCGGCCGGCATGCACCCCCGTCCACAATACCCACCCCGTGACAAGCTCGATCGTGCACCACGTGGTCCCGTGACCTTGAGAATCGAGGAAACACGCCCGGTCGAAGGCATGGTCATAGGTCGCCGTGACCCAGCCTCGGCGCCCCCCTGACCTGGCCAGGAGGAACGCATCGAAGTCGTCGGCTATCTTACTTTTGCGCTTCTGGCATGGACGCCCGACGAAGTCAGCGTTGTCTTTAATATTGGGGGTACTCTTGGGAACACTACCTGCCTCCTCCCCCGCAGTGCTCACCGACGCCCCTCCGGTGGTGGTAGGTAATCCCCCCGCAACATCTGACGTGCTGTCTCCTCTCATCTCCGACGCTTCCCCCGCAACCACACCCTGCTTCGGTGTTTCCCTGTCCACGGCCGCCGCGAAGAACCCTGCTAGATCAGCCGTGGCGGGGATGACAACGCACCCACTTTACTGCCTCAGCAGCCCGCTGGCCAAGGACACCCTCACGGCATACTCAGCAATCCCCGAAAAGGCGAGCCTGTTCCGGGATGCAAAAAGAACTAACAGTTGTGCTGCGGATCTCCTCCGCTTGTCGCAACACGTCCAAGAAGTCGGGCATGCCTGGCGCCGGTGGCAGCGTGGTCACACCTTAGTTCACCGGAACTCCAGCTCTGTTTGCGAACCCGCACGACAGGCCGTCCCATCCGCAGTCCAGACGCGGGAGGCCTCGCACACGGCACGCGCCCCCAGGCTGCCCTGGGTTACACATGGCACATCCTCGAACCTGGTGGTGGAGGAGAGGAAGGTAGTCGTGGCCCAGTCTGCTGGAGGTTCGGGGGGGGCTACCGCCGTCGGCGCTGCCCCCGGGGCTGACGTGGTCAGCCTGTTGCTTCCCCCGTCTGCCGAGGCCGCCCTCAGGCCGCCTACGGAGTCGTGCGCGTCGACGAGGACATCGTTGAACAATCCTCAGAAAAAGTATCGTCTCCTCAACTTTTCTCGCTTTTGGTCCGGTGACGAAAACAATGCGTCAGAGGAGCGATATCATACTCGTGCTATTGTTGGATCTCAAATCATAGAAGCATGTCTGATTATATTTTATTTGCACTCCGGTTTTACTAACAATGAACTACACGCCAAACACATGATTCATGAAGCGTAGGAACTTGGCAGGAATTTTTAGAATGTATTTATTAAAATGTATACATCATCCTTTTGACCCTGATAGCTACACTGTAGTTTCAAGGGGTGTCGCCGACCTCTATTCGTAATGAGGACACACAACCCGTAATACGCGCGATCGAAGTATCACACACAGCGTGCAAATATGAGTTTCGACAAATTCGATCTCACAGCTGGAGTGTTTAGTCTGCTGATTTTTATATAATACAAACATGAACTATTCATGGTTTTATGTTCAAATGTGTCTCGCGTATTGGTTTCGGCAACACCATGCTAAAAGTACCATATTCAGGTGCAAACATGCCAGGTACGTACCCTCTGCATAGTTTATTGTCGTCCAAAACACACTTGTAGGAAACCCAGCCTCATCCATACAGCAAAATGAAAAAAAGAAAACGGGAGCCGATATCTTCTGGATTTGACGTGAACTGCATCTGCTATAAAACCCAGCCTCGGTCAAGCTCTACGATTCGGATCATATGTCATGCACTACTACCCACGTTCAAGCTCTATGGTTCAGATCATATGTCATGTACTACTGCACTGTATACACTTATACACATTTACGCTAGGGATTCGCAAACTTGCGGCCGGAGGACGCCAAAAATACATGTGGGCGCCTCTGGGTCGCACTAGTTCGTGGGGCCGATTGAATTTGGCAGCTTGCTCAAAATAGAGTCTGCCACGTCGCTTGGTACATATGGAACAGTCACTAATGGCAACACGCGGAATGGGTGCTGATCGTCGCTACACGGGTAATTGTGGCTGGCACATACCGGCGCCTATGGAGGCACAGCTACAGCATTAGACTAGTGGTAGGGTCACCACGGGGGGAAACCGTTTGTCGCGTCGAGGCCATCGAACTCTAGGAAAGAACCCTCGGGGCCGTTGTTGTTCCCAATGCTCAGGATGGGGCGACAACGCGCGCGTTGCAGTATGCTACTGGGGTGACTCACCCACGCCATAGGGGAGCATACTTGATTTTTGTCTCGTCATTACCAAGAGTTTCATTCCTGGGTCCTCGAAGGGGTTACGTCTGCTTTTAGAAAAAAATTCCGGTCAACCACCCCAGTCGTGTCTTTTCTCAGTTTTTTGTGATCATTTTTTTTTCGCGGTACTCTAGTAGTTGTCGTGTTGCGCCTGTTGATAGTTGTTTTTTAAGCCCCTATAGAGTCGCTTGGTACAGATGCAATAACCGGTAGCGGCAGCAGCCGGATTTAAGGCCGTTGACGCTACAGCGCCGAACGTTTCAGCTGCCACAGACCGACGCTTCAGATGGACCGCTACTGCAATGGAGAACCTCACCGTGGTACAGTCATTGGCGGCGTCGAGGTCCTCGAACTGCAGCAAAGAGCGCTTCAGCGGATAGTTTTTCTCATTGCCGACGATTAGGTAAGATTGCCCGTTGTAGTTGGTTAGCGCCTTCTCCAGCCAAACATCTTGCACGACGCCGAGGCGGCACGTTGACGAGCCCTGGCCGCGGTACGTGCAGGCATACCCATGTGCGGTGATGACGGTCCCGACGAAGCATAGGCCGGTTAAAAGCATCTTCCTCAAGTTTGTAGCCATGGTATCCCTGTTGTACACAAGCAGTGCTCCTCACGTGTGTTGTTTGTAGGGTTGTACGTAGGGTGGTTCTGCTCTCACCGCTTAAGACGGCTTTGGGTGCGCCCGGAGTAGGTTTACTTTATCCTTATAGCGGCGGGCTTTGGGAACCTGGTTTCGCTTTTGACAGTGGCCTTGGGTGAAATAGGTTGTGTCAAGGTGTGGGGTGTGCGATTAAAGCGGGTTGTAGACGAGTGGACAGTCTAGATGGACACAGCAACAACTACTGAATGTGGCTCCCTGAGCTGAACCAGTTGTTGACTCCAACGCTAAATTCAGGACCCCTCGCGTTCAGCGCTGACACGTTACATGTATACCCCACGAGCCAAACGCGCTGCATTTGAAGTGCCGCACGCACTAGTCAACACATGTTTGCTTCTTCTGTACGACACGAATAAGAGGCTCGAGGATATATAACTAATCAAGCCTGTCTGATTAGGGCCAACTTTTCATCATGTGCATTGTGTTGTCTACATATACAACAACTTCACGAGCCAGGAAGAAGATTGCGTGCTCATTTGGTTAGTTTCAGCACCTTTTCGGGAGGGCACTTAACTGCCGAAAGACAATCGTAAATGAACTTGTACCGCACGCGCTGTACACTATGCACATTTCGTTTGCTGTGCGTAAACATGTTCGCTTGTTCGAAAAGAAGACGAAAAAGAAGCACATTTTTTTCCAGCGTAGTTTCAGTCACTGCAATGACATCTGACGATGCCAACATGGTTATCTTGAGACGAGGACACTGTGTATACTTGATCTTGAATAAGCAAGTTGTCGCACCAGGAAGGAACCTGCAGCACATCTGCAGCAAAGATATGGCAACCGACGCAAAAGTAGAAGAATACATTACCATCGGGGCAGTTACAGTCTGACGTTTCAGCTGGCATGTGGTGCTGCGACAGTTTCGAATGAGGTTGCGGCGAATCAAGGGAACAACCAAACTGTTGTTAAGAGCCATTGTCTCGAAAACAAGGTATTGTACGTAGACCAATACTGAGAATAGTGAGGCCTGCTTCCTGTATATCGTCAGTCCTGAGTCGAACGATCCGAGCACTACTACTAGTGCATTCTGGATTGTTCCGCACGCGCTGGAATTTTCACGTTCGTGCTCCCTGGAAAAAGCAGATAAGGCGCGACACAGAACAAACAAAACATTCGAACGTTGCTTCAGTACTTGTCCGAACTGGGTCTAACAACGCGTGAAGGGTGCATTTACCGTTTTTTTCGTCCCATTTGCTCGCGCTCAGACAAGCACATATATATATATATATATGACCTACTGTATGTAGCACTTTCATAATACCGGGGTAAATGTTCGAGCGATTTCATGGCGGGTAAGAAGACACCCGGCATTGTTTTCCCGGTGATAGAGCAAAACAACAGGCAAGAACACCCCGCACACATACACATAAATCATACCAGTACGCGTAGCTGGCAAAATAGCAACCTGTGGTCGAGCTTACAGCATGCATGGCCATGCACCACCCGCGAAAACCTACTTCGCACGCGGAGGATCCCACAAAACATAATCCACCCCCGATCCAAGCGACAATCTTCACATGTATGTGCGTTCGTTTTGTTCTTGCATCCCCGCACACAGCTGAGGTCCCCATCTCTGCAACGACCAACGACTTGAACTTACGGTAGGGAATCACGTTAATTTTTTGGTGGACTTTCCAATTGAGGATCTCTGCACCCCACCCAAACCATATTTTCACGACCAAAAGAAGGCACAACACGATCGACTAAGGAGTCTACCACAGGGGGTCTCTTTCTGGTCTTATTCGCAGCTGCCCGGAGTAACTCGCGCGGGTGACCCCCCGCTGTTTCTTCGCCGCGTGTTGTTAAGAAGCTTTTGTGCTTAATTTTTGGATCATGAATCCGCTATCGAACATGCGGAACTACCCTCTGGGCTAGGCTAATCGCCTCAAGTATGATCTGTCAATGAGGTATTGACTAAAGTGGGTACTTCGCGCGAGTGGCTCTAACCCGCAACTGAAACGGGGTTCTTTCTCCCACATTGGGCATAGTCCATTGGCAACCTCAGCCCTTAGGTAAGTAGACTATGCATATAGTCTAGACTATATATATGAAATAAACGCACCGTATAGCAACGATGTTGGATCGTCCCTGGGTTCCGGGACTCGCCTACCACAAACGATATTTATATAAACCAAGACGTGCTCGTTTCTACCGCAGCACGCGCCCAACCCGACCAGCAATACTGCGAACTTCTTGGTATTACTACGGCACGACCTCAAGAACTGCAAGAAGGACAGCCACAACCTAAAACGTCAGGAAGCTGCTACGTCTACTTCTTCATGTATGAGCCTTCCATGGAAGGGTCTATACTTATGCGTGAAATCTTCCACAAGTTTCACCCTAAACACCCAGAAATATATAATAAACATTATGGAACACCGCGCACATCAAGTCTCCATTATCGCAACGCCCAACCCAACTGCTGCATTAGTCGTTCACCTCTGGAGCGTCTGTTGAGTAGATACCGTTGCCCACCAAAGTGCCTGTGAAATTACTTTTTGGCACAGGTGAGAACAACCAGCTGCCCCAACGAAAACACGAGTGCAGTTTTACCGCCTTAATGCCCGAATTTCCAGCCGGCATTTGTTGGCATTTTATAGAGTGAAAACAAATGCCCAACAATTAAGGTTAGCTCGCCTTTTCTTTAGCCTGATCGACCACCCACTAACACAGCAACTGTTGTCTTAGCTATAGGTTCGGAACGCTGGTCGACGGCCCGCCATCATTGCAAAACGCGGAGTCCAGCTAGTCAAGATCATTGTTGTTTTTGTTTCCCCGGGCACTCATCGTACAGTGCAGTACAACTGAGCTCAGTGCACCGGGTGGGACGTGGAAATGCTGAATCAACCTCGATTTCGTATATGGTACAAGAGGGAGGGCAAGGTCAACCCGTTCTTTACAATGGAGATTTCTGAATTTGATATTGTTGTTGTAATATACAGCCTGACCTTCGTATGTACCCTGTTTGATATCTTGTACCCTGTGCGCGGTTGGTCGCCAGCACATCAACCGCAAACCCACCTACTACTGCTTGTATCACCACTGCGCTACTGTTGATGCTATTACTACTGCGGCTGCTCCTTCAGTAAGCAGGCAAATGTTGCCAGATCTGGCTGCACCGTGCTGTCACTCTGGTTCGAGCGAATTTTTCCGTGTTGGGAGTACTGCTAAATCACCCCCCCCCCCCCCAGTTCCAAGTAAAGAAACAACCTCCACCATCATCGCTTGTAAAAGAACACACACCGTCCGGATCACATCACCGTTGTACGATAAGTTTATTTCTCGATGCCGAGGACTCGTGCCGACTGCTGGGCTGAGCTCGTACATGGATCTCCAAGCGCACGCTACCGGAGAGGACGCGCGCCACAACAAAGTCGCACCTTGCTTTCCTGAGGGACCCCATCCTTGGACAAAACTATGTACAAAGACCTAAAACACACGACGATGAAATACGAATGCGAAACCGGTCGAAAGCGAAAACATGGCGGCCTTGGCATACAACGAACGATGTTGCTCAAAACATACAGACTATAGAAACTATTAATAGATAGACTACTCACGTGGGAAGTTGGGAGCCCCCTCGGTTGGAATTTTCTTCGCCAAGAAAGAGGTACGTCTACCGCAGAAACGGGCGAGGGGGGCACCAACGTGTTTGATGGGCGTCCACGTGAAACCCTCGACACTCTTCACCAAACTTTCTCGCGATAAGATAGGCACGGGACGCTTGCTTGCCCTGATGAACAATCCCGGATGCGTGCTACGATAGAGGTGCACTTCCTATTTTTTATTTTTTTCTTGAGATTCCTCAATTTGGAAGCTCCCCAGACCTTTCCCAAGAACAGAGTCTGGCAAAAACAAAACTACTACACCGGAGGAAACATCCCCCATGGTCTAGATACGAAACGAAAATCATGGAAACAATATGACCTATTTCTGACGAGTTTCGGTTAAGGAGCCCCGTCATTCCCAAAACCAATTTCCGGGGAAAGGGGCTCCGTCCATCGTTAAACGCGTCCCCGTTGGTTTATACAGTGTGCTGTGGAAGACAGGGTCGTAGATACCTATCGTAGATCTCGTACACGCATGCGCGAGAGGCCACGTCACTGGTCAGGCAATACACGATCCCGGGTCGCGAACGGTATCACCCGTCATAGATGGCGTTGGCCCGTCCCCGGAAAGTCAGCCACCGAAAGATGATCCCGCCGCATGACGAGAGGGCATAAGCCAACCGTCACTCTAGTTTAGCATCTCCTTGCTAGATCTAAGGAAGAAAGGTTTTCAGCGTGCGTCTTTTGTGAAAGACGATCGTCAAGGGACCTCAGCACCGCGACACCCTCTCCGCTTTGACTTCAGCTCTGCGACGCCCTTTCCGCTTTGATTTCCGCTCCTCGACGAGCACCAGACCTCCGGGACCGCCCTCTCCACCCCGACGCCGGGACCCCGTGAGAGAACAGGTTCTATAGTGGTGACCACCATCGGAACAACAAAACATATACATAAAACCATATATAAGGATCGCCGTCGGAACAGAAGAAAAAAATGCCACGCTCAGAAGCTTGCTCCAAGAAGAGCCGCGGGAAGGCCCGCAAGCCATCGACCTCTCCTGAGGAACCGACTCCTGCACCGTCAGGGAACTTGTTTGCGGCCCTCGCACCTACCGACTAGGGCAGACCGGCCGAGACCGACGGGGAGCAGCCGGACGCTGCAGATGATGCTGGAGCGCTTCGTGCGACACCTGCCATCGCTGCCAGTACGACGCCTGCATCATTTGCGGAAGCCGTTGGGGAGGGCTCGAGCCCGGCGGAGAACACCCTCGCCGTGCCGAGCGCTCTCCCCGCCGATGACCCAGACCGCGCCGAGACGGCAGCCTATCTTCGGAAGTCATGCTCGACGGCACCACGCCGCCAGCGTGGGTCTTGGAGCTGGTGCTGCCTAGCAGCCGGAAGCCCGTGAGTGGGCCTTTCGACGAGAAGATGGAAGAGGTGAGAGGAGCACCACAGCCGCAGCAAAAACTCGACGTTGTTTTTGAACGCGTGCAGAACCCTACGAAACCAGCCACGCCTATACAACAGCAGTCGAGTAGCTCTGACAGCCGCTGTACCTCTCCCCCTGACCACTCTCAACCAGCCCCCCTGACAGCACGTACCACCTCTGCGGTAGAAGCACTTCCCACAGACCCCCTGACAGCACGTAACATCTCTGCTGTAGAAGCGCCTCGCACAACACGTACAATCTCTGTTGTAGCACCCCCGCGCGCAAACTACAACCACAACGAAAACCCATATTTTCTATAAAATGTTCTGGTGTGCCCCCTGTTGCATGGTTCACCAACTGAAGATGTGCCCGAAATCATGGCGCTCTTCCACGCTCACATCCGCTTGCACGCCCGTGACGGCACCCCTGACTCGGTTATCGACCACCACGCCGTTAGATACCTGACATATTTAGTGACCGACGGAGCAGCTAGCACCATGAACCAAAAACAGTGTGGGACATTAGAGTGGCGCACAGACAAAGAGCTTGCCCAACTGAACACGGAAGCTGTAGAAGTCACAGCACCACGCAACCGGAAGGAGTGGGTGGATGCTTTCACAAACCTGTTCAGCCCGTGAACTGCATCGTCCTCCTCGCTCGCACCGTCTCTATCATGAAGCAAGGCAGTAGTGAATCCGTCGACTCTTACGGACTGCGTATAACTCAAGCATACGCGCGCCTCCAAGCCAAAGCCAAACGAACCACCCCGTCAACGTCTCGCCATACAAACATGCATGGCAAACATCGCTCATGGCATCTTTCGAAGCCGGTCTAGTCCCCGACGTACGTCTGGAACTTATTCGTGAAGACCCCTCCGTAACGTACTAAGCCTCACGTACCCGCGCCAAAAAACATGAGACCAACGTCTTATGCGCGACCTCCGCTCCCTCCCCGACCACGTATGTATCGGCCGTCACTGGCACATCTCCTGGATCCGACCGACAGTTAATCACATCGATGGCCAACATCGAAAAAGCCATTGTGTCCGAACTGAGGGCAGTGCGAGGCCGGGGCAAGAGCGTGACGTTCGAGCCAACAGCATACGGTCCGTCCGACAAGCGGGGCAGGTCACCGAGTGGCGACACGGGGAAAAAAAGGAAGCCGAAAGTAGCGTCGGGAAAAGAGTGTGATTACCCGATGTGCCGCCACCGTAGCTCGCACTCGCTCCCAGACTGTAGGCTGGCCAAAGCGCACGAGCGTGACGGGATAGTGGTAACTCAAAAACGGTGAGGGGGCCCGCGCCGGTTGCCTCACACCGGTTCGGGAAGTAGGCATACTAGGATCACCAAACCCGCGACATAAACGATAGCGCGATCAGCTAGCGTAGCCGTGGTAAGTGCCGGTAGACCTAGTAGTAAGAGGAGGGACAAGTGTGGCCGAATAAAGAGCACCACCCCTGTGGCGAGTACCTACGCGAAACAGGTACCTGCAGACGACCAGTCGAATAATGTGACAGACTTGGAAAAATTAGCAGCAGGTTCCGAGTGTTCTAGCAGTACCGCGTGGAGTTGGACCAGCCGTGGAAACAGCAAGCAGAGTCGAGAAGAGTATTAGGCGTGAGAATGATACGTTTTCACCTTCCATGGTACCACAGGCGTTGTATGTTTCTGCTGCGTCCCGCAAACATAACGAGAAAATTAAACCTAAAGTTATATTTTCATGCAACGCTAACCAGGAAACGCACTTTCATGCTTTCCACGCGTCTGCCATTAGTGGGTATCTCAGATATCCCACAGCTCTCAACTCTACGTCAAAGTGCGTACGAGTAAACGCCAGAGTTATAGACTATCCGGCGCACAATGTCACGATTGACACTGCGACCGATGTACCATGCATATCTGTTCACTTTGTACAGACACATCCCACAATAAAAAACAATATTTTGCAGTGCCCCCGGGAGCGATCAACATCAGCAGTGCTGATGTGTCGCCTCTCAAAGTCTTAGGATATGTTCGCCTCCAACTCACTCTAGGAGATATTACCCTACCAGTCGAAGCGCCCGTGTTGCCCTCTCTAGGGCCAGACATTATGCTACTCGATAACACCATCGTGGGCGCTCTTCGGAGGTATCCTCGACTGGAGTACAGAGCAATTGTCATTCAAAACCTCTCAAGTGACGACCAAGGCATCTCATCGCAGAGTAGACTTTACAGCACGCTCCGAGAACACTGTGACAGCTCATTTCTCCGTGGTCACAGTCAAAACTGATGTAGAGTCGGTACCAATCTTGTTGCGACACAAAATGCTGCATTCCCCCCCGAGTGAGATGGCAGTACAATTAGAGTCAGCGACAGCACCCACAGAGACCACTGCTGCACTCATTGAACCACTCATCGTCACGTTCGAAGACATCGAATCGTCCGCCGTACCTGAAGCTTTTCAAAATATGATAGTTGCTCGTACAGTGAGTCACTGGTCGGCCGCTGATAAAACAGCAGTAGTCCAGATCGCGAATCCGTCCCACCAACACGTATACTTGAAACGCAACACCTTACTAGGTCACATTGCGACCGTATCGGTAGCCCTGAACAAAACGACCAGTGCAATTCAAACAGGCAGCAACACAACGGAATCCACGCGGAACGAACTTTGTGCAGCACTTACTCGAGCATTTGATGAATCCACGTTCACACCTGCCGATTGCGAACAAATAGTCTACTGACTCTATTGCACGAACTATCGCAGCGTTTCTTCCTTGTCACCTCAAGAGCTAGGTAAATGTACCCTAGCCGAAGCAACGTTTCCTCTTGAACCAGGAACACGGCCTGTAAATGAAACCCCGTACCGTGCAAACCCACGCGTACAGAGACTATCGACAAGTGCATGAACCAGATGGAACAAGATGGAATCATTGAACAGCGCCCTAGTCCCTGGGGTTCCGCAGTAACTATTGTCGCAAAATCAGACGGCCCTCCACGGTTCTGCGTAGATTACAAGTCGATCATAAATAAAAGTCTGGTCAAAAAGTCCTGGCCTATGCCTTACTTCGAAAGCCACATTGACACGGTCGGAGGAGCACGTTATATAACTGTGTGTGACGTACAATATGCTTCCCACCAAATACCAGCAGCAGAGAGCGAACAAGATGAAACTGCTTTTGTGACGCCGAACGGGAGTTAGGTTTTCAAACGACTACCCTTCGGTATAGCTAACGCGCCGTTCTTGTTCTCGCGAATTATGTCACAAGCTTTTGCACGTTTTGGTCCAAAAAGTGGGCTCTTGGTTTATACGGACGACTGTATATGTTGTTCATCTACCTGGACAGGCCACTTACAGCTACTAGAAAATATGTTCAAAGCCTTGCAAGCAGCCGGCCTCACCCTCAAACCATCGAAAGTACAGTTTGGCCCCCGAGAAGTTAAATACTTGGGACACATACTGACGGCCAACGGTATTCGGATCGGCGAAGATCGCGTAAAAGCTATAGTTGACTTGCCGGCGCCCAAAATTATAAAGGAATCACGGTCAGTGCTAGGAATGGTTAACTTTGGATGCAAGTTCTTACCTATCTTAGCCATTATCATAGCACCCCTGGTAGCCCTCACGAAAAAATAGGCCGCCAAAGAAGTAGTAAACGTCGGAGACCAGAACACGATCAGGCATACGCAACAGTGAAACAATTGCTCACTCAGGCGCCCATACTTCAATTTCCCGATTTTTCCAAAGACTTTGCGATACACCTTGACGCCTCAAAAACAGGCGCAGGTGCATTCCTCGCTCCGCAGAAAGGCGATGACTTCGTAATAATCGCATACTTTAGTCAACGCTTGAACGACAGCCAGCGCCACTACTCTGCTACGCTCAAAGAATGATATGCTGTGGTCTTGGCCATCCAGCACTGGAGACCTTATTTATGGGGACGGCATTTTGTGTGTGACAGATTACGAGGCCCTGCAATACCTATCCTCAATGCAAGATACATCGAGCATGTGAACACGCTGGGCAATGGCATTGCAGTCTTTTGACATCACCGTCCAACACAAGCCAGGTAAACTACTCGTCGTACCGGACATGCTTTCATGAATGTTTGCGTTCGAGCTCCAGCGAGAAGTAGCTGTGCCGTCCCTTGCGCCCATTTGCCGCAATGTACCAGATGACCCCAAGCTACAAACAGCCCGTGTTCCCCGACTATATCAGATCTTCGCCGTCAAACTGGCTAACCTAGAACCAGTACGCAGCGGTAGAGAGCTCTTTAGTGTAAAGTCAGCATTTGTGAGCGCGACAAAATATTTTCATGTCCGTCGATCAAGAAAAACTCCGCTCAGCACAAACAGTAGAGTACGGACGGTACATCGATTACATGCAGCACGCAGACGCACCATTACCCGAGAAATAAACGAAAACAACCATGTTTCACTATTCAGTGCAGGACGGGCTGCTTTTTATATCGCAGCTTCCGGGATATCTTCGAAAACGAAGCACCTTCCGCGATCAACTCGTAGTAACGGAGGCCCTTGTTGGATTAATTCTGCACGCCTATCATGATCACGTTCTTTCCGGAGGACGCCTCGCATCTCGCCCAACTTATGAAAATAATTGCCAGAAATATTGGTGGTCCACCATCAGCCGCGACGTACGAGCGTGGTGCGAAAAATGCCAAGCTTGTCAACGACGAAAAACAGCATACAACAGACCCAAACTCCCGACAGGCCATTTACCTGTCGAGCGGCCATTTCAACAAGTATCGGTTGACTTAGTAGAGTACAAATCGATATCAACTTCAGCCGCAGGGATCGAATGTAAATACGTTCTCTCCATGATGGATCACCTGACGAGGTATGCGCTACTGCTGCCGGTACGTAATAAAACGGCCGGAACAGTAGCCCATGCCATAGTCGAGATAATAATCAGCATTTTTGGCCCACCAGAAACCTTGCATAGTGACCAAGGCCCCGAATTTGAGAATAAGGTGACACACCAGCTGCAACACATACTGGGACACAAAAAGACCCGCACACCGCCGTATCGACCGCAGGGTAATTCAGTGTCCGAACGGATGCACTCAACGATGCACAGCATGCTAGCAATGCACAGTGCAATCGATCAAAGCAACTGAGCCACTCTCTTACGGTTTGTACAGCTAGCACACGACACTAGTTTCAGTGCAACGATGCATTCGACACCATTCTTTTTAATGTTCGGACGACAACCCCGACTCCCAGTCGATATAATTTTCGGTATTCCTCATGTAGGAAGAACACCAGACACCGAGGAATTCGCACAAAACACACGGGACAATTTGCAATCGCGACCTAGCACGCCGAAACTTAACCGAGCGTGCAGACAAACAGGCAGAACAAAATAGCAAACTTCAACCGTACCCGGTGTTCAAACCTGGACAGGAAGCACTCGTGTACAGACCCTACCAGGATTCGGATGTGCCCAACCCAAAACTGCTATTACCATGGCGAGGACCGTATGTGGTCTGCTCACAATTATCACCAGTGGTGTATAGAGTACGACTCGCGAACGACACCCGACATGTGTCAGCCCACCTCGCCCATATGAAGCCCTACCATCAACGGGAAACACCACCCGCACCTCAATTTGAGAAAGTGGCGGAATTGTTTTTGTGGGAGCCTATTCCCCTACCCGAGTTGGACCATCCAGACGCAGCTCAACCCAAAATTGAGTCCTACTTCGTAGACAGAGTAGTAGATCATAAACGAGGACCTGGTAGACCAAGCCCCCACAACTACAAGTTCCGCTTAAGACTCCGAGGCTTCACCCCTGAATCCGACCTCGAGCATCGCGCGGACGAAATACCCCAATGTCACGAATTGATCGCCGCGTGCCGAGCCCAAAAGGGTTTGCAAATCCACCGTCAAGCCACAAACAAAATTGTTAGAACACTAAACACACAGGAGGAATGAGACCCACGCGACTCCACTCCTCCTAAACCGAAGTCACACGTTGACGAACCTCGATCAACTGAGCCGATTCCGCGTGAAAATATCTAGGCGGACCCGCCCACAAAAGAGAAATCACGAAACAATTTCGCTGCCCGCGGTTCCCAGAACAGCCATCACGAGGGGCGCACCAGTACGTGTGGCCACACGGAATACGTGCGTTGAGATGATATTTGGAAACCCCATACAACTCCAGTATACCCTGTCAGCCTGCAAGCTCGAAGATGTAAACATCTTCGCTGGAAAGGTGTTTCACACCCGTGTTTACTAAACACGTCAGTTAGAAGGAGTGGATGCACGCATATGGTTGTTGTTATTGTTCTCACATTGATTCGCACAATCAAGTCCGTGGTAACAGTATAGGCTCCAGTCACTCTGGAGCTGAGCAATACCCTAGGGAAAAACACAAACAACCAAAGGTGGTATACGCATATATCACAGCTGACGCCATTCACGCCTCCACCAGAATCATATAAAGGTGAAATCGGGAGTCAGTCTACGACGTGCCAGGTCTATACCGGTGCATACGTCTCATTACTCACGCCTGGAAAAACCGACTATACCGCTCGCCACCCAGGAAAGACTACCACGTATATATTACACGTAGTATACATCACTACCCATACGCACAACAGACGCAAGTCAATTGGAAAAAGAAACAAAGAACAAATAGGAAAATAAAGGAAAGGAAAGGAAAGAAAAGAGGAGAAAGTGAAAAAAGAAAACGAAGAAGGAAAGGAAAGGAATGAAAAGGGAAGAGAAGCAACAAAAGGCAAAACAAGAAGAGGAAGCAAGGAAAGGAAAAGAAAAGAAAATGTCATACTAGCAGACCCTAGAAACTGACTAAAGACGGCATTGGGCTCACAAAGGGTATCAAGTGCATCATCAAATGACACTGGGGAGAGAACGCAACATGGCGAAGAAGTTAGGGCATTCTTACGCCATCTTGTGACGGCCATTGGAAGGCCCACAACTTTCAAGACGATGATGGCCAAACCCATACTTCAGTCTCTTGGGTACGACGCCCCCCCTCCCCCCCCGCCCTTCCCCCCTCCCCCCCCCCCTTCCCCCCCCCCCCCCCTCCCCCCTTCTCCCTCCCCGCGGCCGCTTAGAAATGCCGACGGTTGACGGCGCTGCCGCAGCATTTGCGAGTCACTCTGCAGCTTTGCGCCTCTCCGTTTCATGCCAATTCCGCATGAACAACTCGGCTCCCTCCTCTACTCGTCGAACCCATCTGCCAGCCTTCTGAGCAGCTTTCCGCCACCCTTCGAATTTCATTCCGAAGACCGACATATCCTCCTCCAGATGATCCATCCAGTCTTTCTCTTGCCCCCCTGAGTATCCTTTACCCACAACAAGCTCCCCAAACATCACCCTCTGTGGAAGACGCTCCTCCCTTATACGTGCTACGAATCCCGCAAACAATATCCTCCGTTTGCGCACTATCGCCTGTATGCTCTCGGAAGCTGTCTTGGCAAGCGCATCAGCGTGCGATAGGGTCTGGTCGTCTAACAGCTGCTGCGTCTCGATCCGATGAATCGACACCCCGTTTCCTAACTTGTCATCGTTCCGATGACGGCTAAGATCATCTTTCGGTGGCTGACTGTCCGGGGACGGGTCAACGCCGTCTATGACGGGTGACACCGCTCGCGACCCGGGATCGTGTATTGCCTGACCGGTGACGCGTTCTCTCGCGCATGCGTGTACGAAGTCTACGATAGGTATCTACGACCCTGTCTTCCAAATCACCCCTCTCTGTATTTCGCTGGAAGCCCATCAACTCGAACATATCCAACAATTGGGACCGCCAATCATATCAATATTTCTACTCTACCATATCCGTGGATTCTATGCAGTCATACACATCATAAACCAGACTTGTGCACAGGAATAAACCAACACCTCGGTTCTCTGTTGCTATCCGGGGCTCTGGGGAAGTAACAAAGTTGCTTCTCTACTACGGCTAAGAAGATGAGTACGCACCGAGGACCTGCTCAATAGGCAGACATGGAGTGTACTGAAGACCTCGCGTTGCCAGATGCTATGCGGGACTCCGTGAAAATAATATAGCTGCTTCTTCTCTACTACGGCTAAGACAGTGAGTACGCACCGAGGACCTGCTCAACAGGCCGACCTGCATGGGATACTCTGTATCCCCACCCAACCAACTGAAGACCGCGCGTTGCCAAATGCTATCGGGGGCTCTGTGGAAACAACAAAGCTGCTTCTCTATTACGCACGGCTAAGAAAGTGAGTACTCACCGACGACCTGCTCAATAGGCAGACCTGCCTGGGACGCTCTGTGTCCCCGCCCAAATTAATACCTTGACACTATCGGTATAATAGTGGCTATTCGTAGTGCCAATACTATATAGCAGGTATTTGTTTTCGACTATGTACACAGCAAATGGGATAATAATGGGCCTAAAACATGTAAACTACTCCGTTACTAGCACGGCGAATTTGACAAGAAATGCCAATAAAAAGTTGACTGCTACGGCGACTTAGACCCCCCCACACCCCCCAAACAAAATAGCGCCTGCGCGGCGGAAAAACGACCCAAAAAACAAAATTACGCCTGCAGGGAAAAAATGATTCCGATTTGTTTCTCGACTGACATATTATAAAATTTAAAATACACTCCAGCTGTGAGATCGAATATTTTGTCGAAACTCATCTTTGCAAGCTGTGTGTGATACTCCGATCGCGCGTATTACGGGTTGTGTGTCCTCATTAAGGAAATAGGTCGGCGACTCCCCTTTCCACTTACAGTGTAGCTATCAGTGATGTTAGGGAGTCTGTGCGCGGAAACTATAAAACCCGTTTCTGAGGGGGACAAAATCTGACAGATGTGGAAGGAAATGCATCAGTTTATCAAGCGGGTCCTGTAAGTCGAATATCCGGTAAGGGGAGGGCGGAGTTTTGAAGGACGGGGGGGCCTGATTTGGATCAAAAGGGGGGCGGGACGGGGGGAGGGGGGGGAAGGGGCGCATCGGGCAGACCAATTTGTGCGTGGAAACAGTAATGCTTCTTGTGGGGGAGAGGGGGGAGGGCTTTAGGTCGCAGAGAGGTAGGGGTTTGCTATACACGTGGTGCTAGGTCTAGGCGATGGTGCGGGTGGTGGGCAAGGAGGGCGCGTTGGGGGCGGGGGTGGGTGGGAAATGCAGCAGCGGCATGGACGGCTCTAAACGATAACGAGGCGATATCCAGGGCGTGGAAGTGTTTATTACCCTGGCGGATTTCGATAATAGGTGGGGCGTTTAAGCAAGAGCAAGCGAGGAAAAAAAATAGAAAGAGGGGAGGTCACAACTAATATTAAAATACACTCCATCTATCAGATCAAGGATTTGGTTGACAGTGATGTTCGCAACATTGTATGTGATCCTCCGTTCGCGCGTATTAGTCATTTATGAAGGGGCTTGCTATACGCGCGGTACTGGGTCTAGGCGATCGTGCGGGGTGTGTGGAAGGAGGGGGCGTTGCAGAGGGGGACGGGGGATGAATGAAAGCTACGTCATGGATGGCTAGAAATATAATGACGTGATATCAATTGCTCAGAAGGAGTGTTTATTACTCTGGCCGATTGGGGGGGAAAGAGGGTTTTCAAGAGGTTTAGGTCACAACTAATGTTAAATATACTCCAGCTATGAGATCAAAGATTTGGTTGATACTGATGTTCGCAACATTGTATGTGATCCTCCGATCGCGCGTATTGATCATATATGTAGCGGCTTGCTATACGCGCGGTGCTGGGTCTAGGCGATCATGCGGGGTGTGGGGAAGGAGGGGGCGTTGGAGGGGGGGAGGGGGAATGAATGAAAGCTACGTTGTGGATGCCTAGAGAGATAATGACGTGATATCAATTGCTTGGAAGTGTTCATTGCTCTGGCCGATTTCGATTGTAAGTGGGGCGTTTAAACAAAGGCGGGTGGGGGGGGGAGGGCGGAGACGAGTTGGAGCTACGGCTTGGATGGCTAGATGGAAAATGAGATGATATCAGCTGGCTGGTAGTGTTTACTACTCTGGTAGATTTTGATTGCAGGTGGGGCGTTTGAACAAGAGGGATCGGGTGGGGAGGGGGGGGGGGGCGGGGGGCATTTTACTATGTGCGCGAGAACTATAAACCCTTGAAGGGGACGAATCTGACGGTTTCAGCGAGAATACACCCATTTAAATCACCCGCCTGGTGATGTTTATTTTTCTAGAAGGTTAGATGTTACATGTAGCATGCAATCCAGTTCTTAAATGTAGTAAACAACGTGTTAAAAGCTTCATAATTTGTTATTGTACGTGTATAAAAAAAAATATTTAAATTGATAGGTACAATAATGTAGATACAAATATTTTCTGACATCGCTAATTATACGAAAGATATACGTATTGCCAAATACAACAGGCGAGGTGATGTGTTCATGCAATGTCACCGCTATTGAGAACGAAAGGGAGAAATGCGAATCGTTATTGTTTTGAAAGGAACGCTTATTAATAGTGTACACGCGCTAAATTACGTTACTTCGTTAGTCACACTTCGCTTGGCATAGGTTGGGAGGCGATCATGCAGACGGTATGTACGGAATACCTTACGTAATAAGTTGGTAGTGTGGTTTACCGCAATTTTAACATATCTGTTTGTATCTCCTTTTCACACTTTTATTGTCTCACATACCTGGTATACGATTTTACGCCTATGATTTTTGCCCTGCCGATGTGGGGCTCTGAGGTCGCCAACTCTAAGACAGAGCTACATCTTACAAATACATCAAGCGAGGTGACGTGGGCATGCGATGTCACCACTATTGAACGCGAGGGTGACTTTAATTTGTTAGGCATGTATATTCTACTTGCGTTTGGTAGAGGTCGTCAGGCGATCATGCAAACGGCCTCAGGCACAAAATACCCTGGGTAATACGTTGGTAGCGTCGTCTACCGCGGTCTGTACCTCTTCTTCACATTGTTATTATCTAGTGTACAATTATACGACCTGTTTTCTCCCCCCTGTCATGGCATATGTGGCGACAAAATGGGGCGCAAAAAAACTCAGCCTGCGGCGAAACATCAATTGCGCGCGACCAAAATCGCGTGTTGAGCTGCGTGGAACCAGCCTTGTAGCGACTATGGCGCAAAAACGGTTGTTTCAACCGAAATGTCGCGCGCGCGCAACAGCGCAAAAGCAGCTACTAGTGAATGCCCCGGTACACGCCACGACAGAGTATTTACTAAAAATATTTCAAGGATGTCAGCCGTGAGTTCGACGAATTTCGGGTCAATCCTCATCTTTGCAAGCTGCGTTGTTGGTACTTGTAATATTCCATGTGTTTGGGTGAGTTTTTCATAATGGGAGGGGTCATACTGTTGAAAAACAAACACATGTAACACATATATATACCCCATCCCAACCCCACCCCCTCGAACACTCCGCCCTCTCTCTACTCACTGATTGTACGACTTACCCCAGGATATACATGATAAACTGATGCATTATTTCCTAAAACAATCACATTTACCCCCTTAAAATAATGTATAGTTTCCACGCACAGGTTGAGCTGCCCTACCCGCCCCACCCCCGCCCCAACCCCCCCCTATGATAAACTGGTGCATATATATAAATATATTCCAAAACCGTCAGATTTATCCCCCTAAAGGATTCATAGCTTCCACGCACAAATTGCCCGCCCGTCCGCCCCCCACCCCAGTCCGCCCCCTGCCGCCCCCCCCTCCCCCAACCCCGCTCGCTTTTGATCAAAACCAGCCCCCCATGTCCTTAAAAAATCCGCCCTCCTCCTTACCGGTTATTCGACTTACAGGATTCACTTGATAAACGGATACATTTCCTTCCACAGCTGTCAGATTTTGTCCCCCCCAGAAACGGGTTTTATGGTTTCCGCGCACAAACTGACTAGCATCACCCTGTTGACCCTGATAGCTACACTGTTTGTAGTTGTAAGCGGAGTCGCCGACCTATATCCTTAATGAGGACACACGACCCGTAATACGCGCAATCGGAGTATCATACACAGCTTGCAAAAATGATAAGTTTCGACAAAATCTCCGATCTCACAGCCGGATGGAGTGTATTTTCATTTCTTATAATATTTTCGACTATTAACATATTTTTTAAAACATCCACAGCCGTGAGCTCGACGAGTTTCAGGTCATTTTTTTTTTCCTTGTTTAAATCCTCCGGCGGATTGGTAAAAATAAAGCTTTAGCTCACCACACTTCCACGTATTTTCATACGCGTCGTGTGTCGATGTGACTCAGTTGCTTTCGCAGCCCAACGCTAGCTGGCGCACCCTTCGGGCCCCATTGTAGGTATAGCGTAAGCTGTCCCTATCAGTGGTCTTCGTTACAACCCCGGCATCGCAAGCTTCCGTTGTATACGGATGCGCGTGTATGTCGACCCGGCCTGTCCCCTGAGGGTCAGTTTCGGTGGAGATAGCCACCCGGAATGTCATCTTTCCGGGTAGTGTGGGACTTGCGCAAGCTCACCCACTAACAAAACCCCTTGGCCATGGGAAATGGCCTTCCGCCGGACTTGGTCCAGTTACGGTCCACCCTACCCATTCGGGTCATTCATCATATTTGCAAGCTGCGTTGTTGGTAATCGTAATATACAATATGAGGGAGTTTTTTTTTTGGAGGGGGTCGACTGATTCTACGATAGCCCCCGCCCAAAACCGGCGCTTTGTTTAACGAACGTTTCATGGCTACTCGACACGAGGAAACATGCTATGAAAAAAAACATCTCATTTTATTTTCTTGTTTGCGAAGGACGATCAAACGATGACGTCGGGGTTGCAACGGGCACCGTATTTCAGGAGTTACGGCCGAGAGCTGGTTTCAAAACCGGCGATTTTGTTCAAGAAAAGTTGGGGGGGCTATCGTAGAACGACTCGGTCCTATTTCTTGTTCACTATATTATGGTAAGTGTTGGTATTTATACTTAAGGTGGGGAATTTCGAGCTAGATCTAACATCACATCTATTTTACTCCGAGGAGTATTAATTTATTACTACTGTTGTTTCCAGTGTACTTCCTATCATATGTATGGTACGCGGTTTATTTTGTTTTTCTTCCCCCCGGTTTTAATATTGGGAGGAGTACGAACACAGAATATTACTAGTAATCTTATATGATACTCGCTATACAGCATTCGAGAATAAACGTCGGCTACTCCCCCCACAATATTATGAAAATTAAAATACACTCCAGCTGTGAGATCGAAGATTTCGTCGAAACTCATCTTTGCAAGCTGTGTGTGATACTCCGATCGCGCGCATTACGAGTTGTGTGTCCTCATTAATGATATAGGTCGGCGACTCCCCTTACAACTGCAGTGTAGCTATCAGGGTCAACAGGATAATTTTAGTCAGTCTGGGCGCGGAAACTATAAAACCCGTTTCTGAGGGGGACAAAATCTGACAGCTGTGAAGGGAAAGGGGGGCCTGGTTTTGATCAAAAGCGAGCGGGTTTGGAGGGGGGCGGGGGGGGGGGGGGGAAGGGGCAATTTGTGCATGTACGCTGTAAATCCTTTCGAGGGGATAAATCTGACGGTTTTGGCACCAGTATATTATTGGGGGCGGGGGGGGGGGGGGGGGTTGGGGCGGGGGGGGGGGGGGGGCGGGGGGGGGTTGGGCGGGGGGGGCAGCTCAATATGTGCCTGGAAACTATACATTATTTTGAGGGGATAAATGTGACAGTTTTGGAAATAATACATCAGTTTATCATGTATATCCTGGGGTAAGGCGTACAATCAGTGAGTAAAGAGAGGGTGGAGGATATTATAAAAAAAACCAATACACTCCAGCTGTGACATCGAAGATTTCGTCGAAACTCATCTTTGCAAGCTGTGTGTGATACTCCGATCGCGCGTATTACGGGTTGTGTGTCCTCATTAAGGATATAGGTCGGCGACTCCCCTTGCAACTACATTGTAGATAATAATAATAACTCAGTGGGACGCCAAAATGATACGCTGTCATTTTAACATTTTGTCAGGTGTGAGTTCGACGAATTTCGAGTATTTGACCGTGTATTCCTCCTTCCACCTAGGATTAGGGTTTTTCTGAAACAAGTGTAGGTGGTGGACTATCTGCAGCAAGCAGCAGTGTAAACGTCCCCCAGCAAGGCGGTGTGGTGTGCTAGATGAACATGACTGCCTTATAGAGGGAAGCCGCTTTTATCGTTGGGGTTATTTTATGCGTGCACTTCCATCCCAGGTCGGGCCTAGAGATTTTGACCACATTTTTTTCCTGTTTTCATCCCATTCATTTCCTCGCACTCTATTATTATATCGTACTCACGTCCTCCATCCCAGAACAGTTTTATCACTTGTACCAGGTATGCAGTAACATAGATCCGGGGTCACACAGCGGGCCCTCCTTCCCCCTACCCGCTACGATGATATCATACGTACCTTCAGTTCTGTCGCGAGAAGAACAACTCTGCATTCTCTCCCCTTCGACTCGCGGCGAATCGTTATCTGTCGGGATATCGCCTAAACCCCGACCGCTATTAGTCGGTCGCCCCTGTGGCGTATCAGGTTATTTTCGAGCCTGGTATAGATAGGTCAGTTTCGTGAGTTCGAGCCCCGCCGAGTGCATACTAGTATAAATTCGTTGAGTCTTTTTCTTGTGCACAAATTGACTTGCGGAAAGCGCGAGAGCGTGAGTTAGCAACACTCGATGAAAATTCGACGAGCAGTGGGATTGCTGAACCCTATGCGCGATCAAAATTGAAGGCAACAACCGGGGGGGAGAAGGGACGACACCTGTGACCACAGTGTTAAGGAATTAGTGGGGTATTAGTCCGTTTGACCACTTGCAACTGGTTAACCGATAGCTTACCCAAACTAAGCCTTATAACACTCTCCCCCCCTGAAACGGCGGGATAGCAGGTCGGCCGGATATACGGCGGACCTGTCTATATCCAAGTCGTTTCATTTCCTGGGCATACCGGGGAGAGTATTTTTCAAGTTCGACATGGGGAAAATCTGAAAAGTTTATTGTTGTGGACGGTGGGGATCGAACCCACGACCCAAAAAACCCATGGTCTGTCGACGACGCCATTTGTTAAGGTTATTAGTGGGGTATTAGTCCGTTTGACCACTTGCAACTGGTTAACCGATAGCTTACCCAAACTAAGCCTTATAACAACAGCTTGTCCAGAAGCTGGAAAGTAAAAGTGTGCGAAAATATATGATATTATATATATATATATTGCGAGACCCCTCCCACTGTTTCACTGCCATTTGCGGACAAAATTTACGGTGGACGAAGGTATGCGGGGTATTCGGACTGTTTACGTTTTTTTTTAAATTACAATATCGGAACGAAGGAGATACTCCATTCCGTTTCTGAGGAGGGACCGTTACTATTATGGCTCTAAAGTTTTTACATATATATGAGTCCAAAGCGGTTATTATTTTGATTTAGCAAAAATCTTCCTTGTGCTAAAACACGTGGCAACTCCTGTCGACCAAAGAGGTCAAGAAACAGTCAGTCAAGGGAAACGCCCAGCCGTCAAGAGTGTCCATAGTAGATTATTCCAAAGTAAAAACTCACACTGTGGCGTCAGTTAAGGCAAGTCATCAGAAAATTTCCGTCCGTCATGGGGTCAAAGTGCCGTCTCCGGACATCTTTGCTGCAGACCAGAGAACGATGGCGTACTATGTATCGTCTATATATGATACGTCTTGGAGCCAGGAGTGGCCTCTATTGTTGTTGTTCTTCTCACATTTACTCGCATAATCAAGTCCGTGGTCGCAGGACAGGCTCCAGTCACTCTGGAGCTAAGGAATACCCCCGCCAGCGAAAAACACAACTATACGGGCTGTTGGCTAAAATCGGCCCTGAACGCTGATGCAGGCAAGTGAGGAAAGCAGAACTGAACGTACAGCCAAAAACGGAACTGAACCTACTTACGGATATATATACTCCGAGTATATTGTAAAAATTGAAATACACTGCAGCTCTGAGATCGAATATTTTGTCGCAATTCATCTTTGCTGCAAGCTGTGTGTGATACTCCGATCGCGCGTATTACTTGTACGGGTTGTGTGTCCTTATTAAGGATATAGAGTGGGTCGATAAAAAAAAAAAATACACTCTAACTGTGAGATCGAATATTTTGTCGAAACTCATCTTCGCAAGCTGGTGTGTGATATATTTAAGCCTCTCCGACTGGGACTAGAGTTGAGAGTTTCGACCCAGGATTGACGTCCACTTCTACAATAAGCTGCTGGTAGCGCGGCCGCTGCCTCTGAGTCTGCTCAGTCCTCTTCCTGGGGCTTGACAACACCCCCCCTCTATCGTGCTGGTGAGCGAGAGATCCACGGGGCCTGCTGTCGGTCACGACACTAGCGGCACGAGTAATACTAGTAGTAGTAGTAGTAGTCGTAGCCATTTGATGCAAAACTGCAGTCTATATTCGTCGCCGTAAAAAGCTGACGTTCGCGAGCGAAAGTGTGTGGAGCTTCAGCTTTCTGTACCCGGATCTCCAGGAGGATCTAAAAAAATGGAAACAAAAACTCGACAGCAACCAACAACACTATGACGACGATAGTTCTTGTACGAGTACGTCGTACTACTGCTGTTGTGTTGTATCCTTTAGATTACCAAGTCACTTTGCACAGCAGGGCCAAAACACTGTAGCCATACCGGTCGCCCCGGTGGCGTATCAGGTTATCCTCGAGCCTGGTATAGGTCAGTTTCGTGAGTTCGAGCCCCGCCGAGTGCATACTCGTATAAATTCGTTGGGACTTTTTCTTGTGGACAAATTGACTGGCGGAAAGCGCGAGAGCGTGAGTTAGCAACACTCGATGAACAATCGACGAGCAGTGGGATTGCTGAACCCTATGCGCGATAAAAAGTTGAAGGCAAGAACCGGGGAGGAGAAGGGATGACACCTGTGACCACGGCTTGTCCAGAAGCTGGAAAGTGAAAGTGTGCAAAAAAAAAAAAAAAAAAAAAAAAAAAAAAAAAAAAAGCCATGGCAGAACTACTTAGAGATACTGCGTTAGAATATAGACTTCGGTGAGCAAACGACCTCGTGTATCAGGTTTCCACGTCCTGGCAAATCAACGAGCAACAATGCAACTAATAGAGGTGCGCGATTGAAGATGTCTTTCTGCCCTTTGTCCCTGCCTCTCTATCTTCTGATGACGCCTGTTTGTTGTAGTGTTGTCTGGGTCTTTGTTCTTTGTGAACGTGGGTATTCTCGCGTAGAGAAATCGTAACCCTCCGGTAGTCTAGTACCACCCTCGCGCCTCCTCATTAGAAAAAGAGCCCTACCTACAAGTAAATCCAGTCTGAGATTTCAGTAAAAGTACGAAATTCGGGAGCGGACTTGTGCTAAAGCTAGTGTTGAACACGCCATTTTCTTGAATAAGAAACCTAGACTGGGTGAGCACCCAGGTTTTTCATCGGCTGGGACGCACTGCTGTATCGGTCTTGAATCGCCCCCAGGAATGCCTATCAACCCAATCTCGTTGCTTTTGTCGCGACCACTCTCTGTCCACGGGGTCGAAATCGTCGCGCGTTTAACAGGGACACCAGCCCCTTCTCCCTTCAGCTGACCCCTGGTGGTCAATTGCCGGTGGCTTTTTCCCACCACGCCTTATCTTGGTACGGAAGGCGCCTGTGAAACGTGAAAAAAGAAGAAATGATGCGACCGCCACCGCTGCTCCCGGTCTGCCTGCTTCTGTTACAACAGCTGCAGCACGTCGCAGGTAGGTTTTTTAGTAGGCGCTGTCAGTTGTCGATTCCTCTGATTTCTTTTTCCTATTACATACTCAAGAGACCGACCCACGCGTGATTAACACAAAATACGTGGAAGTGTGGTGAGCTAAAGCTTTATTTTCCCCCATCCGCCGGGGGATGGAAAAAAAAAAAAAACATCTTCACTATATTGTCTAACTGTTTTACAAGTTGTAGATGGAGTAGACTTTTTTTTTTTTTGTCCGCACACTTATACTTTTCAGCTTCTGGACAAGCCATGGTCACGAGGTGTCGTCCCTACTCCCCCCCCGGTTCTTGCGTTCGATTTTATCTCGCGCATAGGGTTTAGCACTCCCACTGCTCGTCAATTTTTCATCGAGTGTTGCTAACTCACGCTCTCGCGCCTTCCGCAAGTCAATTTGTGCACAAGAAAAAGTCCCAAAGAATTTATACGAGTATGCACTCGGCGGGGCTCGAACTCACGAAACTGACTTTCTTTTTTTTTTCTTCACACACATTTACCTTCCAGCTGGACAAGCCGTGGTCACAGGTGTCGTCCCCTTTCCCCCCCGGTTATTGCCTTCAATTTACATCGCGGATATGGTTCAGCAATCCCATTGCTCGTCGACTTTTCACCGAGTGTCGCTAACTCACGCTCTACTCGTAGGTCGCGCTTTCCGCAAGTCCACAAGAAAAAAGTCCCCACGAATTTAGACGAGTATGCATTCGAGGGGATTCGAACTCACGAAACTGACCGATACCAGGCTCGAGGATAACCCGATACGCTACCTGGGCGACCGGGATTACCAGGCTCGAGGATAACTTGATAGGCGCCGGAGCGACCGGCATATATGTTCTACCCGGGTCGTGAGGCCATTATACGGCGGAGGCATGCATTTCTATCAAGTATCCTGGTCGCCCCGAGGTTGTCCGCGAGCCAGGTATAAAGCAAACCGGTAGCCACGGTGGCGTATCAGGTTTTATCTTTTAGCCTGGTATAGGTCAGTTTCGTGAGTTCGAGCCCCACCGAGTGCATCCTTGTCTAAATTCGTTGGGAATTTTTCTTGTTCACAATTTGACTTGCGGATAGCGCGAGAGCCGCGAGTTAGCAAAACTCGACGAAAAATCGACGAGCAGTGGGATTGCTAAACCCCATGCGCGACAAAAACTTGTATACAAGAACCGGGGGGGAGGAGGGACGACACCTGGGACACGGCCTGTCCAGAAGGTGGAAGGTAGAAGTGTGCGAAAGAAAGAAAGCAGTCAGTTTCGTGACAATCCCTCCGAGTGCATACTCGTATCAATTCGTGGGAACTTTTCCTTGTGCACAATTTGACTTGCGGAAAGCGCTCGAGAGCGTGAGTTAGCAACACTCGATGAAAAACCGACCAGCAGTGCGACTGCTGAACCCTATGCGCGATAAAAAATGAAGGCAAGAACCGCCGGGAAGGGACGACACCTGTGACCACGGCTTGTCCAGAAGCTGGCAAGTAGATGTATGTGAAAATGGATAATCATCTTGTGTATATGCGGGTGCCATCTTTTAGTTTGATTGGTTTTTTCCCTGGGCAGTGGGGTATCCCTCCACTCCAGAGTGTCTGAGAGCCTGTCCTGTTACCATGGACTTGATTATGCGAGTTATTGCGGGAACATCAACATTAACAACGTTGGATTACCAAAATCAACACGAAAGTAGTGTTGGATGAATAGTGCCACGTATATATGTCTTGTGTGCAGTGTCCACAGTTTTCTCAGAAGTGCCGGTGCCCTGGATAGTTCTTGTACATTGGATAGGCACATATATTAGTATAGTGCCGGTGTCCGAAACAGTGCCGGGGCGTTAGGCTGGTACAATCAGGCACATTTACGCTACGAAGTCAGGTGTTCCTGACTTTCCTTGTGCCTTGCTTCCTCTTGTGTCTTTTTCTTTTCTTTTCTTTTCTTTCTTTTCCTTTTTTTTATTTCCTTTCATTTTTCTCCTTCTGTGAAAAGGTTCTCTATCCCGGGACGGCCAATGTCGCGTAGATAACGAGGCGGAAGATCCCTGGAGCTTTGACCCCTTGTCGTTACCGTTTCGGCCGGTGTAGCCGAGCTTTTTCTTTTGTTTGTTTAGCAAAGAGAGGTGCTAGAGCTTAGTTCAACCAAGAGGGGTGATGGAGTCTACTGTCCTTACATGCCTCACCCCTCGGTCTTGTTCCGTGCCCTGATATTCTTACATGTTGACGACGGAAGATCCCATCAGGATACCAGATTCAGAATCGACCCTCTGTGAAAACAGAGGGATGTCATAAATGATATCGGAAATTTGGGAGACCCTTTCAGGCCTCACGTTGGATGTATCCATCCGTATGCACGCGAAATCTGAGTGCAACGATCTATGTTTTACATGGTATGATACGTCCTACCATGTTGATCACACTTCTTTAATCATACTTCATTTCCAATTGACTTTTGAGTCTGTCGTTCGTATGCGTAGTGATATTTAAATCGACACACGACGCGTGTAAAAATACGTGGAAGTGTGGTGAGCTAAAGCTTTATTTTTCCCCATCCGCCGGAGGATAACAAAATATATATATATATATATCATAGATTGTAGGTTCATGCGTGTAATATATATACGTGACACAACTCGTAATGCGCGCGATCGGAGTATCACACACAGCTTACAAAGATGAGTTTCGACGAAATCTTCGATCTCACAGCTTGAGTGTATTTTAATTTTTATAATATACGTGGTGGTCGTTTTGTGTTGCATGCGGCCGTGTCGGGGTTTTAGACGCGAGTATTGAGACGTATGTACCAATATGGACCTTGCACGTCGTAGGCTGTTTCGGCTGCGAAAGCAACTTAGTTAAATCGACACACGACGCGTATGAAAATACGTGGAAGTGTGGTGAGCTACAGCTTTATTTTTCCCCATCCGCCGGAGGATGAAAAAAAAAAAAAAAAGGCTGACTCCCGATTTCACTTTTTGATATTAATCTGGCGGAGGCATGAATTGGCTCAGTATCATGTATTTTAGATGATGAAAATTCACGTCATCTGTGAGATCGACCAAAAAAGAAATTTTAAAGGTTGCGTTCTGTAGGGTACGCACAAACCATACCCGAGGTATTTACACCGGGTATTACCATACAAAGAACTCCTGTGAGTTCTGCAGGACATTCATACCCGTACCCGGAACTTCTGGAACTTCTGTATGACATTCATACCGTGACCCGGAACTTCTGGAAGTTCTGTACGCTAGTGTCACAAATACCCGGGGTACGGGGTATATCACTTTTATAACGTTTGTGAGTTCTGTACGCCGGTGCTACAATACATGCAACTTCTGTGAGTTCTGTAACACTTCCGCACCATACCCGGAGCTTCTGTAAGTTCTGTAAGATCCCCATACCTCAACCCGGAACTTCTGTGACTTCTGTAGGACTGTGGCACAAACAATACCCGGGGTACGGGTATACCTTTGCTACAATTCCCTGGGAGCCCATATGCGTTATTCAGGTTTAACAACCCAAAGAGTGTATTATGCATTCTATTATGATGTCATATCTTGTCAGTGAAATCAACCGAAAATCGAATGTACAGCAGTAGCAGTACGTATCGTATATGATAGTAGAACCTACCTGGTACTGCTGTAGGGTCCTGTCCGTGTTTCTTTCGTTTCTAACCCGTGGGCACGTATTATCTTAACCCTAATGTCTTTTTCTTTCCTTTTTCTTTTCTTTTTCGTTTTTTGTTTTGTTTCGTTTTCTGTTATTTTCTCTTCTTTTCTTTCTTTATTTTATTTTATTTGTTTCTTTTCTTCTATTGACTTGCGTCTGTGTCTGTGTGTGTGTTCTTCACATTAAACCGTTCTTCTACTCGTCGACATCCAGCACACCCAGTGTCCGTACTGATTCTTCACCCTAGAAAGATCAGCTCTGTGGTCACAAGCTACGACACAGAGATAATGCATCGTAATGCATTCGACAACGCAATGTCATGCCCTAGTACTGGGTACGACAGGCACAACACACATACGTCAGCAACAGAAATACATTGGAAGAGAGAATACGAAATAAACAAAAAAAAAAAAATAATAATAATAATAATAAGAAAACAAATAAAACAAAGATAAGAATAAGACAAAAATGAAACAACAAAATGAAGGGGAAATCGAGGAAACAACCCAACCGGAAAGGAGAGCCAAAGCTCGGAAAAGAAACATAATAAAATAAAATAAAATAGAGTAAAGTAAAACCAAAATAAGAGAATCCGAACACGAGCCAAAAAACCTGGACACGCAAGGAGGGAACAAAGGGGAAAAAAAATACCCCAGAGAAAGAAGAAAAGTGGCACGTACCTACTAGTCGGCCTGGTACCTTGCTACCCTGTCTGCCATCTCCGTCCTGCCTTCGTCCACCGCGGTCTCCCTTCTATTCCTCCTGTTGCCCCCCCTGCCCCCACTCCCTTGGACGGCTTTCCTTCTACTCCTCCTGTTTCCCCCCCACCCCCCTTTGTGTTCTTCTCATTAAACCAAAATACCTTGTAAAAGAGAGAAACAACGAAAGAAACCAAGACAAAAACAAATAAATAAATAAATAAATAAAAAGGGGAGGCAAAGCTCGGGAGATAGAAACGTACCCCGAGCATGAGCCAAAATGGGCATGCAAGGGGGAAAGAAAGGGAAAAAAATACCCCGGAAAAAAGGAAACAAGTAAAAGAAGGAAGACTGGGAGGGCCAAATAAAACAGGTTCGTCACCTACCCACCATGCAAGACTCCCTTCATAAGGATAAGAAGGGGAAAGAAAAAAGAAAGAAAAAAAATAAATTCACGGAAAAATCAAAGTACCAAGACATCACATTCCGAGCAGCCGCAGCAGTTGGCGGTACGAGTGGCATAGATAGAAAGGTTCCACCTACTAGTCGGCCTGGTACCTTGCTACCCTGTCTGCGGTCTCCTTCCTACTTTCATCTACCGCGGTTTCCCTTCTACTCCTCCTGTCCCCCCCCCTGCCCCCATACCCTTGTGCGGTGTTCCTTCTACCCCTCCTGCTGCCCCCCCTCCCCCCGTTCCCTTCGACACCACCCACGGCGGATGCGCGGCGCTGTCTACTCAGCTTTGCCTCATCCTCGTGCCACCTGCCCATGAACCGTTCAGCTGCTTCGAGGACCCCCCGGTACCACTTGCCCGCCTTTTTTGCTGCAGTGGGCCACAGCGCGGTCCCAACTCCAAAAACTAAGGGGAAGTGTTCCGTTGATCCCTCGTTGGCTTTGAACACCCTAAGGTCCTCAGCTATGGCTCTAGGCCAAGTCTTGAGTTGTCCGCCTGGTTTCGGGTTCTCCCCACCAGCGATCGTCCCGAACATTAACCGACGGGGCAATCGCCCCTTGTGTTGTCGCACCAGGGCCCCGGCAAAGAAGAGCCGCCGTTTACGGATAGTCGTTTCGATGCTCTCGCATCGTGTCATCCTGAGGGCCTTCGCGTACGAGAGGGTGGTGTGGTCGGTGCGTAATCGGCGCTGGAAGCCAATGACTCGCAAAAGGACTTCGTGGTGGGCTGATCGGAGCTTGGCGAAGTGGTCCGCATTGAGGGTCCACGTCACACACCCGTACAGCAGGGTCTCAATGACCTCGGCCTTCAGCATGCGGACTTTCAGACTAAGCGGGGCGGTCGTCCTATCATACAATTCCGGGCCAAACCGTTTGAGGCATGCCCGCATGAGACGGATCCGTCGTTCGATTTCGAGCGAGAGGTCAGCGCTTTCGTGGATAATGCCGCCTAGGTATAAAAACTGGGTCGTCTGTTTATACCTCTGGCCTGATGCTTCGATCGCGAGCGGTGGGGCGAGGGATGTCTGGTCCGGTGTTCGTAGCAGCATCGTCTCTGTCTTCTTTTCCGATACTGTGAGGCCTGCTGCTTCGAACACAGTCACGATGACTGTCATCATTTTAGCAAGGCCTTCCGCCGACTTCGAAACAATTCCTGCGTCATCTGCGTACAACATGCCCCACACAGCCCTTTGCACGCATGCCAACGGTTCCTCTTTTCCGACTACACTGCCCTCTTCGAGGTGAACCAAATCCCTTACGATGCTTTCGTCTTTGCTGAAGCGTACCAGCACGACGTGTATCGTAGCAGCGAAGAACACGTTGAACAGTAGCGGTGATAGCACGCAGCCTTGCCGCAGCCCCTGGGTGACATTAAACCAACCCGAGTGCTCGCCGTCATCCGCACGCACGCGAGCCCGCATGCCTTCGTGGAAGTTGCGGATAACTGTGCGCATCTTGGTTAGTACGCCAAGGCGTGTGAGTACCTCCCACAACAGTTCCCGGTCGACAGAGTCGTACGCTTTCTGCAGATCGATGAAGCACATGTACAGGGGGATTAGTCGTGCGTATGCGTAGTGACAGGTACTACGTGTAATATATACGTGGTAGTCTTTCTTGGGTGGCAAGTGGTATAATCGGTGTTTCCATGCGTGAGTAACGAGACGTATGCACGGGTATGGGCCTGGCACATCGTAGACTGCCTCCCGATACTGTATCCTTTTTTCATGTTTCTGGTGGAGGCATGAATTTCGTCAGCTGTGATACATATGAGTGTACGACCTCGATTTGTTTGTGTTTTTCCTCGCGGTATTCCTCAGCTCCAGAGTGGCTGGAACCCGTCCTGTGACCAAGGACTTGATTATGCGAGTTAATGTGAGAACAACAACACATTAACGAAGGACGCTTTGAATCACCAATATTCATTTTTTATTGGTCGAGTTGAATTCGATTCGATTTGGCTGAGACATACCTGGTACGAATTTATCGCCCTTCGGAACACCACGTATTGCGCATCGTCAATGTTTTTCCGAACGGAATAATACACAGATCTGCCGTGACGGCGATGCAGCAACCATCGACGTCTAAAAGTATCTTTTGTGTGTTAAGTAGTTTCTTCTTGGTCGAGGCACTCGGCTTATCGAGCTGTGGTGACAAATATGTAACTACAAATATGAGCTTGCGACCGCCTTTTTTTTTTTCAAGCGCCACAGCCAGGGTGCGCTATGGTATATACCCGGTCGCCCCGGTGGCGTATCAGGTTATCCTCGAGCCTGGTATAGGTCAGTTTCGTGAGTTCGAGCCCCGCCGAGTGCATACTCGTATAAATTCGTTGGGACTTTTTCTTGTGGACAAATTGACTTGCGGAAAGCGCGAGAGCGTGAGTCAGCAACATTAGATGAACAATCGACGAGCAGTGGGATTGCTGAACCCTATTCGCGATAAAAATTGAAGGCAAGAACCGGGGAGGAGAAGGGATGACACCTGTGACCACGGCTTGTCCAGAAGCTGGAAAGTGAAAGTGTGCAAAAAAAAAAAAAAAAAAAAAAAAAGAAAATATCGCGTAATGTCACTGTGCGGACTCCACCCAGGGAGAACGCCGAGTCGGACCACAACCTCGTGATAGCAAAGTATTCGCCTCTCAGGCCGCATCGCACCAAATCGTTCAAAGATAGTTATCAAAAGCCGTCGAGCTATTGACCTACAAAGATTAATGGCGGACCAGCATCTACGGATGAATTTGACAAATGCGATAGCAGCCAACCTTGCCTCTCCGACACCCGGTACGAATGCCGGAAGCGTTGATGACATGGCCTCATTACTGACCGAGACGATACTGTCAAACGCCGCCGACATAGCGCCCCCCATTCGGCGCAAACAAGTGCCGAGGGGCTGGTGTGCGACCGAGGAGACGAGAGCGGAGTTTAATGCACGATGGCAGGATAAACAAGACTCGAGGAAACGGGTCCGTTCTGCTCCAAAAGATCGGGGTCTACGGCAAGCCTTGAAGGCGACCATCAAACAGCTGAAACGCACGCGGGCGGAAGCTGTTCAGATGTTCTCCGAAGATTACGTTAGCCAACTCGAAGGGCGTATCCGAGAAGGTGATCAATTTGGCTTCTACAAACACCTCAAGGGGATGGATGTGGAAGGGAAGAGGACGTTTAACTCGCAGTACATTAAGGACGAGGAAGGTCGATTGCTGCGGGATAATGCCCTCATCCGCGAGCGGTGGGTGAGGTGGTTTCACAAACTGCTCAACGCCAAGTCGATGACCCTTGATCCGAGCATTGTGGACGAGCTTAAGCAGTGGTCCCCGTGCAGACCACTGGACGATGTCCCGTCTAGGTACGAAGTAGAGGAGGCGATCCGGGCGCTGGCGAACCGAAAGGCGGTAGGGCCCGATGGTCTCCCGGCCGAGCTTTTCAAGGTTTTGGCCGACGAAGGAGAATTCAACACCCTCGGAAACTTCCACGATATCATCGTCGCTGTGTGGAGGGGGGGTGGCGTACCGCAACAATGGAAAGATGCAACGATTAAGGTGCTTCACAGGAAGAAAGATCGGACTGAGTGTGGCAATTATCGTGGCATCTCCCTCGTGGCTCACGCCGGCAAAGTACTCCTCAAAGTCATCGCGGGTCGCCTGAGTGACTATTGCGAACGCAAGAACATTCTACCGGAGGAACAGTGTGGGTTCAGACCCCAACGCTCGACTGTTGACATGATGTTCGTAGTACGACGACCGCATGAACTGGCGCGGAAAAAGGACACCCCCTTGTACATGTGCTTTATCGACCTCACCAAAGCATACGAATCCGTCGACCGAAGCCTTTTGTGGGATGTCCTTGCTCGTTTTGGCGTGCCACCGAGAATGCTCGCCGTCATCCGCCAAGTCCACGACGGTATGCAATCATGCGTGCGGCTGGATGATGGAGAGTGTTCGGATAAGTTTGACGTGGGACAAGGTCTCAGGCAAGGATGCGTGCTCGCGCCACTGCTGGTCAACGTGTTTTTCACGGCGGTACTGCGTGTGGCCGAGAAACGCTTCCTCGCTGATGCAGCCATCACGGACAACATAGTGCAGCTC
The DNA here is from genome assembly GCA_012845835.1 of Undaria pinnatifida. Lineage (NCBI taxonomy): Eukaryota > Phaeophyceae > Laminariales > Alariaceae > Undaria > Undaria pinnatifida. The sequence goes on along the minus strand of JABAKD010000018.1, from coordinate 3,750,839 downwards.
CAGCGAAAGCAGGAAGGCGAGAAGAAGGGCACTTCACGCACAGGCAAAGTCGACGGACGGAGGGGGAAGGAGAGGGAGGGGGTGCAGAGATTGTGGGGTATGCTGTACGCGGACGATGCGGGCATCGTATCGCGATCATCAGAAGGGCTGGAGAGGATGATTACAGCGATCGTGACTGCGTGCTGGTCGTTCGGGCTTACAGTATCCGAGGCAAAAACAGAGGTAATGTGCCTGGAAACCAAAAGCGGGGGGAAGGTGTCCGTCACGATCAATGCAGCCGGCCAGGTTTACAAACAAAAATCCAGTTTGTATACTTATGCCGGGCTATCACTGCAGACAGAGACGTTAGCATTGAAATAATGCGGCGTCTTCAGAGGGCCTGGGCGTGCTTCCAGCGGTACAAGATGGAAATCTATGATCGCCCGGGTGTGCGTTTACGGTTGAAGGTGCGGTTGCTGAAAGCTGAGGTGGTCGAGACACTGCTGTACGGTTGCATGACGTGGAGCCCGAAGAAGCTTGACTATGACAGGCTACGACGGATTCACCGCTCCATGCTCCTCCGATGCCTTGGATAGCGGAAACGGAAGCGCGACGACCACACCCTATCGTACGCCGACGCGCTTGCCAAGACAGATTCCGAGAGCGTTGAGGCGATAGTGCGCAAACGGAGGATTTTGTTTGCGGGACTCGTGGCACGTATGGGGGAGGAGCGTCTGCCACAGAGGGTGATGTTTGGGGAGTTTTGTGGGGGTAAGGGCTACTCAGGGGGGCAAGAGAAAGACTGGATGGATCACCTGAAGGAGGATATGTCAGTCTCTGGAATGAAATTCGAAGGATGGCGAAAGGCTGCTCAGAACGCTGGCAGATGGTTTCGAAGAGTAGAGGAGGGAGCCGAGTTGTTCATGCGGAATTGGCACGAAACGGAGAGACGCGAAGCTGCAGAGCGACGCGCAAAGACTGTGGCAGCGCCATCCACCGTTGCCACTTCTAAGCGGCCGGGGGGAGGGGGGAGGGGGGGGGGGGCGCGAGAGGGGACTGGGGGAGGGGGGGAGGGGGGAAGGGGAAAGGGAGGAAGGGGGGAGGGGGGGAAGGGGGAGCGTCATGCCCAAGAGACTGAAGTCTGGGTTTGGCCATCATCGTATTGAAAGTTGTTGGCCTTCTAATGGCCGACACAAGATAGCATAAGACCGCCCTGACTTATTCGCCATGTTGCGTTCTCTCCCAGGTGCCATTGATGATGGACGTGATACCCTCTTTTAGCTCAAGGCCATCCTTAGCCAGTTTCTAGGGTCTGCTAGTATGACATTTTTTCTTTCTTTTCTTTTCTTTTCTTTTTCTTTTTTCTTTTGCTCTATTCTTCTTTTTTCCTTGCTTTCTTGTCTTGTCTTTTCTTGCTTTTCTTGTCTTCTTCTCTTTGCTTTCTTTTGTTCGTTTTGTTTCGTTCTTCTTCTCTCCTTTCCTTTATCTTCTTTTCTTTTCTCTGTTTTTTTTTCTCCAATTGACTTATGCCTGTCGTGCGTATGCGGAGTGATAGATACTACGTGTAATATATACGTGGTAGTCTTCCTTCGGTGGCAATCGGAATATTGGGTTTCTCCAGGCGTGAGTAGTGGGACGTATGCACCGGCCTGGACCTGGCACATCGTAGACCGACTCCCGATTTCACCTTTATATGTTTCTGGTGGAGGCATGAATTGCGTCAGCTGTGATATATGCGTGTACCACCTTGGGTTGTGTGTGTTTATTCCTGGGGTATTCCTCAGCTCCAGAGTGACTGGAGCCTGTCCTGTGACCACGGACTTGATTATGCGAGTTAATGTGAGAACAAAACCAACACCAACAACAACAACAACAACAACAACAACAACAACAACAACAACAACAACAACAACATATCATAGCGCAGTATAGCCGTGAGCGCGGCTGTTGCCGCGGTCGCCACTCATTGAGGTTCACGATTTATCGCCTCTCTTGGTGGTTTGGTCGATAATTCATAATTACTACGACAGATTGCTTCAGGGACATTGGCCCAGTAAGAACATGCCATCCATGCAAGTTTGATTAAGTACTCCACTTCAAATCGAACTCTCCCCCGAGGGGGTGCGCATTTACCCGGGTAATACCCGTACCCGGAACTTCTGTAAGTTCTGTAGGGCATGCATACCCGTACCCGGAACTTCTGTAAGTTCTGAACGCCTGTGCCACAATACCTGGCACTTCTCGAAGTTCCTTAAGACTTTCATACCCGTACCCGAACTTATGTTGGTTCTGTAGGACATTAATGCCCGTGCCCGGAACTTCTTCTGTGAGTCCTGTACACCCTGTGCCACAATACCCGGGGTACGGGCGTACAACACGTTTCGTACACGCTATAAACTCCTGTGAGTTCTGTACGCCCGTGCCACAATACCCGAAGATTCTGGAAGTTCTGTAACCCTTTCATTCCCGTACCCGAAACTTCTAGAAGTTCTGTATGAATCCCATACCCTTACCCGGAATCCACAAACCCTACAAAACTTGAGCGTGGAATTTTGAATCAAAACACAGCTTTGCAAGCTGCGTGTGATGCTTTGATCGCACGTGCGGCGGGGAAGGTAATGGTAGACCTTGCACCACCTGTTTTCTAACGTTCCTCAGGTCGGGAGTTTGAGACCTCTCCCAAAAAACGGGTCTGGGAGAAGAATATAACTGACTCTTCCATCTGGTCTCTAGGCACACAGCGAGAATCATGCAGGCAGAAAAACATGTCCTATTTCCGACGAGTTCAGGTTGAGGAGCCCCCGTCACTCAGAAAACAAAATAGATAAAAGTGTGGTTCTACGGTAGCCCCCCCAACTTTTCTTTAACGAAATCGCCGGTTTTGAAACCAACTCCCGGCCGTATCTCCTGAAATACGGTCCCCCTTACCATCCAGACGTCATCGTTCGATAGTCCTCCGCAAACAAGATAATATATGCAGATACTCTTTTCATAGCATCCTTCCTCGTGTCGAGCAGCCATGAAACGTTCGTTAAAGAAAACCGCCGGTTTTGGGGGGGGGCTATCGTAGAATCAGTCAAAAACAGGTGTACCTCTATCGCAGCATGCGTCTTTGGCGTGGTACAAGCGATAGAGAAGGACTGCTGGAAGCTTCCACGATGTTTTTAAAATAGTGGTCTGTCGGAGGTTTGTGTGGATTTGGCGAAAGCTTCCGTGAGTAGTGTAAAAGAAATACAGGCTTCCGCGCAAGACGTGAAAGCTATATTTAGTGGGGTTTTCCATTGAATTTTTCTATTGAAGTCTTACCGTTGGCACCGCGTTACCACGGGAGCTTCCCCGGCGTTTTATTTTCCTTCTTCCGCGCTGGCTTCCACGAACTTCCTTCCGCGTACAGGTACGCTTCCAGTTTACTCCATCCGTGCACTTCCCAGAGATGCCACCAAAGTCCGCTGCATTCAGTGAAGAGCCTACATTGGATAAGGGAGGACATTTAGAGAAAGACTGGGGTTGTAATAAGAGATAAGACTGAAAACGTATCTGCACGGTCCAGTGGACTACGCGAAAACGCTGAAACTGTGTTTTCGTGTAGGGTACCTGGACCGGCAAGAAGGAACAAGGAGGTACCAGCAGCCGGGTGGAGAAGGAAGGAGGCGTACCTGGTTCAGATCTGTCCTTGTGGCAACTCAGACGAGAGCAAAACCCAAAAAGAGGCAGAACAGAAACTCGTCAAGAGGAGGAACGGAATGTCTCAGAGGAAGAGATGAGGAACGCAGGCGGATTGTGACATGGAAAAGTTTGATACATCGGGCCGTAACCAGACAACGATCGCTATGCAAGTAGTTGGTGGCAGATGGTGGCCACAAACGGCAAACGTAATGGAATGCCGAAATGTTGGAGGGGTATTTATTCCGAGTGAGAACGGTGCTTCGGGTAGAGAGGGATGCGTGGTCAATGGTCAAATGACTAAAGCAAGCAACAAATGAGTACCCCCCCCCCTCCCTCGCCCCTCCCCGCCCCCCTATCCCCGCCGCCTTCCCTCTTATCAACGTTAGATATTGCTGTTGCCTTCTCCAATATTTTGCGGGTCGAAGATGATTTTGTCAGGGGAACTCTTGGGACACTCGCTTACCAGTACACTGTAGATTTTGCTCACAAACAATTTTCGGTTACAAGAAATTGAGCAAGTAATATTGTAGGTCATGACCTACCGCAACTCAGCGAGTGCATGCATGCCGTCGCCTTCCTTCGTCCATTCTTCAAACTCAGGTATAACCGCTGGGTTGTCAGATAATGTGCAGATCGGAGATGATGATTGCGAGATCATCCTTGTATTTCCGTTGCGACGCATGCCACGATGGTGGACGTGCAGGATTTTTTGTTGCTCAAGGTTCCTCAATTTCGGAGCTTAAAGACCTCTCACAAAAACTGATTTCGCGAAAAATAAAAGTGCTACGTACGTATCGGATAAATAACCCCATGGCCATGGTAGACAGCAAGAACGAAATTCTGACGATTTTGGGTCAAGGCAAAACTCGTCATTTCAGAAAACATTTCAGGCAAAAAGAGGTACATACCCCAACACCTCTATCGTAGCACGCGTCTTGTATGCCCTTATTTTGCTACGACCGCAGGTCGGTGAGCATGGAAAACCCGCCCCCCCCGCCCACACCCATGATGTATGAAATAAACATACCGAGCGCACAGTCGTTGGAGGTGTTTCAAACCGGACTGGGAACGGTGTGCCGTCACGAACGAGATGCGTTCCTCAATGGTCGAAATAACGAAGGCAAGCAATGAATGATTACTTGGGACTCCCCGCCCCCCACCCCCTCCTCCCCCGCCCCCCCAACTTTCCCGCCTTTCAACCTCAGGTGTCACCGGCTGAGTTGTTCGACATTCTGTTCTGTCGGAGAAACGTTTGTTTTCGAAACGCTTGCACTCCCGTTTTTATTATATATCTTACGCTGCGGTATGCGTAGCTGACGGCCGTTCAAATCTTGAGTTCGTGGCTTCGTCTCTCTCTTTCCTCGCTCTTTCGCCATCTTTTCTCTCTCACGTATCACCGTCGTTGAACTGCCCTATATTCTCCAGGACTAACACGATTTTGCTCACGGAGAATACGACGGAGCACTGTCCACCTACCTTTGCTGCTTCGCCCGCGTCGATAGAATAATAGCTACGTTTCCCGAATAAAGCGAGTGCAATGCCATCGCCTTCCTCTTCCCGCCACTCCCCCCCCCCCCCCCCCCCCCCCTCAGGTATTGCTGTTGAATTGTCCGAGGTTCTGAAAGTCGGAGAAGATTTGGCTGATGGAGAATACGCAGAAACTTTAAGCGCCTACGCCCTGGCGGAAGAATACGGAGGCGTTGACCCAATCGACGCGGATTGCCCCGCTGCAGGGAAATGCATCGGGCTGCTGACGAGGGTGAGCCAAACATCGACCGTTTGGGCTTGGCTTTGCGCTTGCTTGCCTCTGCCCTACCCACCGGGCAAATGCCTCTGACTGTTGAGACGCATGATCTGACAGAGCCACGATCGACGTTCACCATTTTTTTGTGTTTTTTTTTCTGGCTCATCATTTGAGAAGCTTTCATGCTTTTTCTTTAAAACTGATTTTGGGAAACAGCAACAGCAGTGCCTATCCGATGAGTAATCCCATGAGCTACATGTCTACCACGAAAAATTAGTCAAACTAACACATTACAACAATCAAAATTCCGACAAGATGTAGGGTTGTTAAGGAGTGAGGCGTCAGTCCGAACGAAAAAACAAGTACCAAAAGAAAAAGTTGTTAACCTTTATCGTAGCCTGCGCCTGTTTCTGTGGCTCCTGATATGAGAAGCTCTCTCCACCAGACCCCAAACCTGACGTTTATCGTGCAGTAGGTGTTGCAGTTGTTGGATTAACTAATAATGTTCCTGTCCGGTTGAGAGCTCCTTGAGTGGCAGGAACTACCGGTTAGTCATTAGTCGAGTAATTTCACGAGCATAGATATTTTTAGGGGCTAAGGCATAGAGATTACTGCTTGGTGCAGAGGGTTGTGCAAACGAGTGTCTTCGAAAAGTCATCTTTCGGTGCGTGAGATACAAAGAGCTAGAGCTCCTTATGTTAGGAGAGGCCAGAAAATTCTTAGAACATGCGACGCGAGCTACGATAGAGGTAGCACTTGTTGCGTGAAATTGTTTATGAATGACGGAGGCTCCTGAACCCAAAATCTTCGGAAAAAATGTATAATAGGACATTTTATTTTGCTCTATTCTCGTCGTGTACCTAGGCTGTAGGATTTTCCATTCGGTCATAGCAGTTTTATTTTGCTCCAAATCAGGTTTCGGGAGAGATCTTAAGCTCCCAATTTGAGGAAACCTCAGAAAAAAAACACCTACCTCTGTCGTAACACGCGCCCTGCTGCGTCCCGGCCACCGTGGAATGGCCCGACGACCAGAAAATTTAGGTGCAACTTCGATTTGCAATGTCCCACGCCCCAGGCATATCACGGTGAACCCCTCAGTTTTTTCATTCCGTCGCCGATGTCGGGAGTCCTTCTACGGTAGCGCCCTCAGACCTTTCTTTAAACGAATCGCCGGTTTTGAAACCGGCTCCCGGTCTTCTCTCCTGAAACACGGTCGTGTCCCTCGCAACCCCGACGTCATCGTTCGATATGCCTTTTGCGCACAGTAACATATATGGAGACCTTTTGTTAATGGCATCCTCCCTCGTGTCGAGCGGCCATGAAACGTTCGTTGAAGAATATCGTTGGTTTTGAGGCCCCTGGGGGCTATCGTAGAATCAGTCTCGGGTAGGTTATGAGTCTGATCGAGAACCCCTCGTCAGGGTGACCCCGCGCTAGGGGGTGCCGTCAAAACTTTTCTGAGCTCCCAACACGAGGAGCCAGCAATATCTCACCCACCACCGGCAACATGACCTCGAAGGTATACGTTCGTGTGCTGCCCCGACAACCATTTCCGTGGTTTGTTACTAGCCCTAAAAAAATCGAGTGTTCTAGTAAAAGTGACATGATAGCTGACACTCTTCCACACTCGAGGAGGTCAACCGGTCATAATGCGTTTGGCCCGAAAACTGTGATCCCTACCATGGGATAACCCAGCAGTTACAAACCACTTTCGGAAGAAATTGCTACAGCCATCGTATCGTAGCAGGCATCCTAACCAGCATGGGCCTTTTTCTTGCGTCTGGGGCATCGAGAAGCGCGTGCCTCTGTCCCACCCCCCCCCTCCCCGGAGCATGTTGCCTCCCCTCCGGTGATGCAGTATTGTCTAGGACAGGCTAAGACTGTCCGTAGGTATGAACAAGAGGTTGCGAGATGAGTGCTGAGTAGATTCAACGGATTTTTATGGCGGCGGCGTTGATCCGAGCGAGACGCGCAGACTTGAAGACTGTCTTGCCGCAGCAAACGCGCACAAGTCTGTGCGCTAGAGTGAGGACCGCGGAGACATTTCTGCGGTAGGGGGTAGCACTTGAACGTTCGTGGGCACTCCTCCTCGTTCGAGAATCCCGACGATGGTCTCCCACAGTAAGGGGTCAGCACAACGTTCCTGGGCTCCTAACACAAGGAACTCAGTATCTCACGTCCAAAATATGACTTCGAAGGCATTCGTTCGCGCGGCAGAACTGACCAATCAGCATTTTCTGTGCTCTAGTCTTTTTCGAAATATGTGTGTTGGAAAAACTGCTGTACTAACCGATAGTTCATGCTAACCCATGGTTCCACGCGGGAGGAGTCAACTGGCCACGTCGTTCAGAAACGTATGGCGACGCGTGCTACGATCGAGGTACACACCTTGTTTTGGCCAAAACGGTTTCTTAACGACTGGAATACTTGACTCAAAATCGTCGGAGATGGGCAATATTTTGCAGACCTCTCGTTGTGTACCATATAGGCCATGGGATCGTTCACCTGATACCAGGTTTATTGTCGTCCAAGATCGGGTTTTGGGAGATTGGGAGATGTCTTAAGCTCCTAAAATTGAGGCAAACCTCAGAAAAAAGTGGTGCACCTCTATCGTCGCACGCGTGTGGCCAAACAAATTCAACCCCCTATTGTGGCATGACTCAGAGGTAAAGCATTAAGTTGCTGCGGCTCTCTCCTTGCTTGAGAACTTTTTGCATCTCACGCCAGAAATCTGTCCGGAGGAAAATGAAGAGGAAACTCGATGAAACCACCACACGACCTAGGTATGACCTAGGTCTGCAAAACATGTGTGTTTTCGCAAACTAGCAGAAATTTTTTGCGGGCGGATTGTTGGGATAAGTAAGGAGCCCCTCGTCATCCTGAACCAAAAACGAAAACAGCCGCCTAGAAAGTACTGGCACCCTTTCGATTAAATCTTCTTACATACCGCCCCCGATGGGCTACGTTTCGATTATACCAGATTCTGTACGGGTCAAAAACCACCGGATCTATCGTAATGCACGTCTCTGCCCCTCCCCGTTGTTGTTTTTCTGTGAGCTCGACTCTCCTCAGTACGGGTGCACTCAGGCATTTGAGTCGTCGAATTTTGATGATAATTTGGCCGCACGGGAAACGAATAGGTAGCCAAAATTTTCCATCTACTACTCGGGGGCATAAAGTCAGCCAACACACAGCTCTTTACCTATCTCCAACCACTCTTCTGCTCCACCCCCCCCCTTCTTTGCTTGTTTTTTGCGTATAACAGGATGGGTCTTTAGAGTTGGACTCCCGGTATGGGTGTACTAAGCCTTTTGAGGAGTCAAGCGACGATGACGATGACGCCTGGTGGCGACGTACAACTTGTGGCGTGTACTACGAGCTCTCTGTGGCTTATCCAGAGGTGTCGACGCTCGCCTCGGTCAGGATAGGTGAGGGAACACACACCCGGGCGCGTAAAAAAACTGGGCACGCAGCATCCTTGATGTTGGCGTGCGCCGCTAGGACTACATATTTGCTGTATATTTCGAATTCTGGTGCGACGTATGTGGTTCTCCCAAATGTGTTATTGAACAACTTGCGGCACTCTTAAACTCGTGGGATTTTTAGGACTACCCACACAGGTCATGACCCGACCGATAGATCAGGTCCAGCAAATTCTAAAATTGCATGGGTCAGGTCGGGTCGGGTCGGGTCGGGACGGGTTGGGTCGGGTCGGGTCGGGTCGGGTCAGGTCGGGTTGGGTCGGGTCGGGTCGGGTCCGGTCGGGTCGGGTCCGGACGGGTCGGGTCGGGTCGGGTGAGGTCGGATCCGGTCGGATCCGGTCGGATCCGGTCAAGGAGCGGATTGGGAGGTTTAAAAAATGTTCAGGTCTGGTCGGAACACTCTGATCCGACGCGTGAAAGTCTCTTCTTGGTTATGACATCATCACTCTCGAGCCAGTTGGAGTCTCCGTTGCAAGCGAGCCAAGGCTGCGATATGTAGGGGATTCCCCGACTTTCACTACGTAGCATATACGCCGTTCTCTCTCTCTTTCGCGAGGGGCGCTGTATCTCGTTCTAAACAGAACGCAAAAACAGTTGTTTCTTTGCGCAACGAAGGAAATATTCATGTTGCGACAGTGCGTACAATTGAAACCGGAAAGCACAATACCCTAAACGAGGCGTGCTACGATGGGGGATGGGATACATGGCAAGCCATTTTTGAAGGCTCGTTTCCCGCCTTAGATGAGCGTTTTCATCCCGACCAAAACAAACTGACCGTTACACAATCTACAAATATTTGCGTGATCCCATCTACGTGGACGCCACATGTGGAGAGCTGTCTGGACCTCACGCAACCACGAGCGTGTTGTTTGAGACAAATAGTGGAATGTGCAACGCGATGAAGTCCCATCGCATTGCGGCATTGTTTCAACGTACAAGTGGTTGTAATCCAAAGCTAGGACGGCATTGCCGACGAAATTGGGTTAAGGAGCCCCGTCACGTCACAAAATACCTGTTTCAAAACGTTCTACCGCTGTTGCAGCATGCGCCCTTCCCCCCTGGGCGTAACTCACATCAGAACGTTGCTTTGTCCCTCTAACAGAACCCCGCTTGTGATGACGGTGCTCTACCTAGTCAACGCCAATAAGCTCACGGCAGTAGAGGTAAACAGAGAAACTAAGCCCCAGCGAACGTTTTTCACGTTGGTTTTTTCACTGGCGCCAGGCAACAGTTTTGTGGCACCCAAAAGTAACGTTGAAGACGGCACTCCACTCCCTGGTCTTGAAGCTCAGACAGTATACGACACGGTCATTGGGCCTCAAAACTCACGCTGCTGGAAACCGCTCCATCCCCCGACAACATTAGCAAGCTCACGGTATCGTTGAATGGAGAAAATTAACGCGATGGCACGTTCACCCACGATGGGCCTCACTGACGCGTGAGGGAACTGCTCGTGTTCCCCAAAGCCTAACCCTGTGAAAGACCGGGCTCCCCATCTGGTCTGAGCCGGTGGCGTTAGGACGCATGCTCCGATAGAGGTAGACCCTGTCGTTTGAAATGGTTTTGAATGACGGAGCTCCTTAAACATAAAATCGTCGCCAAAAGGCCATTTTTTCTATCCTTCATGATTCTCGTTGTGTACCTAAAGGTCATGGAATGTTTCATCCGGTAGCAGAGTCATTTTCATCCGAATCGGTTTTTGGGAGAGAATAAGTAGTAAGCTCCCAATTTATAAACACCTCCGCAAAACAGTGGCGCACCTCTATCGCAGCACGCGTCTTACGACACTAATCGTGTGTGTGTCCCTCAACGAACCCTCGTGACGACAGCGCTTCACCCCGAAAGCATCAGGACGCTCGCGGTAGAGCTAAACGGAGATGTGGTTGTGGAGGAGTGGGAGGTACCCGCAGGATCTACCGAATTGCAAGAGATCCCTGGCCTCAAGGGCCTCGATGGCTCGGATTTAGAGATCAAAGCCGTTATGGAAGACGGTGAATACTTCGCCATATTGGAGGTGAGCATGGGGGGTTTCCACAATGCCTGTGGAGGGCCTCAAATGATCACAATTTGGACGTCTTAGGTATCACAGGAAGTCGGGGAGTCTCTCGCCATACTGGAGGTAAATGCCCTGCCGGTATAGATATGCGTTTTCTGTAGTTCCTTGGATCGCATCGATGGTCGGGGTTTGAGATCAAAACCGTGATGTTAGCCGAAGCATAATTGGCAATAAAATGCTCAGATGTGGGCATGCCAGGCGACATGGAAGCCGGATAGTACTTCACCAAATTGGACGTAGCTGTAGCTGCGCTAACCGTCGTGGCCTTCCGTTCACACAGGGGAGCCATCCCACGATAGGTCGTATCGCAGCAGATTCCAAGAATTTTCTGAAGCTCTCCTAATATGAGGAGCTAGGTCAATATCAGAATCACCCGATGAAGAATGCTACGATAGAGGTAGCACTTTTTGTCAGCAAATGTTTTCTGAATGATGGGGCTCCTTAACCCAAAGTCGTCGGAAGTAGGCCATTGTTTTGGAGCCGGATTCTCGTTGTGTACCTAGGCCACGGGGAGTTTCTGATTCGGTGTAACTTTTCATGTTTCTCTGAATCAGTTCTTTTGGGGGAGGAGGTCTTAAGCTCCCAAATTTGAGGAAGCCTAAGGAAAATGTGGTGTACGCCTAGGCTACCGTAGCATGGGTATGATGAAACAACATGACTTCGAAGGCATTCGTTCGCGCAACCCGACCAGGCGCCTATGGCCTTATCCTGAAACAAACTGCACCCGAAGAGTTACTTGGTTGCAGTATACAGCCGCTAGTTCCTCCCTTGAGGAGCGAGGAGCTCAATCGGACGGTTACATTATTAGCTAATCCAACAAATGCAGCCCCCTACCTTACTCTAGCGGGGTGGGTCAGGGATAGGGAACATTTTCCTATGCTTTTCGATGTACGTCTTCGAGAGATACATTGCCCTATTTTGTATCTTTGTCTCGACAAACCTGCATTTTTCAGATAGCATTATTGAGACCTGGAAGGGTGGGAACTAAGGACCCGTCTAGTTGGAACCTCTGTCGATAGGTGCTACCAGTGCTATGTATTGTACAAACGGTCAAATGCCAGGACCTGTTGGGGTCAGCTGCGATAAAATGGAGACAAACGGAATGGGGTGTCTGAATTACAGGATGTATCACGCAATGGGATGGACAGGTGGAAACAGAGCATTCGTTTTCAACAACCAATGCCCCAACATTTTTCATGCACACAGAAAGGAGACAAGCCCCCCCCCCCCACCAATTTTTGTTTTTCTCAAGCACAACACTCAAGATACAGCGAAGATTCCTTGGAAGATTTTACTCCTTCTCAAATATATTCCAGCCTGGGCGAGCTCCCTCCGTTTTGATGCTCTTGCGGAGGGTGGTATGCTAGTACATTTCTACCGGGCGTGGCACATACTTCTTGTCATTTTCTTCCAACTGCATAGTACCACGGGCGGGTGGGGTCGCGTGGAGCCAAGAGGTGTTCACAATATTGCGGGGTTGGGCTGTATCAAAATTGGATATCGCTGACCGTGTCGTATCGGATCGGGTCGGGTCTGGTCACGGGTGTGGTACGCTGCATCACGTAATTCAGCCCCGATATTTTAGTCGAGAGTACTTTTCTAACTGGACGCAGGTGGAGATCGTCGTCAACGTGTTGACGAGGTAAAGGCTGCACGACGCGCCAAACCCGGGCGTTTATCTCTCGCAGCCGCTGTGAAAAGGTGCAGAGAGCGATCCGATTCACCATATGTTTTTTAATCTTGATATTCCATCGATTGGTTTGCATCAGGTCCCCACGCCCAGACCTCCCCTCCGCGGGAGCTAGTGAGCACATAGAAATAATCCACGGGAAGTTCTGCTTCAAATGCCTCCCCCCCCCCCCCCCTCTCCATAACGCGAAGGCGATTACATAGTCAAAAACGTTTTCTGTGATATATGAAGACACGTAATGATCGCCTAATGTTGGATGTGTCCCTACTAGGAGTATGGACCGTGCTCCGTCTCGAAAGGAATGCGCAATCAATGGTTAAATTTCTAGGGCAAGCAACAAAAATGTACCCACCCATCAACTCGAAGCATGGCAGCCGTACCTGAGAATTGGAGCGAATGTCCACGAAACACACTTTACCTGACAGCGGACGTGTCTCTCGTTGTTGATTTAAACATTCACTTCTGCCCGGATACAGGTGGAGATCTACGTGGAGGTGGATGATGTGCCGGTTGTCGGAACATCCGCCAGCACGCGGATCGACATCTCCGCGACGGCCACCACGGACTCCTCATCGGTCATGAACACCTTGGTGAGCCGGAACTTCCACCCTCTCCTAGCAATTGGTAGCTACGGTTGTGGTCGCATGTTTAAGCCCTAAAACGTTTCCACTGGCAATCAAGGCTAGATTACCCCATCGTTTTAGAAACCCTGAGACCCCAAAAACGTGCTACCTCTGTGTCACGCGTCTCTATGGGGTTGTGGATCAGGCTCGACGCCTTTGGCGCCCATGTACAGCAACACAACAAGCTCCAAACGCGTGCTGATGATGACGCGAGAGTGCAGCACATGTCAGGCAGTGCAAGCTGTGCGCGTTTTGTCTTACAGGTACTTGTATCTTGTTGGAGTTCGACCGTAAAGTCCTCGTCACCTAATCTATCTACAGTAGCAGCCTGGGTTGCTTTGTGTGGAGATTCTATTATACAATCGTCAGTTTTGTTCGTCCATTTTCCCCTATACTACAAACAAGATATCAGCAAGCCCCAAAACGGCTAAGCTTAGAAAGTTTTTGGCGTGGGTTGCTGAGGCGAGCAATAGAAAGCTGTAAGAGGAGCTACGCCCAGAAAACATCATACAAGTAAGTATTTCCTCTACCGCGTTGCACACGATGGAGGCCGACTAACCTGTTCCAACTGCCCTCCACCAAATGATCAAGGCTAAGGTAAAGGGGCGGTCACGTTTTGGGGCCGTCGTTTTCAGCGACGGCTCGGAACCACTCGCGAGAGGGGTAAATACCGATGCGCGCTCTTTCGACTTCTGCGATATCTGCTGCCGCCGTTTATAAACCGTTTTTTAAGCAGCGCCAACCACCGTCTTTTCTGTGAGTCCGTGTTTTTTGGAGGTACCGAGCAACGCGCACGAGTGGGTATAAACTCGATAACAGTAACCGGAAGAAGCGTGAGGTACCGCCCCGCCCCCTCCGTCGTGTCGTGAGTTTGGACCAAGCTATAACTGACGCTCCACTATTAAAGTCGTTTGAGTCGTGTCGGTGAAGGATGTGGATGCGGATTAAATGATAGCTGCAAAGAAGCGCTAACGTTTTTGTGCTCCCTTGAGGAGTCAGTCGTAGACCTTTCACTCAACACGAAAGGATTTTCAACGCGTGCCGATGTTTCAATGTTTGCGGCGGGAGCAACCCGCTCTCGGGTTTCTCCCAGATGGCATATATGCTCAGGGCGCCCATGACAAGGTCGGTCGAGTTGCAAAAATTGACGTCGGGGATGTTGACATCTCCAGGTTACGGTATGGGGGTCCGTTTTTGCATTGGCTGGGGGTCATTCACACGAGTAACGCCTTTGTTCCTCTGCGGTGTTAGAGTTTCTTGAATATACAACTTGACCAAATCAATCGCTACCTCCCCAAACAATCGCCTAAACCATTTTTGTCCGTGAGATACGGAGGCATTCGTGCGAGTGGCTCAATTCCGGCACTGAAAAGGGCGAGGTCCCCTCTACCGTAGCCTTGGTCATAAGGTCAGGTGGGCTACGACAAGACACTCGGGCACAGTATCGCAACTCTTTGGTACCTGCAGTCTGAATTGAACGACCACCCGGAGCAAACACCAAACTCGTCATTGCATGTTCGAACGAGCTGCCGACTTGTGATATACCGTCGGTTAGACAGATTCGATGGTATGAGGTCATCTTTTGTTGTTTCTCCAGGTGAATAAATGACCGGTGCTCAGGACGGTAATTCAACCGATTCACCTTCACGCCATCCGCGGATACGACATATCAACGAGTGACACTTCTCGCAGTGCTTATACTTCGTATTCCACCCATAACACGCATCATATCGACACTAGGTATTTGAACCGGCCATCGGCTGTGTGACGGGGGTCGCCGACTGTATCCGATCGCCCCTTGTTGTTTTCCCGCCATCGTGAAAATCGTTTTGTGCGCAGGACGGAGATGCAACTGATTCATCTTCGTGGACGTGCTTGTCTGGAGAGGTGTGCGAGATCGTCTACGATCTGCAGGCCCCAGAGTCCCTCGAGCAGCTCCGCATAGGTGAGAGGCGCAACGCCGAAGTTGCCGGGGAAGGAGACAGAATTGCCACACAAACGCATCATGCGACAACTTGGGGTTATTCATCCGGTGTAGTAGATGTCATATATGTCTCCAAATCAGTTTTTGGATTGAGTAACCTCAGGGAGAAAAAGTGGTGCCACACCTCTAAGGTAGCACGCGTCTCTCAGTTCATTCAGAATGAGTTTTTGATTGGTATATTTAGAGCCTGTCAAGGTGAGAAGCCCCTTCCCCCCAAAATGTGGTGTGCACACCTTCACCGTTGCCTGTGTCCCGTTATGCTTGTTCCACACGATATTTACGACGTTGCACGCACGTTCTATAGTAAAGCATGTGGTACTGCCGTACGAATGTTCCCAACACCCAGCAGTGCCCGACGAAACGATAAGGCACGACGGCACGGCGTGTCGGGTATATTGTCTGCATTTCGCGTCGCGTACTGTTCATGATTAGGTCGTGTGCTGGTTTATCGGCGCACAGAGCTTGATGTTGCGCCTCATGTGCGAATAACAGGTGGCCGAAATTCGGTACACACAGTGCAAATGGGCCCGTATACCCCGCCCACCCACCGTAGGCTTGACCACATCGAGTCAAAATAGTTTGGAGTGGCTCCCCCGTTGAAGAGCCCCGTCGGCGAGAATTGTTGGGTATCTAAAGTGTGCTTCTTTACGAACCATGGCTTCCATAGCCCCTGGTGTGTAGCGCAATAACGCTTTATTGTAGCTTACCGGCTTTGTTGGAAAGTCCAGAGGCTGCTTTGCGTTACGGTTGCGTTAGCGAGCACAGCGTTATCTTTTAACGATCTAAAGCTCAAACGATATTCCAACACTCGAGTTCGGGCAGTTTTTCGAGTTGGGAAAAACTGTCGGTAGGAACGTTTTCGGTCGATAAGGGCTACCGCGATGATCGTAGCACGCTTCTCCACGAGGCCAAACCCAATGGCCCAATACTGTGCCTCTCGAGCGTTCTCATGGAACCTTCGGGATTGCGGGAGGTGGTCGGTTCAACGCCGATTGCAGCCAATTCGACCAACGTTTTGCGAACAGTTGGATGTCGAGAAATCAAACGGTGCTGCGACACATGATGGGACAAAGGTTGAGGCAGCGCCTTTTTTTTTTCAGCCCAAGGGCTTTCAATTTGAGGAGCTTTCTCTGGACACATGCGCCAAGACTCTCACTTCGAATAAAAGCTATAAGTGCTACTCGATCCGGAATCCTGGACGGTATAGGTATAAAACGTCAATCCCAATGCCACTCTAACGACGTTAGTCGGCTTCCGCAGTAGTTGGGAGTTCACGTCATGAAGAAAAATAATTAAAAGAGGACAAACTTTGCAGTTTTTCTCGTAGGAAGCGTCTTGCAACGATGCTGGGGTCGCTCGGGTCCCGACTCGCGCCAGACAAAACGCATATTTTTTTGGCTAAAATTATATATTATCTTCGGATGGGAGTCGTCCCAAGGTAAACGTTTCCACGTTTTGTTCCAAAATATGTCTTTCGACCGGTCGAGCCCCGCCTCAAGTGATGGAACCATCGGTTAGCGCATGTATGGTAATTTGACAAGCATGCTTGTTTCATACAAGTAGAGGGCATAGAAACGCTGACCCATCCCACAGCGGCGGTGCCGTGCAGCAGAACGTTCCTCGTTCGTGACTCGTGCTACGATAGAGGTGACACCACTTATTTTCTGAGGTGTTCGTAAATTGGGAGCTCAAGACTTTTCTCCCAAAAACCGATTTGGAAAAATATAACTGCTATATACCGGATGAAACATTCCATGGCCTAGGTACACACCGAGAATCATACAAAATAAAAATGGTCCGTATTTTCCGACGATTTCGAGGTAGGGAGCCCCGTCATTAAAAAAAACATTTTCGCCAAAAAACGGTATACCTTAATACCTCTACCGTAGCATGCGTCCTGTGAGCTCTCTCATAATGACCCGAGGAGACTCTCCATATTTTTATCTCACCGGAAAAATAATTTCGAATGGCATTCCGTTCGCACAACCTTCGGACCACAAGCATATAGATGCCTTAGCCCCCCCCTCCCAAGAAAAAAAAAGAAATCTGCCGTGAAATTACTTGACTAATGACTAACCGGCAGTTCCTCACTTGAGCTCAGTCGGACAGGTGCATTATTATTGAATCCAACAACTGCAACCCCTACCATGGGCCCGATGAACGCCTTCGAAGTCATACTTCGGGTGATATTTATATTTATATATATACATTGAGCTCCTCGTGTTGTTAGGAGCCCAGAAACTTCCGCCTGCACCCGTAGCGTGTGAGATGACTCTTCCAAACCGCCACCTATCGTAGTGCGTGCGTCATATTAGCCGAGTATAACGCTCGGAAAATGGCTGATTTTTACCTCCCTTGAAGCTCTACTTGATGATCCCAGCTCTTTTATATTTCATTCCAAGCGCCGTTGTCTTCCGCTTGTTATTGCAGCGTTTTCCGAAGCGTCGGATGCTGGAGGTCAGCTCAACGTGATGGCGGCCGGTTCGTCCGGCGTTTATTCTACGGTGCGTGAAGGCATCGTAGCGGGTGGGCGCCCTGTCGGTAGCGACGGTTTGCAGACGTTTGGAGGCGTTCGTGCGTTGGCGCGCTACGTGAAGATCGAGGTGGTGCCTTCGAGTGGCGAGAGTATCATCATCAACGAGGCAAGTCGAAAAAGAGACGCCGCATCGGGTGACATAATATACAAAAAACAGCACCTATTGAAAATTGTTTCTTTTTGTTTGGTAATGATGCGTTGCACGTACCAGAATTTCGAAACGGCTCCTTCGTGTTTTAGGACGTGTGCTTCGAAGGGGGTAGCATCTTCGGGGCAAACCCGTTCGAATTGATTATGTTTCTCACATTCATCGCTGAGAAACAACGGAAAACCAGTGTCGTCCGAACACCATTCGTTATTTGTTCCCAATATATTGGTGTTGCTTACAATTCCTGAAAATTTACATAGACCTGGAGCTTTCGTATTTTGCTATAACGGGTTTCCATTTGTTTTCGTGGCTTTCCAACCCTGAAATGCTTGGAATTTTCATTTTCTCTTTTTGGAAATGTTTTCGCTGTATACATAAGGTGTGAACTTCGGCGTCTTGCGCAGAGTCAGCTTTCGATAAAGCGAGGAGCCTAAGGAGGGGCGGGTTAAGAACAACTAACGTAGGTGGTGTGCCACATCTCCGTGTGGCGCGTTTCAGCACCACGTTACGTGGCAACCCATCCATTTTTTTGTATTCTACAACGGTCTCTTACACGAAAACGTTTCACGATAGAGGTGGCTCTTTTTGGGCTGGCACTTTTTCTGAATTCCCGGGGTTTCTCAAAACCAAATTCGTCCCAATTTCATTCTTTTTTTCTTTTTTTTCATTTTTTTTTACCTCTAGTCCATGAAGCTCTGTCCACCCGGTTGCAACTACATCTTTTCTTGAAATCAGTGTTGGGGTGAGGAATCCGGTGACCATTCCGAGAAAGGTAGCATTGCCCGTCCATCGCAGCACGCGCTTGCACCCGTTTTCGTGGAGACATGTTTCTTGTTAACGCGTCCTGCCTGTAGAACATGTATTGAGCCGTCCCACGGTACGGGTGCGGCAGAAAGTCCCTGAGGTCCTCACATGGGGAGCTCAATATCTCACTCGAGGAATAATTTCGAATGCATTCGATCGAACTACCCGACCAAGCTTCTATGCCTTAATCCTGAAAAGTATGTACTCGTGAAATTACTTTATTAACCGGCAGTTCCTCACATGAGGAGCTCAATCGCCCAGGTACGTTTTGGCCCGAAAACTGCAACGCCCACGGAGGGATGACTCGTATGCGCTAAGCAAACGTGTGCTACAACCCTTACATTCTTGCAAACAACCATTCAAAAAAAATTGCACGAAAATTTGATGTGTTGAGATGAGACAAGAACAATTCATGCGTGAGTGCACACATTGGTTTTTGAAATCCGTCGTCAACTCGCCGTAGCTTTCACCGCACGTGGCGGGTCCCGTGAGGGAATCGAAGATCGTACGCGCCGTACGTGCAGCAAGACAAGCGTTCTCCACCGTCAACGCCCGGGATGTTGTTGTTGATGCTCGTTTCCGCATTGCGCGGTATGTGTTGTGTCCAGATAGTTGCGAGAGCTCGTGTTGCCACTCGAATTCCTACTTCCCCCATTTGCTCACGAATGCGGCGTGGCGAAAATTTTCTACCCCCCGTAGCACCCCCTTCCATTTTTTGTTATTATCGGACGTGCATGCGGGGGTGATTATGTGTTGTTTTTTCTCATCCCTGAACCTGACCCTCACCCTAACCCTGATGCCAACGCCGTCTCAGGTGGAATTCCGCGTGGGAGACAGTGCTCCCGTCCGCCCCGTGGCCGAAAAGGCGTGGCTGAAACCCACCGGATCTCTCCCGCTCGGGTCCGATCCATCAACTTCCCGCGATCCAAACTTCGACCTCCGGACGGCCGCCGACGGTGGATGCGACTCTCCCGCACACTTTAAGGGATGCCACGTCTACTACATAAAGGTGTGTTCCACGAAGGATCGACGTCCTCAGCGAACGAGCAAGGGATCTAGTCGTTGGCAACAAGTTGATCGGCCGCGCCCCCGTCGGTTTTTTTAGCGCTTAAAGCGAATGCGTGGTTTTTATGGCTGTCGTCGCTTTTCGTGAAGGATTTTGTTTCAGGCCTCGTATCATGTGCCAGAATACATGCAGAGAAATGTTTGAATTTTTTTCTGTGGGAGGCACTCTCCCATCTGCTTTGAGGGGTTCCACGTGATCTACAACAAGGCGCGTGCTACGCATAGGATAGCGAGATGGCACTTTTCGGCTTGAAGAACAGTTTCAGAAATGACGGGGGACTCTTTTGTCATCCAAAACTTTTGTCATTTTGTTCCATTAACAATTAAACTTGGAGTGGAAGATCTTTAAGCAGGTCATACGGGATTTTGTTTCGACGGACCGACGCTTTTTCTTTCTTTTCCCAAAATGGAAGGTGCTCAAATGAGCAACCCGAGAAGAACGACAAAAAAAAAAAAAAGTGTCTCGTGTCGCGTCATGCGTCACAATCAAAGGCAATTACGTAGTGGGCATTGACAGTGTTATAAGAGGGCGACTGGGGTCGATAACCTCAAGGTTCGGTTCGGTGGAACGATTCGTTTTGTCTAGGCAGGCAAACTACTACCGCATCCCTGCTAAAGATTTCAAATGAAATTCTTTGATCCCGGTTTCGGCATGACGGTGGTTTGGCCACGTGGGACGCAACTCCTCCGCCTGCGTTAGGGGACGGCATACGAGGCGTGCTGGGATAGAGGCGCACCACTTTTTTTTCGTGAAGTTCCTGACTTCAAGGAGTCCTTCGTTACCCAAACACTGATTTTCGATAAAAAAAGTGAAACTGCTACGGTACGGGATAAACAATCTCACGGTCTGTAGAGGTATATACAACGGGAATCATGCCAATGCAAAATGACCTAAATGCAAACAATTTTGGGCTAAGGAGCCCCCGTCAATTCAGAAGGAAAATGGCTTAAAAGTGTTTTCTCTATCGTAGCACGCGGCACACCCCACTCCGTCAAGACGCGTCACACCCCACTCCGTCAAGGCGCATCCACATGTGCTATCGACTGAGTATCACGATATATCACATACGTTTGGAAACGTTCGGTCCGCGGGTGTTTTGCTAACGCCTTAAAAGTCCGGAAGAACGGTAACATTATTGTGCCGCCGTGGAGAAACTGCTTTTATTTTCCCATTTGTTTTGGCACCCCTTGCGGACCGGCTGTTCTATCAATAATATACTGCTGGAATTTTTTCGGTTCACGTGTGGATGACGTTACAACCCCTCTAGACCCTGACGACATGGCTTACGTTTTATTACATCGCACGTGCTACGAGGGGAGTGAGATCTCTCGTTTTGGCCGGACTCTTGTTGTCTGACGGGGGCTCCAATGCATGCTCTACTATAAAGAATAGCACTATACTGTTAAGCAGTATATGGGTTTTGAGGAGGTGTCCACTCCCACTCAAACCCGAAGTTCGAAAAAAAAAAAAAAAAATTGAAAAGCGCGCGACAATCCGAAGCACAATCCAAAACGGCCAAATAGAAGGTAGGTTTATAGTGTAAACCACGATACACAGCATTTAAAGACGAGGCCGGTTTTGTAGCTTCTTTTGTTGAGGAGGCTCAGCAATCCTTGACGTGTTTGCAGTTGAAACTGCCATCTCTCTATCGTAGCACGCGGCCTCCTCTGTCGAGGAAATACCCGATACATCGTTCGAACTTCTATGTGTTCGACGCTTGAAGACGGGGTCGTGGATTTGCTCGTCAGGTTACCTAATACCTTTTTTTTTGGATTTCGGCGGGAGGAGCGTGTTTAATGGTACAGGTGTGCCTCGGGCATTTCTGAGCCCGTAGCATGAGCGGCACACAACACATCTCACCCAAAACATGACTTCGAGGGCATTTGTTCCCGCAACCCGACCAGCAAGTCTGCTGTACGCTTGGACTAAACTAAACATGTGCTTGAATATCTCTCGTGCTTATCCGATCGTTCTCCAACGGTTGAGGAGCTCAACCGGTCATAAGTCTCTGGCCCCCAAAGGGCATCCCTTACCGTGATATCTCTCGACGGTAACTTGCGTCTCACTAGCCAATCCTCGTACCTGCGATGTCCTACCTTATACGTATCATTACCACAACAAGTGCCCTGTCCTGTGACCACGGACTTGATTATGCGAGCTAATGTGAGAACAACCAACAACAGACCAAGCGGCAGTGCTTCTACCCTCACAGCCGTTAGGGTCATTCGAAATTCCAAAATGGTTGCTGCCGTCGACGTTGGTTGGATGGCGTCGTCTGCTTTGTTGTTTGCTTCGTATTAATTGTTGCGTAACCTAGCACCGAACCTCATCCTGTGTACGACTTCCAACGCGCGTCGCAGGACGGAGACATGGACTCACGGTGGACGTGCGGTCCGCTGGCGATCGGATCAAGCTTCTACCGATTCGAGGACTGCGACCTTGACTTTAGCCTGAACTACTACCGCTACATGCGTCAAATTCAACTCGGTGAGCCCCATCTGGCGCCCCCAAACTTTGACAAAACTCCATGTATGTCTGGACCACCCCCTCGTTGTTCCAATTGTGCCTCAGGCATCTATCTCACTAGGGTAGCTCAACACCGCCCCCCAGCCTTCCGAATCAAACACCGCTCCGATCTATGAGCAACCCACATTGGCTAGGCATACAACCAATCATCTTTATATTATAGGCAAATATCGACGGGATTCCAAAAGACACTGTGCAGTTTTTTATTTGAAGGGCCGGTCATCCAAGACAAGAATAGGTTGGCCCAAAAGTGTTCGTCGGGAAAGTCCAGATTGGCGGGTTCTTTGGTGTCCGTGAACTTTGGCACGTGTGCGTGGTGGGGCTCAGCGTGACCTGACCCGCCAGAAACCCGCGCATCTCACAGGCTATGCATGACCAGAGCGGGAAATGTTTGGCCCACTTTTAGAGCTGCGATCTCGAACGATAACAGCCTGAACACCTACCTGCCGGTACACCCGCAGCAATCCGGAGACACCAGCGGTACGATTACGATAGAGGTTGGAACGGTTAGGCGAAATCGTTGCTGCGCAAGGACGTTCTCCAACGGAGGTGTCGTACCCACTGTAGCCACTTTAATTCGTTGTATGCCTATTAATAGCCTTATAGGATTGTTCGTGTCGGGTTTGTCATCCGTACTCGACACATGCTTCGGTAACGGTCTAACCTTTGTTTTTTTGTAACGGCCTCTCGGCTTGAGGAGCTCTCCTGTACACCCCACTCTAAACAAATCATGTGAACGAATGTCGTGCTACGATCTAAGGCTAAATGAGCAAACCCGACGGCGGACAAACCCACGACCTGCAGTGCTGTGTAGACGTAAACCCGTACCTGGTATTCATTTTTTTTTTGTTATAGAGACCCCGTCACGCAGACAATCTTACCCCCCTCCCACAAAATGCTACGTACCTCTATCGTGTAGCACGCCCTCCATTTCACCATAGTCAGTGTCTGGGTTGGATATAGACCCCGTGTACACCTATATTTAATTGGTTAATTTTTTTGGTAAAGTCCATTTTTAAGGATTACCCCCCGCGCGTGTGAGAATCTTGGGGAACTATGCTTGTAGGTACGCCCAGCGACGGTACGCGGGGTACTCTCTTCTTCCACTACCTTACCGGCTTTTTTCAGACATTCGCACGAATGGCTCTGTACCTCACTTTTCGCTACAACACTTCTGTACCGATCGGTGACTTTTTGGCGCAGCTTAGCCTTCCAATCTGTTGCGGATTCATGTCGAAGAATCAATTGCGGGTTTCTATCGAAGAATCAGGCTGTTACCCCGGAAGCTAAAGACCGCGCAAGCGAACAGGGAGGTCACCTCGCCCGAGGGACGCTAGCCACTGCGAAAGACGCGTGGTACAATAGAGGTGTGGCACCACTTTTTGTTCTGAGGTTTCCCTAATTTGGGAGGTTGAGATCTCTCGCAAAAACGGATTTGGAGAAAGGTAAAACTGCTACACATCGGGTAAAAAATCCTATGGCGCCCGAGGTACACAACGAACAAGAACCGTGTGGCAAGAAGAATGGCCGATTTCCGACGATTTTTGGTTAAGGAGCACCGTTGTTCAAAAACTGGTTTGGATGAAAAGTGATACCTCTATCGTAGCACGCGTGGAAATTGGGCCCCGAAAAAATTGACCCCCGCGGTGGCCTTGGCAAAATTGCACAGTTTTTTTGTGAGCCCACGTTTGAAGTTTGGGCCCGATTGCATCTGCAAAAACATATCCCACACACAAATATCCAAGTTTGTTCACCAGAGCAGTAGATGGCAGCTGTGGAATGGTTTTGTAATCGCGGTGTGGACTGGCGATGTCGTGACGATAATATCGCGTGCCCCGATCAGATATCCGTCTGAGAACAGTCAGGGGCGATTGGTGAGTCCCCGTGGTGCTCTCACGTCGCGTCGCTCACACGCCGAGAGGGGAATGGTACCCGACTCTGTTGGGCTGTTCTCGGCCAGCCTTGACGCGTCATTCGATAGAGGGGACAGGGTTTTGGGATTGGCCAAGCCTGGGGTATTGCAGCACCATTCGCATTTTTACCCCCATTGTTCACTACCGGTCTTGAGCCGCTCGCCCGAGTGGCCCAGTACCTCACAGGCAAAAACCTTTGAGGCGATTGTTTTTCGGTTGCAACGTAGGTTGTCATTCCGTTGATTGCAGATTACTTTGTGTCGTCTACTTTCAACAAGAAGAAACGTTGGCACCTCAACGGAAGACCCACGCTGCGGTAGGGGGGTCCCTTTTTTGGCCTTGAATTTCAGTGGCTGGGGGTCACTCGCGCGAGTAACCCCTTTGTTATTTTGCGATCTTACGTTTTCTTCATGTTTTATATTGACGAAATCGATCCGCAATGCAAAGATAACCTAAGCTGCTCCAAAACAACTGCCTAAGCCATTTTCATCCGTGAGGTACAGAGCCACTCGTGCGAGTTGGCTCAAGTTTACACACCAGTGAAAAGGGCCCCTACCGTAGCCTTGGTCGGAACAGAAAGGGGTACTCGCGCGAGTGACCCCCCGAGCCACTGCACGAAAGGGCCCCCCAAAAAACAACGTAATCCCCCTACCCTCGCCTGGATCTCTTGGCCAACACGGTTTCTGAACGACGTTGTGCCTTAGCACCTTTGGAGCGCCCCAGCATATCTCCCCGTGGAACGTGGCCGTCGTTGAGAACCTGACTAAGTAGCGACCCGTCACAGTGTTGTCCGGGGAGGATATCTCGTCTCACGCCAGGCGTGCTGTGAAGGCGCGAATGCTCTAAGACAGTTAGCGATGACATACACATACAGTATAGGCTCCTCCAAGTGCCGGTTAGCTGTTAGTAGTGCCGGTTGTATTTCATTGTGTTTGTTCCTGGTTTAAATCATTTTGCCTACATGGAAACAAAATTTAGTGGCAAGATGAACAGAGTAGGACCAGTGTTGCCTCTATAGTGCCAATGCTACACGGTGGGGGGATTATGTAGTTTTGGGGTCTTTTTGTTTCTTGTTTCTCAGTTGCTCGGTGACACTCTGCGCGAGTGACCCCCCTGTCCCTTGCGGTCAAAGGCTTTCGCTCCGCTGTTTAACCCCTTTACAACTGGAAACCCGTTTTGGGGGACAAAATTACATGGATTTAGTATAAGGAGGGGTTCGGGGGTTCTCAAGAGGTTAACAACGTTCTCGGTATTCATGCGAAAAGGGATGGCTCGCTAGGCTGCACCAATATCATCGCCGAACTTGTTTTTGTCAGTGAGGTACAGAGTCACTCGCGCGACTGCTGAAGACCCGGAAGTGAAAATTGGGGGTATCCCCCTACCGTAGTCTTGAGCGTACACTAATGTCAAATAAGACGCAAGCTACGGTAGACGTGACCAAGGTTACGACAAGGGGGAGGGGTCGTACTCGATTTGTGCTTGTCCGTAGTCGTATGACTATAGACCCTCGCATCCCCTGCTATGTCGGGACGGAGCACGTCGGGTTTTCGCCGAACAGGCTGACATTGCTTGCACCAAGCGCGCGACGCCGTGAGGTGTTGGGCGAGTCGCATGGGGTACAGGGGTTTCACAGCCGGGTGTGACCCACTCCCCTGAGTGGCTCTGTAACGTCATTGAAAAACCGAAAAGGCTTTGAAACGAAGTCTACTTGTTTTGGCACAGCGTAGATTACCATGTTCCACGGCGGTTAAATGTCACTAAAATAATACGGGCCCGGCATATTGAGACGGTCAAACCGAGCGGGGTGGTCCCTCCCTCTCGAGTGACTCATAGCCACCGCACAAAGAGGAACCAAAAGTGACCCCCCTTCCGTAGCCTTGGGGGTCAGGTGCAACCTTCATTGCCTGAAGCTCCTGGTTTGAGGCGTTCTAAATCCTCCAACCAAACACGGATTCTGATAAAAACCTAACACGCAACGCGATAAACGTTTCCCACGTCTTAGGGTGTACAGTTTCCAATCAAACATGGCGCTCCGACAATTTTGGGTTTTAAGAAGGGCTGGAGGCGACCACGTCTGTGTACCCCCTTTTTTTGCTACTGGACTGGAGCCGCTCGCGCGCGTAACTCGTTGCCAAACTTGAATGAAAGTAGGCGATTTTATTGGCGCAGCGTGGGTAACCATTCCATTGCGGTTTTCATATCCGGCAAGGTTAAAGTCATACCAAACCTTCAGACGGCAGAGTCATCCCACGGTAGGGGTTGCAGTTGTTGGATTGACTAATAATCTTTGTGTCCGATTGAGCTCCTCAAGTGATGAACTACCGGTTAGTTATTAGTCAAGTCATTTCGTCGGAATATATGATTGTTTTAGGACTAAAAGGCATAGAAGCTTGGTCTGGTTGGGCGAATGAATGCCTTCGAAGAAATGTTTCGGGTGATATATTGAGCTCCTCATGTGAGGGACCTCAGGCACTGATGCTGCATGCACCCCTTCTGTGGGATGGCTCCTACCGCAGAGGAAAGACCCCGAGCCGCTGCGTAAACAGGTGCCTAAAAATTGGACCGCCCTACCGGAGCTTTGGAAAGCCCCGTCGTTTAGAACATTTATTTAAGCCAAAAGTGCTACCCATAACCTAGCAAGCGTCGCAACCTAGTACCCTCAAAAGGGTTGCGAGTGCTAAAGGCGTTACAGCAGAAACAATCGGTGTTGTTCCATGCATCATTGTTTGTTTGTGTTTACCCATCCCCGTTTATGAGAGGGGTGTAGAACACTTTAATTTTCTCCATGTACCAGCTTTTGAGCTACGTATACAGAGAGCTCCGCAGATGATGAGCCCCATTGAATAACTGGGGCACTCGTCTGGGGTACCATACGTCTTTTCGCGATATGCGCCTCAGCCGCGAAGCTCACCGCCCGCTGACGACACAGTCCAGCAGCATTTTACACACAAGCAGCACCGACGATGCTGCGAGTGCGATCGTTTGATTTTTGACGTTTACACGCGCACGGGGCCAAGCATTACAAGGCCGGTCTTTCTGTCAGTTTTTCCGCCGACAGAAATAACGCACGAAAGTTGACGACTCCTGCTGCCCGCGTTTTCGCCGACAACCGTTACGCCATGTGTCTGTCTTCGCTAATTGGTACACTGCATTACGGTCTTTTCGTCTGTTTGCTCTGTGCTGCCCGCAGCGTTCCACATGGGCGATGAGCAGCACGACGAGTTCAGCATCGAGGCGCTTACTGTTCAGGGTTGGATGGTGAGCTTCATCGAGTTTTTTTGGTTGAATGACACGTGCTGCGATAGAGGTCGCACTTCTCGGCTGAAATTCTTTCTAAATGACGGGGCTCCTTGACCCAAAATCGTCGGAAATAGGCCATTTATTGGGCGCGGTTCTTCTTGTGTACTTAGGCCATGGCATGTTTTCTGCGGTAGCAGTTTTTTTTTTTTTCCAAATCAGTCTTTGATGTTGTTCTCGCATTAACTCGCATAAGCAAGTCCGTGGTCACAGGACAGGCTCCAGTCACTCTGGAGCTGAGGAATACCCTAGGGAAAACACAAACAGCCCAAGGTGGTACACGCATACATCACAGCTGACGCAATTCATGCCTCCACCAGGAACATTTAAAAGTGAAATCGGGAGTCAGTCTACGATGTGCCAGGTCTATACCTGGTGCATACGTCTCGTTACTCGCGCCTGGAAAAACCGACTATACCGCTTGCCACCCAAGAAAGACTACCACATATATATCACGTAGTATCTATCACTACTCATACGCACGACAGACGCAACTCAATTGGGAAAAAAGAAACAAAGAACAAATAATAAGAGAAAGGAGGTCGCAAGCTCCCAAACTGAAGAACCTCAGAAAAACATCGGTGCGCACTCTCTATCGTAGCAGCGTCCAATGTGCTATAGCGCTTTTTCCCTGTTAGGTTTGCTGCTTTTGTTCAAAAGGTTTACATACATATCACTCCCCAAATGAGACGATAGCTGCGAAAAAAAACTAGTAGTAGCTATGTAAGGGTGGAATGGCTTCAAAACACCTCACCCCGTTATTCTGCCCCCGTTCGAGCCGATCCCAAGCCGCCCCCGAGCAAGGCTACGGTTGGGGGGTGCCCCCAATTTTCACCTCCAGGTCTGAGCCAGTCGCACGAGTGACTCTGTACCTTAAGGGCAAAAACACGTTGGGGGAATACTTTGGCGCAGCGCTGGCTAACCGTCCCTTTGGGGATTCAAATCGGAATCTTTGAGAAGCACGATAGACGTGCACCACTTTTTTGTCAGAGCTCTTCCTCAATCTAGGAGATCATGATCTCTTCCCCCCCAAAAAATGATTTATTGAATTAATACAACTGCTATATATAGGCCGCATCAAAATTATCCTATGGCCTAGGTGTTCATATACAACGAGAATACCGCAAACTAATATCCCATTTCCGAAGATTTTGGGGTAAGGAGGCCCCGTCATTCAGAAATATTTCAGAGGAATAGTGCTGCCTCTATCGACGCGCGTAGCACGCGTCGAAACCCTTTGACCGCATGGAACAGGGGAGTCACTCGCGCGAGTGACCCCAAGCCACCCGAAACTAAAGCCCCTTGTAAAGGGATATAACCCTTATGGTACCGTAGCATTGGACGCCCCCCCCAATAAATCGATTTCATCGAGTAGAAGGACGGTGGCGGTGATTTACGGGTGGCAGCCGTTGACCGGCTAATTTTCTAAGTTGAGAGAGGGGGTTTCTTATGTGAGTATTGTGTGGTTTTATGCAGTGGCGCTAAACAACGCTGCATGTTTGCGACCCGGATTCCTGGGAGTTTGCAAAATGCGGCTGGCGCGGTTCTGACTGGACGTGGGGTGTGGTAATGAAGACTGAGTTGGTTTGTTTGGTTTTTATTCCACCGTCCAACGGTTTGCTTGGTCTTCTTGCTCCCCCTACCTACGCTGCGGTGTGCTCCAGACCGTCGTGGCTTCCGCAATCCCCCCCGGAGATATCACCGACTTTGAAATGTTTCACGTCCAACTAAAACTCCTGTCCACTTGGGGTCAGCATCGATCGATGCCATGAATCCACATTGCTCGGTTGGTTTTAGAAATTGATTATTTCCATATCCAAGTGAGACAAAACATGCGATTCACGCTGTTTGAGCCCGCAGTAGTTCAAGAAATTGATTACTTCAACATCCGAGCAACAAACAGACGACACGTGATGTATTCTTATTTCTGCATCTACTTTGCGATATATCTCACGAAATGGCACCTAGGCGGCGACACCTAGTACTGCTTGATCTGCGGTGAAACTGTGCTCTGAATTTGTGTCTATGTGGACGTCTCGCGCTATTGACGCATTCTGCTTTTGCACCTCCAGACTGTGGTACCTTCGGCAATATCGTCGGGAGACTCAACCGACTACCAAACGTTCGACGTCAACGTCCACGCTCTGACGATCAGGCTCGTGCCCAAGTTCCAGCGATTCAACCAATGGTTCAGCGTCAAAGAGGTCAGAACAGTACGATATCGTCGATGTTGGCTCACGGGCTTCGCTCGGATTTTCTGTCTCAGTAACACTAATTTCATTTCACGGCAGGGAAGATCAAGTTGCGACTATAATGAACTTCTGAACCACAGCAAGCGGTAATACCACATGCACAGTATCGTCTCAGTTTGCGAGTTGCGACCACAGACATGCTGGGAGCTGTGATCATAGACAGTGAGACTTACAGTGAACTGCGAGTGTTTGCGACCATAGACATGCTGCATCCTACGCGCGTAGCTGCTATATATTGACGAGTGTACGATCAACTGCTGCCTCTTCTCCTGGGAGGAAGGTCGTTAAAGAAGGGGAAGTGGAGTACAAGCATGATACCCGGGTTATATTTTCGTGGCCTTGAAATAGGTGATGCATGTGTGCCGTACACGTACGTCCATTTGAAGCAGTTGGCCTTTAACTTATTAACAGTAGCGTGTTTGTATCCCCACGGGAGATTTGGTGGTGTCTGTTTTTGCCGGCGATAGTCGGTCGGCTGTATATGTACAAGTCGGTTAGAGGACCCTCCATACATCGACAGGTGCCGATGTCTTTTGTCGTAGCGAGATAGGGAGGTACCACGTTTGGTCATCGAAAAGAATTGCTGTCCTCATCCGACAAACACCCCCCGATGTCGTTGGAATGCCATTTTGAGTTTTGAGTTCTTTTCGTTAAGACGCTTACGGTAGACGAACGAATTGTTGGTCGGGCTTTTCATTTTCATTTTTTTTCCCTGAAATTCGTTTTTATTTTTTATTTTGAGGGGTTAACCCTTTTGCAGCCCCCAAACCCCTCCCTATACTAATTCCAAGTACCGTTGTCCCCCAAAAGGTGTTCTAGCTGTAAAGGGGTTAAGAGCTCCTGAATGGAGGGGCTTTCGACAAAAGTACATCTACACCCATACCTTTGAGCACGCGCGTCTGTTCGGTCGGCCGGCTGGCCGGCCGTTGAGGCGTATCACACCCTACGCAACGGCGCATGCGGCACGTCTCTGTGTAGAAGACCACATGTGAATGGTCCCTCGAGGGATCTCCTCAGCAACCAAACAGCCGCAGGGTGCGAGCGCGACCTGACTATTTTTCCTTTTTCTCTCGTGCTGCGTGATCTGACGCAGATGATCATCTTGGAAAGGAGACAGAACGCGTTCATCGAGGGAACCGTGCCGGTCTTCTACCTATATGAAAACTTTGTGAGCCGAAGCGCGTTCGATGCAAAAAGGCGGTCCGGGTGCAGGCATTACCAACCTCGAGCGCTTCGTCGAGCCCACCACTATGCATGTCCCACTCTCTGTGCCTTGGCCCTTTCTTGCGATTCCAGAATATACCGTGGACCGCGGCTGTGGCAGCATAGTATCATCTATGTATAGTTATCACCATAATGTATAGTATTATAAGTCCGCTTGCCCCGGGGTGGTCTTCTAGTGTTTTTTACCTCGAACACTACACCATTGTTAGACACGGAGCTTCAATCTCGCGTGGGTCGGAGTTTTGAGTTCACTTGAAACCATTCAAAATCAAAGGAAATCTATTGCTGACAGCGCGTAGCAGCGTGGATATGCGCAATTTGATGTGAAACGACGAAGGAAGGATGGGCTGAAGTCATTTCGCGATAAGAATGAAGGCACGTATACCGTGGTGGGGCGCGCGCGCGGGGGGGAGGGGGGGTCGGGTTAGTGATCGCGGATCTGACTCACGGCTACGAAGGGAGAAATAGGAAGCCAAAGCGCGTAGGAAATGGAAGTGGGGAGCAAGTATATATTTACAGAGAATATGCTGAAAATACAATTATATATTACGCGATTTGAGTATCATACACCACAGCTTGCAAATATGAGTTTCTGCAAAATCTTCGATGTCACAGCTGGAGTGTATTTTTCTTTTATACTATGTGTTACGCCGTTTTGTAATGTAGACTTGTACAGTACTATGCCGCCATAGGCTAAGCAGCCCCAATGAACAAACCCTTGGACTAGGTATACAAAATCTGCTTATTAGGAAAAAAGGTGTTCATGACATAATGACGATTTTGGGTTAAGGAGCCCCGTCGTTCAAGAAACTAAAAACAAAACAAAATCGTGCTACAAGTATTTTCCCTCAACTCCGGCACCCGTTCCCGGAACTCGTACGGTACAGTACCGACAGCCCACGCCTTTTGCGTATGCTCCGGTTCCCCCGCACCGTAGCCGGCGTCCTTATACTTTCCCTTTCCGGGTGCTTACTTACGCAACGGCAGGAAAACGATGACGATTCTTCAACCAGCGACGAGAGTGCGGACGACGAAGTTCCCACCAGGTTTAAATTCGACATCCCCAAGGTAAACGCTAGACAGGTGTAGGTGTCGGCGACACGTGCCACGGTAGGAAAAGCGTACCCATTGTTTTCTTAGGCTTTTTTCTTGTGGAGTTCTAGATCTCGCCTTAACATCTATACTTGGTGAATTCGAAACCCGATGAAACAAACCCATGGCCCAGTAGGTATAGAAATATAAACAAAAAATGTGAAAAAACAAAGGCACTCCCCGACGATTTTGGGTTAAGATGGGTCAAAGAGCCCCCGTCATCCAGAAAAACAGTGGCCGAAAAGTGATACCGCTCTCGTAGAGAGCCGTCGTCGTGGTAGAGCACGAGAGCGAGCAGCAAGTCGACTGCTTGCCCTGACTGGTGATGAGATTTGCTACACAATCTAAGGGTGTTATCGACCAATGCTACGGTAGGGAGGGTGGATTACCCCCTTTCAGGAACTTTTTGTCCAATGGCTCGGTGTCACCCGCGCGAGTGACCCCCTTGTTACTTGCGGTCACAGGCTTTCGTTCTGTTTCGACATTGTCGATATTAAAACGAAAAAGGATATGGTTAGTCACGATGCACCAAAACCATCGCCGGTCGTGTGTTTTCAGTGAGGTACAACGTCACTCCCGCGACTGGTTCAGACCCAGCAGTGAAAATTGGCGGTAGCCCCCAATACCGAAGCCTTGGTCTACTCGAGGAAACGACACGCGTTTTTTACTTTTTTATTTTTTATCATCCGGCGGATAGGGAAACATAACGCTTATTTAGCTCACCACACTTCCGCGTATTCTCATACGCGTCGTGTGTCGATTTAACTCAGTTGCTTTCGCAACCCAACGCTAGCTGGCGCACCCTTCGGATCCCATCGTAGGGATAGCGTGAGCTGTCCCTATTAGTGGTCCTCGTTACAACCCCGGCAGCGCAAGCTGACACGCGTTGCTGTCTAGAGTATACAGGGTCATCCCACACTGGGGGGTGCAGCAGAAGCGTCTGAGCTCCTAGCACGAGGGGCTCAATGTCTCCTGTCGAAACACGGTTTCGAGGGCAATCGTTCGTGCGACACCCGTCCAGCATTTCCATGCGCGGTAGACCCAGGCTACGGTAGGGGGGTCCCTTTTTGGGCCTTGAATTTCAGTGACTAGGGGTCACTCGCGCGAGTAACCCCTTCGTTCTTTTGCGATCTTACGTTTCCTTCGTGTATTATATTGACGAAATCAATCCGCAATATGCAAAGGTAATCTAAGCTGCTCCAAAACAAGTGTCTAAACCATTTTCATCCGTGAGGTACAGAGTCACTCGTGCGACTGGCTCAAACACACCAGTGAAAACGGGGGGACCCCCCCTACCGTAGCCTTGGTCGGTAGTCTTGAACCAAGTATTATGGTAAAATTGTCGCACTGACCGAAATATAAACAGTGTTGCCCACCTGAGGAGGTCAACCGGCCAGAACCGACTTGGCCGAGAAAGAGCACCAACCTCGACCTCAGGATGAACCGCGCACGTCAAAGTGGCTTTCACAAAAGAAGGACGAGCACTTGAAGGATGTTGGTGAAGCTAAGACGAGGGCTTCAATGAGCAATCGTAGGACACGTCAAGGCTTTGGTAACATTAACAAGGTCAAATGCTATATCCAAAGAACAATCGTATGGTCTTGGATCGTACAGACCAGTGGTACGGTAGGGGGGATGTCAACACCGCCATGTCCACTACTGCGAGTGACTCCGTACCTCATGGACGACAACGTCTGGATCTGAGTCTGTTCTCTTATGTCTCACAACGGTAGCAGCGCGCGGCACGAGACTCTGTTACTAAGATATTAGGACAGTTTGAGATATTTTTGTTTTGAATCTTCACTGCGCACCCCTCATCTCTTCTTTTGAACGTCCGCCCGCCCCCACCGCTGCGACCGATCTGTCTAATCGTATCGACGGCCGCCCGTTTTGAGAACCCCACTGCGGCGACTGACGTGGGCGCTCGTGAGGCACCCCCCCACGGTAAGGGGCTTCAGTAGGGGGGGGTACTCCGATCTTCACTACCGGGTTTTCACCGCTTGCGTGAGGGACTCTATACCTCGAAACAGACAATAATATTTCAAGGTAATTGTTTAGCGCACCGTAGCTTACCATATTCCATTGGGCATTCACATCGAAAACTCAACACGGCGCCAAGGTTTTAGATCGCGAAGGAACAGAAGGTCCCTCGAGCGGGTGACCCCGAGCCACCGCAATTTAAGCCCCCAACAGTGACCCCCCCCCCCCCCTAGCCTTGGTATGGGCTCCTAACCTGAGGAGCTCGGTATCTCACCCGAAACATGTCATCAAAGGCCTCTGTTGGCGCAATCCGACCAGCGCGTCCATGCGCTAGTCCTGGCGCAAAATCACGCTCCTAAAGGTATCAGACTAACCGGTAGTCCCACGCTTCAAGAGCTCAACTGGCCACAAATGCTTGCTTAAAAATGGTGAAGCCTCTACCATAGAAGAGACGGCGGAAATAGAACAATCTTAGAAAGTTTCTGAGCTCCTAACAGGAAGAGCTCATTGTCTCAGCCGAACTAATTTTTTCGAAGGCGTTCTTCGTTCGCGCAACCCGGCCAAGCGTCTACGCCACCAGTCCTAAAGCAATTTTATTCTCGCAAAGTTATATTAGACTAACCGTTAGCCCCTCCTTTGAGGAGGGGCTCAACTCGCCAGAAACGGTCTGGTCCAAAAAGTGCAACCCGTTCCGTTGAATGACTCGTAGGGAGGATACCCCTCCTCTGTCACTTGCAGACCCACTCGCATGAGTTCCTCTCTATCTCACGGGCGAAGCACGTTTAGCTTTCAAGTTTGTTGTGCAGCGTAGCTTACCATTCCACGTGCGGATCGTATCGAATGTAATGCGTGCTACGATAGAGGCGCACCACTAAATTTTCTTGAGGTTTCACACTGTTGGGAGCTTAAGACATGTCCTTATAAACCCAAAAAAACTTGGCTCTTTGGAAAAAGTTACACTACTCACCGGATAAAACTAACGCTTAGAGAGCAAAAATAATGCCAAAAAATAACTTTTTCGATGATTTTGGGTTAAGGAGCCGCGTCATTCAAAAACCACTTCAGACGAAAAGTGCTACCTCTATTGTATCAGGCGTCAAAATCAGTAAGGTATTTGAAACAGCGCGAAAGTTTAAGATCGCAAAGGAACAGGGGGGTCATTCTATCGCGAGTGACACGAACCGCTCCAAACAAGTAATCCTTTAGAAAAGCGACCGACCTACTGTAGGCGGGGTCACGACGTCGTACTCCTAGTCTGGACGGCTCTCCACGGTAACAACCGCACCGTGTGAGACTCCCTGAAAACAAAGATGTCAAGGTTTTGGTATATAGTATGTCATTACACTCCGCAACGCACGGTATGATACTCCCTGAGGACAGGGATGTTCAAGTTATTCGTTTAACACGCTTCATTGCGGCTACAACGCGCGGCATGAGACTCCTTCCCTCGAAGACGGACAGCCCGAGTTATTCGTTGAAATTACAATTTTGTCGTTGCTCCCACTACCCGATCTTTTTGAATCCACACCGCGGCAACCGACGTGTCTAACTGTATCGACTGCCACCCGTTTTTATAATCCCACTACGCGCGACTGGCGTGTACACCCGTAAACCGACGGCAGGTTAACGAGAACATCAGAGTCGTGCTGGACGACTCCACGTTTACAGGACTCAGGATGAGGTTCCCCGCAGACAGAGAGTTTGAGTTCGAGGTCTCGTACGGCAGGTCTTCTTCAGACGGATACGAGACTGTGATCGAGGTAAAATCCCGGGGTGATTCCGAAACCGACTAGTTGGTAGTTGGCTGCCTACCTGGCACCGACTAGATTATTGTTGGATATTAGAATCGAGCTGGTCGACTCTCCGGCTACAGCGGCTAGGATGATATTCCCCTGCAGACTCACAGGTGTGAGTTGCAGATTTCGTTCGGCAGGACTTCATCTGACGGCTACGCCGGAGAGTGCTTGGCCAAGCCTTGCGGCAGGGTTTTTTCAGTGGGTCGAGCTCACACCGACGAATGATCCGCTTATTCCTAGTTGCGGTCTCTGTAGCTTCGGCGTGTTTTCGACGTGACAATTACACGCCTTGGAATGGTTAACCGCGCTGTGCTGCCAAAAATTTATCGCTTGAAGCTAGTTTGTTATTGCAACGAGGTACGGAGTCACTCTGGGGGGGGCTGGCCCAAATCCGGCGCTAGCGAAGAAAGAGGGCCCCACCCATACCGTAGCTTTGGTCAATTATTCACATCAAGCCGAGTGGTCCATACTGTAACAACGAACTACTGCACTTAGGCACCCGGTAGTTGTCAACTTCGTTTCTGGGTTATTGGGTTGGCCCGAGCTACGGTGACGGCGCTTAGGAGGACGTTTCCCAGTAGACAAATTGTTCGCTTTTTCATATTTCGTTCAGCAGGGACTTGCCCGACTGTCAGATTCGATAAAACTGATTTGGGGTGCGAGTTATTGCGGTACAACCGCAATGCTCTGTCGTTTAGGAGTTCACCGACTATAAGTTTTGGAAATACTACCTGAACGTAGTTGGTAGTTTGATTTGCCGACTCTAGTCACTAGCTGACTACCTACGTCATATTACAGATCCAGTTGGTGGGGGTCTCTATCGCGCCGGTAAAGGTACCGGACAAACCGACTCTACGCCGACAATCTGCACCACGCCGCATGCCGCCACTATAACCTGCTTGTTCTAGCCTAGATCTCCAAGACACTTGCTTACAACAACAAAAGCGTCACCTTTTAGCAATTTAGTTTCCTGAACGTCGGGACTCTTTACATCATGAAAAAATCATATTGAAGATTATTAATAATTTCTATATTTGTTTACGTTGTATACACCTGAGCCATGGGATTGTTTATCGAGTTTCGCTTTGTTTTTTTTGTTTTTTTTTCTCGGAAGAATCCTGTTTTGGACGAGGAAAATATTGACCTCCTCAAACAAGGAGCCTGAAAAAATAGGGGGGAGGGGGTTGATGCACCTACACCCTGTCTAGCATGTAGGGCAATGAGAGCAAGGGTACTGTCGGGGGAACCCCCCAATTTCCACTACCCGGTCTGAGCCAGTCGCACGAGTGGACTCTGTACCTGACTGACCGTAACACGTTAGGTGGTTAGTTTGGCGCGACCTAGCTAACCCTCCCATTGAGTATTCATATTGAGAATGTTAGACAGCACGAAAGCCTATGACCGCAAGGAACAGGGGGGGGATCACTCGCGCGAGTGACTCCGAGTCACCGCAACGAGAGGTCCCTAAATAGGGGACGCAACCCCCTACCGTAGCTTCGATCCAAACCGATATCAACAGGCACTACTCTCCGGGCCGGAACTCTACACACAGAAGAACTGTTACTACTGTTGGGCACGTGCTACGGTGGAGGTGTCAACAACACGTACTGGCTAAACGCGGTGTCTGAATGGCAGCGCTCCTCAACCCCAAATTCGTCTGAATTTCATTCTTTTATTCGCAATATTTTCGGTTTCGGGGGTGTTGGGTACATGGGCCATGGGATTAATTGTCCATCGCGGTGTACTTTTTATTTTTCACCAAAATCAGCTCTTGGGTGGGGAATGGATATCCTCTATAGGCTAGGAGCGTCAGAACAAAAAGAGGGATGCAACTCTACCGTCCCATGAGTAGTTGTTTTTGCGAGTTAGACTGGCCAATGCTAAAATGTTCACCCGGGATCTGCGAGTTAGCTCTGACACTAGTCCGCCACCAGGCAACGCGTTTAGAGGCCTAGGTGTGTTGCAGAAATAGGCGAGACAGAGAAAGATGCTGATATTCACCCAGTGGGTTGTAGATGGCTGTGCAAATTCGGCTAGAAGACTCTACAGCAGTACCTGAGCGCTTCTTAGGATGGCGTTTCCTTGCAGACAGATAATTCGGGTGCCGAAGTTTGTTCGATGGGGAGGTATAGCTCATTTGGGGAGTTCTCTTGCTACGATAGAGGCAGCCGGTTTGGGTTGGATTTGTTCCAGAAAGACGGGGTTCTCCTTACTAAGCCATACTCGTCGGGATTCCGTTTATTCTGTTTCGCAAAGACCTTATTTGAATTTAACCTTGGCCATGCAGTTGTTTCATCGAGCAGCACCTTTTGTTTTCCCCCAATAAAAGGTTTTTGCTTGGTCGGGAGAGGTACAGAACTCCTCAGGTTAAGGTCTTCAGAAAAAACAAGTGGTGCACCTCTATCGTGTAGATCGCGCGGGCAAATGATTTCCGACCAACAAGGCTCGGGTCATCGTCCAACATCAACCTTTCGTTGTGTTATCGTTGCTCGGGGTTTTTCATCGACCTCCCGTTTCTACCCGCGCGCGCAGAGCTTCACGAGCGCTGGAGGGGAAAACACCTGGGAGACCTTCACGCTTTCGGAGCCCGCCGAGATCAGCGGTGGTAGTAGCGTCCGTCTGACTGCCATAAAGGGGCCGACGTTTGCGCACAAGCCCGACTACCCGGCACTGCGGGTTGTCGACCTCCAGGTGCTCGGAGAGCGTTCCGTCAAAGGTCCAGGCTACTTCAATGTGAGGGCCATTTTCGTGAAAGGTCTGATTCTCCGTATTTCCCGTTTCATTTGGTCAAGAATCAGTTTTTTGAGGAGAATATTATATTGGAGAAAGAAAGCAAAAAAATATCACGTTTTGTTTTGCCTCGAAACGAGGAAACTGAACATCTGGCGCGTTCTACGGTAGAGGTGCACCGCTGTATTTTTGAGTTTCCTCATTTTTGGAGCATAAGACCTCTCCCAAAAACTGATTTTGGAGAAAAATAAAACTGATACCGGATGAAACATTCCATGGTCTAGGCGCACAATGAGAATCAGGCAAACAAAATTGCCTAATTCCGACGATTTTGAGTGAAGGAGCCTTGTCATTCAGAAAAACATTTCAGACCAAAAGTGATACCTCTATCGTAGCACCGGTCATCTATACACCCCTTCTATCGAGCGTTGCGGGGTAGATTGACATTCACAAAAGACCAGGCTTGTTCAATGTAGACGACAAGTTACGTTAGGGCTTCGGATATAGACGCGTGCTACGGTAGAAGCACCATTTTTGGGTCGAGTACCTCTACGCGGGACCGATTCTGTTTAGGTGCGGAAACTACGGAAAATCAGTGCAAGCCCACTGGAGTTTCCCTGACTTTGTTGCTGTACAACTATCGATCACGGAATCGTTCATCGGGAATGAACGAACAATGTTGCTCATGTTCGAGGTTTGTGTTACGTAGCAAACTTCTCGAGTGAGGGATCACAAAAATGAGGAGGTAGTCTTCCAGATATCCACTACCACCGTGCGTACCCGCGGCTACTACAGTTTGAGTCTTATAACCTGTGGAGTGTAATGCCTCACCCCCGCGTACCGTGTCTACTAAGCGTTTTAAGCCAAGCCAAGGTAACTCTCTGTTGGCCCTGGTTATGCATCAGATACCGACAAGTGCTACGGTGAAGAGGTGGCACTATTTGGCGAACGTATATCTAGATGCCAAGTTTCTTAACCCCAAAATCGCCTGAGTGATTTCACTACTAGTTTGGACTTTTTTTTGTTTTTGCGTTTTATGTGCCCAGGCGACAGGTTTTACATTTTGGTGGCCCGATCTTTGTCCGACAAAGACACGTTACTATTTCGTGTACTCGGTGGCCCGATGTGTGTCCGACACAGACACTTTATTATTTCGTGCACTCGCCTAATTCTTCGGTGCGTCGCGGTGCGTCGCGGTGCGGTGCGGTGCTGCGCTGTGCTTTCTTTCAAACACACAGTACCGAGTTCATGTTACGTATCATCATATGACACCAGGTACCGGTATGTACTTGTGCACTCGTCGTTTTGCTTTCTCCTTTGATCATCGTCCCTCTCGGCCCTCGCCACTTTCATCGAGGTGCACATTCTACCCTTCTTAGTAAAAACAGTTTTCGGCCGAGATATAAAGTCTATCTAAGTGAGGACCACCTGCACCGTAGCATATTTCTACACTACGGCATGTAAAATGAAGTGCACATCGGATCAAGCTACATTCGGCCTGCTGAGTATAGCTCCAAATTTATGGGGGGGGGGTAGCTCCTCCGTTGCGAGTCCACGTCTCAGTCAGAGAGGTGTTGGCCAAACCCATTGCTGCCCCCTCCCGTAGTTCTTTGCACCTGCTAGGATTGCGTGCACTGTTAGACAAATTTATATCGTGGTCAAGCGCTGGGCTTCGCTGGCCATTGGCATGCTTGTTTTACGGTAGGCCCTGGGTGCATATGCATCGGGCAGGGCTCCTCGTTTGCGAGAGAGCTCTGCACGTTTCACGCCCAGATCCCGATTTTGAAAATAATGTGCCATGACCTAGATGATACCGAAATTTTGAACGGGTACACAGCAAATTAAACTGCGTAACAAGGCAGGCGCTGCGACGGAGGTATCACTTTCCGTCTGAATGGTTCTGAATGAGGGGGCTCCTTAGCCCAAAATCGTCGGAAATTCGTCATTTTTGCACGATTATCTTTGTGTGCCTGAGCCATGGAATTTTTCATCCGATAGCGCAGCAAAGTACCCCTCCAAAGCTGTCGTTGGGAGAGGTCTTGAGCTCCCAAGTTGGGGAATGCCATTCGTAGTACGCGTCAAGAATGGCATGGCGTAGATGGTGGGTTTTCGGGCCTCGTTTTACTCACAAAACTTATCAACCAAAACGTGCTACACCTAGAGCGTAGACCGCGTCTAGGAGAAGTTCCAACGTTTCGAGTTGGTAAAGCAAGCCAGGGGTCCCATCAGTAGATAAATTGTTCTTTAGTTGCTTCTAGTAGGTGCGAGTTGCTTCTGAACGTATTTCTCCCATTCCGTTGCAAAAACGTCTTCACAAACGTTTGGTTGAGACTGCCGGCACACGAGGATTACTACCTGGTGCGTACGAAGTATATCGCGATTTTGGTTTGTCAACGTGCTCTACGAAAGAGTTTTTTTTCTGCTGGTTTCTAGGAGTGGCTTCAACTTTCTGTTGTTGGACCTGCGACTGACGTCTGCTACGACAGAGGTGGGCCCCAACGTTTTAAGGGTATTCATATGAACCTTCGACTGACGCAGGCCTGCTACGATAGAGGTGCGCCCTGACATTCTGAGGGTATTCATGTGAGGCGAGTTCCATACTGAACTCGAAAACGGACAGCGATAATATACGACGAAGTCCAACGCGACGAATACCCTGCCATAACGTACTACAGAGGGTATACAACGATTGAGATGCCCTTAAAGTGGATCCCGACTGGAGTTGTCCCACGCGAGGGGTGCAGCTGAAGGCTGTGCTTCTAACACGAAGCTCTCAATATCTCAGCCGAAACACGACTCCGAAGGCATTCATTCGCGACGCTCCCGACCAACATTCCAATACGCCCCAGCACTGTAACAACCACGCCCACAAGACGCGTGATACGATAGAGGTGCACCACGTTTTAATGTTTTTTTTTTAATTTGGGAGGTTAAGAACCCTCCCAAAACCTGATTTGGAGAAACCAAAGACGGCTACCAGATGAAAAATACCATGGCCTAACTACACAAACGAGTATCATGTAAACAACAATGCCTGTTTCCGACGATTTTGGGTTAAGGAGCCCCGTCGTTCAAAAACCATTTCACAGTATAAAAAGCTGCCTCTATCGTAGAACGCGTCGTGGCATTATCAGAACACCTGGTTGTTCCACACGTGGGTTAGAGTTAAACCGTTCAGAAACGCTTTCGTCAAAAGCTTCAACCCCTACCGTGGGTTCACTCGCTTGATAGTTACTGATTGTAGGTTCCTCGTCGGTCGGGAATGGTTTCACTTGTCGTGCTGTTCGCCTTGTCTCTCCTCAACGTGTGGCTTCGATTTGGTCGATCGCGGTGGACCGGCGTGACTGTTGTCTACGCACTACGCGCGGCTTGTTCGCTCCAGTTTGCTGCATAGGTGGCCATTTCCCCCCAGGGAGGATGGTGCCTGCAACGATGCCCGAGTGGGATCTAATCCCAGACACCATCGGGGACGGCTGCTGTATTCGTCGGTGTTGTTGTTGTTGTTGTTGTTGTTGTTGTTGTTGTTGTTGTTGTTGTTGTTGTTGTTGTTGTTGTTGTTGTTGTTGTTGTTGTTGTTGTCGTTGTTGTTGTTGTTGTTGTTGTTGTTGCTGTTGCTGGTGACGATGTTGTCGTTATGATTGGTTCGGCTGACGACGCTGTATTCGGCCCTCTCCGTAACAGATGGTGACTACAGCAATGCCCGAGTGGGCCCGTATCCCCGACATCATCGGAGATGGCGTGTCCGATCAGGAAGATATCATGACGGCAATCTGTGAGACTAAGGGCGCTACTTTCGACGGCACGGATTGTGTTGGGGAACTCGACGATACCATCGTATACGTGAGTTGTTCTTTTTCTTTTTCTTGTTCTTGTTCTTGTTCTCGTTCTTGGTCTTGATCTTGATCCCGTTCTTGTTCCTTTGTTTTGTTTTCGACTGCCATCTGTGAGACAAAAGGCACCACTTCCGACGACATCGAATGCGTGAGGGGGACCTCGACGATTCCACCGTATATTATAAGCATCTGAACGACCGTATCTTGGAAAGCTATGTTCGCTTTACAGCAACGATCGCTAGATGTAGGGGTTGCACGTTTTGGGCCAAAACGTTCCTGGCCGATTGAGGTCATCAAGCGACGAACTACCGGCTAGTCTTGTAACTTCACCAACATATATTCGTCTTAGGACTAAGCCATAGAACCTTGGTCGGGTTGTGCGAACGAATGCCTTCCAAGCTATAATGCTGGCGAGATATTGAGCTCCTCGTGTTAAGAGGTCAAGAACTTTCTGCTTCATCCCTGCCGTGGCATGGATCGCTAACATATTGATATGCAGGCCTCGGTATTGCTCAAATCGATACTACTCTGGCGTAGTGAGGTTTTGATCAGGCTTCAAGCTTTTCTCTTGTGAGGAGAGTAATTATTTTTAGGCCCGCACACAGCCCCAGCACCCCGGGACAAATACGAATCAAGCGCTGCCAACCACGGAGTCACCCCACGGTCGGCTTTAAGCTTGGATGTGTCTGATATGTTATCATGAGGAGCTTCGCGTCTCACCCGAAGAATGACTTCGAAGGCATTTGCTCCCGCACTCGACCAGTTCTTCTATGAACTATTAATACATAGATTACTCGTGAGAGGTATGGGACTAACCAAGAGTTTTTTTTGTCACCTCAGAAACTCAAACTATCCGAAACGTTTGTCCCGCAAGGTGCAACCATCACCGTGAGATGATCCATGAGTAACATAAACCCAACACCTAGACAATTTTCACGCCCTTCACGTGTTATCATTGCCCACGTGTGTGCACCATTAAAGATCATGCATATAAACTGGAAAATGCTCTGTGGACTCTGCTGTGTCGTTAGTTAGTACCCGCTACGTGTTATCATTTCCATATCCACCCGGTGGAACTCCGCCCTTAACCTGACTGTCATTACCCCGCTCCTGTATTGCCAGCTTTTGTCGATCCCCCTCCCCCGTTATATATAACGCGGTAGAAAGGCGATTACTTTATGGGTGGGACAAATATTAGTCACGCGCGGGGTGTCCCTCGCCGTCATGTACAACGACGTTTCTCTGAGCCGGGCGTCATTTCAGCCTGCATGAGTCAACTCGGGTGTCGAGTGTACTTCTTTATTCGAACTCCACACTTTTGCCCTACTGAAAACAATGAATATTAGCAAATGTTTTAGATATAGTTCTATATTTCAACGTTACTACTAATCATTGCCCCCCCCAAAAAAAAAACACACTAAATTACTGATTACATCATTTCACCCTCAACTGGTGTGCCTCCTCGCCCCCTCCCCTCCTCTAACACAAGATCACGCTCAAGAAAGGAGACTACTTTATTGACGGGCCTGTGTTCTTGAAGAGCGGGGTTACCTTAGATGGCGAGTACAGCGACGACAGTCCCAACTGGACTACCTTCCTGCTGTACGAGGACTCTAATACCGTCCAAACGGGGGAGGATGCAATCATGGTCATCGACGGCGTCACGGATGCGGCGGCAAGTGCCATGGGTACACTGTTATAGACGCCACAATGCCACGAGGGGGCTACCCCTCATTGGCATTCTGTTTTTTATAGAGTAGTGGAGCAACGTGACCCATAAACGTTCGAGCATTTCCTTTCTTGTTTTGCGATATAATTCTTTGTACGATTACGACTATTGCCCCCTGTTGGAGTTTGTGGTTTGCCGTAACTTCTGCGCACCTTCCTTCCTTCCTTCCGAAATGAGACGTTCTGTAGCTGTTTGTAATATCACCGTACGGCAGGTAGAGTACATCAGCTTCCAGCGGGTTGAAGAGGGGACGGGGGACATCGTACCGGGCACAATCGGCAACATCTGCATGGACGTAAGGAACTCGCAGGTACGTTTCCGGGTCCAATGTATTGGGCAGTTTTTTTTTTCTTTTTTTTATCCTCCGACGAATGGGGAAAAATAAAGCTTTAGCTCACCACACTTCCTCGTATTTTCATACGCGTCGTGTGTCAATTTAACTCAGCTGCTTTCGCCGCCCAACGCTAGCTGGCGCACCCTTCGGGTCCCATTGTAGGTATAGCGTAAGCTGTCCCTATCAGTGGTCTTCGTTACAACCCCGGCAGCGCAAGCTGCCGTTGTATATTGTGATCGCACAATAGGGGTGCAGCAGGAGCTTCTGAGCTCCCAACACGAGGAGCTTAGCGCCTCACCCCAAACACGATTTCCAACACGTTCTAGTTCGCGTAACCCGACCTCGACCAGGTGGGTGGGCTAATTCTA
The DNA here is from genome assembly GCA_012845835.1 of Undaria pinnatifida. Taxonomy (NCBI): domain Eukaryota; class Phaeophyceae; order Laminariales; family Alariaceae; genus Undaria; species Undaria pinnatifida. The sequence goes on along the minus strand of JABAKD010000018.1, from coordinate 3,705,987 downwards.
AAACAAACACAATCGAAAAAACATCATCACACGAACCTATAGTCTCCAAGCTCGAGTGGATCAACCGGCCAGAACCATTTTGGCCCGAAACGTGCAACTCCTGTACACCAAGGGAGTGCTCTCGCGGCATAGGAAATTTCGACCGAGCCTTTGGTAGTTTTTCCTCAGTTATCGACGTCGACACACACAGGGCGGGGTATGATTGACGCATGACACACGTGATATGTACGGTACATATGCTCCAACGTTTTTCTTCTCGAGCGCTTCACTCCAGTCAAGGGGCTCTGTCCTTCAACAGCCCAAGGACGTGTTTTGAGAATATTGAAATTGATATCCGACGAAACAACTCCGTAACCTGGGTATGCAACACGAAAAAAAGCGAAGGTACACTGAGCCATCCCACGGTATAGGGGTGAAGCAGATTCTAAGAATTTTTCGAGCTCCCAACATGAGCAGCTAGCTCAATATCTCACGCCCGAACAATGGCTCCGAATGCATTCGTTCGCACAACCCGACCAAGCGCTTCAATGCCTTAGTCCTCTAAAACAACATATATTGGTGAAATCGCTTGACTCATGACCAACCGGCAGTTCCTCACTGGAGGACCTCGCCGGAAACGTTAAAACCCCCACCGTGGGATGACTCCAAGAATGGGTCGTACTAATGTCTTCGAAGGCATTCGTTCGCACAACCCGACCAGGCTTCTATGCCTTAGTCCTCTAACACAATTTGTACTGGTGACATTACTTTGGCTAATGGCTAACCGGCAGTTCCGCACTGGAGGACCTCACCAAAAACATTGAAACCCCTGCCGTGGGATGGCTCCAAGAATGCGGCGTGCTACGGCAGACGTACCACTTTTTGGCTATCTCGTTTTCTGGATGACCGGACTTTTTCACCCAAATTCGTCGGAAATATATATATATATATATGTACTTCGAAGTATATTTTGGCATGATTCTTATTGTATATTTAGGCTATGGGGATTGTTCATCTGGTATCATAGAAGATATATTTTTCTCCTAATCAATCATTTCTTGGGAGAAGTCTTGAGCTCCAAATTTGAAGAATCCCAGACAAAACGTGGTGCACCTGTTTCGTAGCACGCGGCCAAATGTGTGCACAAAACAAATTTCATCACACTGCCCAAGGGTACCCGGCAGGAAGGTCTCTTTCCGGGGCCTTCGTGTGCAGCGGCTCGGGATCACCCGCACGCGATTGACCCCGCCTCTTTGTCCTTTGTGAGATTCTGGGGTGTCGTAATGTTTGAGTTTTCTTTTGATGTATTTGAACTCGCAATGGAATGCTTTGATTTTACGCTGCGCCTACCAAAACTGCCTAGTTGTTTTGGTGAGACACACGCAGAGTCGCTCGTGCGAGTGGCTCCAAACCGGAAGTGCAATACGGGGTACCCCCCCCCCTTTGTAGCGTTGTGGTGTTCTATAACGAAATTTGTTCCAAAAATGATGGTGAAACCCGATGAACAAGCTCCACACGGCCTAGATACACCAAAATACTGCCACAAGTTGTTTACACAAAAACGAAATGCTGCAACAACGAAAGTTGGAAGAAAATTGAAGCTAAACCCGACGAAAAAATTACATGACACTCCTAGGTATGCCCACAGAAAAATCACACTTCGAAACTTTGGATATACGAAACCCTAATCCCACAGCAATTACGAACTTCGAAAGATTTTCAAGTTGGAAGATCCAGTCACCGTTAGGGAAACATTTGAGACAACACAAGGGTTGCTTCGTTACCTGCACAAACTAGTCGGGGTACTCGTTCTAATCTTGGCTCTCTTGTCCATGTGGGGATGTCTCGCAGGACCTACGGTTTGCGGAAATAGTTCCGGGAGGATGCCGGAGCAGCGCTGCGCACTTCACTGATTCACGCAATATCACGTGAGTGCCGGAGATACCGTGAAGACGCGTCGCTTGACGTTTGGCGATGGGTAGAGGTCTGGGAGCGAGTGAACCTGTCAGCCTCTCAACTGCGGGAAACAAGACCAACTCGCGACAAAAACGACGAACATTCCGTAAAAAAAGTCATTTTTCCGGGTTGCTCTGTTTTACCCTCGAAGGGCCAGATCCCCTGTACCTAGTTGGTCTACCCTTTATCCTCGGAGAAGCTGGGCACCTACTTAGTTCTGAGGCTCCTCACCTGGACGGCTCTATACGTAGGCAATCCGAAGTCGTTGTCGAAAAAAAAATGAAGGTCAAGCACGATGAACACTCCCATCTCACGGGGGTACGTGGTTACAGACCAACTTCATGAAGCAGACAGTTTTGAACTTTGAAAGGCATTTGGGGGGGGGTGTCCTAATCAGACGCCTAAACAAACGTCAATAAAGCGCCATGTATCCTAGTACCGGCACAAGCCGCATCCATGTCACGTGGAACAATTCCGTGCACCTTCTTGCAGTATGATTTGAGTCAAGGTTTGGCTGGCTAAACCCCTACACCTGGCTTTGAGGCGTTGCGCTGAGACTAACACGGGCGTTTTTGCCGATACTACAGGCATGTGTTGAGTCGTTACATGGTAGTCCCCCCCACCCAGTTTTTCTTGAAGAATTCGCTCGTGTTCAACAGCTCCCGGCCGAATCTCCTGAAACACAGCCCCCCTTGGCACCCTGACCTCATCGTTCGATAGTCTTGTAATCAAGTAAATATATGTAGATTGCTTTTGCACAGCACCTTCCTGGTGTCGAGCAGCCATGAAACGTTCGTTAAAGAAAATCGCTGTTTTTTTGGGGGGGTATCGTAGAATCAGTCTACTCTGCTCCGGTGCATACCGACTCGTGACCCCGGGCCTTGTGGTATCAGCTCCGAGGACTCCCTCTCGTTTGTTCGGAGTACGTTCGTCCACAGTGCAATAATTCGTTCGCTATCCCAAGGGCAAGTGCCATGCCATCGGCCATGGACGTTCCCGTGCACATATCTCAAGAGTCACCACCACAATCGGCAAAAGTGGAACTCCCTGATAAATTGTATCCAACCATTTTATGTGCGGTAAAATGCGCAATGATACGACCACAGCGGTACAGGTGGGCGTCATGGTTGTATACCAGAGACGCCAACACTCCGTCGTCGAGTGAGCTGATGATTTCTTTATCGTGCAATTGACGTAGTCGGTAAGACCATAGTCCCTCGCATTCCTACAGAGCCCGGACAGAGCGCGTCCACTGTGATACGACCGGGGGTAGACCTTCGCTTGCGTGAAGCGCGAAGTACCGCATGCTGTCTGGCGAGTCGCTTGTAGGGTAAACTGCATACTGCAAAGGATGTCTCACGTGCCGTACGGGGGAGAGGGGGGGGCGTGATGACCATGTCAAATCGTGCCGAACGAGGAAAGTCGTAAAGTGTCCACACCAAAATCTCGCCTTCGTCATCACGCTTCGTTCCTCTTTTCCTCAGTACTTTCATCTTCTGGGGCGCGACGTTTGAAACGGGAAACTACCTGGAGCTCACCCGCGTTGATGACTTCTACATCAAGGGTTTCCCCGTGAGTGGCGCGCGCGTTACGTTACCAGATAGACGTTACATTTTTGGGTCCACACTTTTCCTAAAGCTGTACAATACATTGTCGGAATTTAGCAGTAGGTGTTGGAAAGGTCAAGGATACAGTAGGGGGGTCTTCGCGGTGGCTTGCGGTCACCCGCGGGGGTGGCCCATCTGTTCCGCCCCGTAGTCTTACTCAGGCTTTCGTGCCGAAACAATAGCCGATGTGAACCCGCATCGGAGTAGATGGCGAGCTACGCTTCGGCAACCAAACCGCCTAAAGTCATGCTTGTCTCGGTGAGATGCAGAATCACTGGACGCATGCCACTATAGAGGTAGTGCTATCATAGCACGTTGGGTGTGGAATGTTTTGTGAATGACTGGGCTCCTTAACCCGGTATCGTCGGACATAGGCCATTTTTTCGCCTGGTTGATTCTCGTTGCCTAGTCAGGCCATAATAGGGTTTTTCACCTGGTAGCAATTTCATTTTTGTTTCGCGAACCCGTTTTTTTGGGAGAGTTCTTGAGCTCCTACATTATGTGTGGAACCTCAAGAAAAGTGTGGTGCACCCGCATCTCGCTATCGTGTAGCACTCGTCACTGGTGCGTGCGAGTGGCTCAAACCCGATAGTGAAAAGAGGAGGTATATTATTATAGCACCCCCCCCCCCCCCACTACTACTGTGTACTTGTAGCCTTGGTCGAAACAAGTTATGTCCGTTGCCGACGCTTCCTACGATATAGGTGCGCCACTTTTTCCCATACGGTTCCTCAATTTGAGAGCTCGAGACTTCTTCCAAAAACTGATTTATTTAGAGAAAACCAAACTGCTACCGGATTAACCTCCCATGGCTTAGGTACTCGTATACGACGAGAATCAGGCACAATAAATGACCTATCTCCGACGATTTTTAGTTCATGAACCCGTCATTCAGAAACCATGTCAGGCGAAACTTGCTCTCTACCGTAGCAAGCGTCTACCGAAGTAGGCGATGCAATTGTTCATCGGAAAACATCGTTGATGATTTTCGTTATAATATTGCGTTTGCCAGAGAAGTGGTGTGTAGGAGCTCTCTTTGAACGAGGAGCCCCAGCAGAAACAAAAAAAAACATAGAGCACCTCCACCGTGGGTTGCGCCAAGTAAAAAACAAAAGAAAAATGTTTTTTTTTTATGACCATAACGCCTCGGTACTGCTGGTTTTACTCAGCCCTTCAGTTTGCGAGGCCACCAAGGCCGTGGTAAGAGGGGGATATCGTCATTTTTGACTATCGGAGTGTTCACGACTCGTACGAATGAGTCTGTACCTGTCCCAATGGTCGTACGAAAATATTTCAGTGAGATATTTTTTTGGCGCAGCGTATGTTATTGTTCCGTTGCGTGTTCATATCGCAAAAAAAAACTGCAGAAAAAGAAACAGGGGGGGGTCACTCGCGCGAGTGACTCCGACGAGCGATCTTCAAAGACGCGTTCTCTACTATAGAGGTGCGTCACTATTTTTCCCCGAGGTTCCTCAATTTGGGGACTTCAGATGTCTCCCAAACACTGATTTGGAGAAAAATAAATCTGCCACCACTGGATGAAACATCCCATGGCCTAATATATATAGAATCATGCAAAACAAATGTCGTATTTCCGACGATCGTGTGTTAAGGTGCCCCGTCATTCAGGAACCATTTCAGCCGAAAAGTGATACCCTTATCGTAGCACGTGTCCAGAATAACGGCCCAACAAGGGACCCTCCCACCGTGGACGCGCGCTACGATAGAGGTGCAAAACTTTTTTTGTAGCACTAGTCCTCAACTTAGGAGCTTAACGACTTATATATCCCACAAACTGTTTTGGAGAAAAAACAACTTGTTATATCGGATGAAAAACTCGTCGTACGGCCTAGGTACACAACGAGAACCATGCAAAAAAAAGACCTATTATTTTTTTATTTTCCGACGATCTGGGGTTAAGGAGGCCCGTCAGTCAGAAACCTTTCCACACGAAAAGTTGAACCTCAATCCTAGCACACGTCCGTGGCTTTCGAGTAATTCCGTACTAGGGTTGCAGTAGAAGGGTATTGAGCTCCTACCACGGGCCGCGCTAAACACCACCCAAAGCATGACTTTCCGAGAAAAAATCGTTCGCGCACCCCGACGAAAACGTTTGGATGGGCTAAGCCTTAAAATACTTTTGCTCCAAAATATTTCACAGTAACAGATACGTCCATACTTGAGGAGCTCAGGTAGTCTAGTACAAGCGACATTTGGCCGCCAAAAGAGCAACTTCTGCCGTTGGATGGCTCTCTATCGGTGTTGCATTTCTATCGACTGTATACCGTCCACTGACGCCGTGTAGAACGAGAGTGCATACAACCCCCGCCGGGCGGCATGGAAATATCTGAACCTCCATAGTTGCATGCACGTGTGAGAGAGGCGTATGAAAGCGTTCGAAACTATCATCCCCATCTAGACCGCTGTGTGCATGGATCATTGCAGAGTCGACATAGGTTTTGTTGAGATGTCATGGTCCCCCGCGTTTGTTTTCTTCTTCCCGTCGACTGTGATTTTTGACTTGTCTCCTTCGTGGGTACGTGTTTTCACCACCTTTCGCGGATTTCATTCCTCCTTAAGGACATGGGCGGGCTGCTGATGGACACGTGCAACAACATCGTATGGGAGGGCTACGACGAATTCGAAGTCCCCACCCCCAGACTCAGCGTCCCTACCGGGGGCGACCAAACCGCGAACGTGGTCGTCACCGGGGATTCCTCCGGCATAGTCTTCCAGAACTGCGACGTAGGACCCGGTGCAGGTTCGAAGGACTGGTGACGGTTTTTTCATTTTCGCAAGCTTTGTAGCGGTGCCCCATTGACTCGGGCTACGATGGAGGTAGCACTTTTCGCCTGAAATGTTTTCGGAATGACGGAGCTCCTTAGCTCAAAATCATCGGCAATAGGACATTATTCTTGCAGGATTCTCGTTGTTGTACCTAGGTCATGGGACGGTTTTATCCGGTATCGCTTTCGTTTTTGGTCTTGTCCAAACATGAGGGGTTGAGAGGGGCATGTCTTAACCTTCCAAGTTGAGGAACCTCATAGAATATGTGGTGCACCCCTATCTAGTCGTTCGAAGGTAGCCCCCCTCAACATTTCTTCAACGAAATCAACGCAGCCCCCGACCGTGTCTCCTGAACTACGGCGACCGACGGTCATCGCTCGGTGGTCCTTTGCAAACAACAAAATGTATGAAAATTACGTTTTCATACCATTCTTCTTCCTCGTGCCGAGCAGTCGTGAACCCTTGGTTAAAGAAAGTCGCTTGTTTGGGGGGGGAGGCTATGGTAGAAGCAGTCTCTCGGCGCGTGCTACGATAGAGGAGCCCAATTTTGTTTCCGAGGTTCCTTTAATTTTGGAGATTAAGACCTCTCCCAAGAACTCATTTAGTGAAAACTAAAGCAGCTATAAGATGAGAAATGCCATGGCCAATGTACACAACGAAAATCATGCCGAAAAATATCTAATTTCCGACGCTGTTGGGTCAAGGAGCCTTGTCATTCAGACACCGTTTTAGACGCAAAGTGCCACCGCTCTCGTAGTACGCGTCCATTTGTAATTCGGAAGCTCCTCGCTTGAGGCGCTCTATGCCTGACCAAGGTGAACAAGCCCTGGCCTAGGCGTGCCGAACGTAACATTCCCGCGACTCTGGTCAAGGAGTGCCGTCGTTCAGAAACTACCGCAGCACGATCATTTCTCTGCGTTAAATGTCGTGTATACCTTGTTCCGGTCTGTCGAAAAATATTTTTCTACGCCGAGACAACAAGCATGGACTTGGGCATCTAATCGATCGCCTCTTAAGCAGAAGTTTTGGTAGGAAACATACTTTGTTTCGCACGTATCGGCGCGTTCAATAAGTATAATACATCGTCACCAACTGCTGTGCTTTTGCTAATTGCTTGTCGTTTGGTTTTTTGTTCTTTTTTGATGATCCTGTCATCTGGTGTAACTCGAAAACAGAGCCCCGTATCCTAGTGGAATCTACGGAGCCTCTCACCCTAGACAACATCTTGGACTACGAAGAGGCCGTCAGCGGCGACTGCATCGTACAGGTTCCAGAGGTGAGCGCTAGAAGGCGGGCCAGACGGGTGCTACGATTGAAGGTAGCACGTTTTGGGCCAAAACACTTTTTGTCCATGCCGGGAAATCATTAACTCAATATTGCCCAACGACGACTATTCTTGTTTAATCTAGAGCTTTATTGTTTGGTACCGTATGCCTAGGCTATCGGTTTGTTCACGTTGGCTTACATTTTCAGTTTTTTTTTTCCCTGAATAAATCCGATTTCGGGTGTGGTATAATTCTCCTCATTGATGCCGCGAGTGAGCCTCAGAAATCAAATGGTGCTCTTCTATGCTATCGCATGCGTTGGGAGGTCTATCTATGTTGCTGTAGAGAGGGTTCACGCACCAACATCGTGCCAATCATCATCATCTTCTCCCTGCTGGAGGTACTCTTAAGCTTCCTTCCGAAAAAAAGTCTGAAATAGAACAACCACCGGATATAAAGTACTCCATGGCGTTAAAATATACAAAAAACAACATAGCAAAAACAAGAAACGTTTTTCCAACGATGTTGGGTAGTTCTGTGTCCATCCCCCCAAAACTGCTCGGCCCCCTAAAACGCCTGATTCTACGATAGCTCCCCCCCCCCCGAAACCAACGATTTTCTTCAACGAACGTTTCATGGCGGCTCGACGCAAGGAAGGATACAATCGAAAACAAGAATATCCACTTTTTTTTTCTCTTGTGCAAAGGCCAATTGATCGATGACGTCAGAGTGTATCGAAGGACACCGTGTTTCTGAAGATACGCCCGGGAGGTGGATTCGAAACCGTCGATTTCGATACATAACAGTTGGGGGGGCTACCGTAGTAAGACTCAAAACGTTGTACCTCTATCGTAGCATACTTAGAGCAATGACCACGACAGGGGTGCAGCAGAACGTTTCCGAGCTCCTAACGTGAGGAGCTCCGTCAGCGTCTCACCACAAAAAACACAAACTTCGGCGAGACGCCACATACAGTAGTTCGTCCTGAAGCAACACCCCGACCAGGGCTTTCAATGCGCCAGTTCTTCGAAAAAAGATGCGCTCGTATAAAAAATTACAATACTCCTATAAAACCGATAATTCTACAATTGGGGGGCTTAAAAATAGGCCAGAAATATTCGCCTGCCTGAAAAATGCAACCCCTTCCGTGGGACGAGCCGTTCAATTGTTTGTAAGATATGTATACTTCCAAGTATCTAGTCTAAAAATGAAAATACAGTCCACTTGTGAGATCAAAGATTTTTGTCGAAACGCATCTTTTGCAAGCCGTGTGTGGTACTCCGATCTTATGTAGGCACCGCTCTGCCTGCGCGACTGACTATTTATCTAGTTGAGATTTCATAAAACGATCAATATCATGTTTTTTTTTTTTTTTTTTTTTTTCACGAAGGCTACGGTAGGGGGCGGGGTAAAACACCTAAGACCTTTTTCACTACCGACTGCGCCAAGAGTGACGTTTTTACCGCGCTTTTTGACCAAACAATTGCAGGCGAAGCATTTAGCGCAGCGTTAGCTATCCAATCCATTTCGGATTCGTACGTATCCCACAAATATTTTATAGAGAGCACGAAGACCTACGACCGCCCAAGGAAGAACCTGGTTACTCGCGCGAGTGGCACGGAGCCAACACACGCGTGACGCCTGCTACGACAGAAGCTCACCCCTTTTCTCTCTTCGTTTCTTCAAAATGGGAGCTTAAGCTTCCCCCAACGAACTGGTTTGAGGAACAACAGAACTGACTACCGGATAAAAACGTCCCAAGGGCTAGGTACACAATACGATTTCATGCAGCAAAAAAAACGACCCATTCCCAACGATTTTGGGTTTAGGAGCCCCCGTCGTTTATAACCATTTCAAGCGAAAAGTGCAACCAGGTACATCTCTGAGCAAAGGCTTTGGTAGAGGGTACCCCCCGTTTTTCACCACCTGGTCTGAACCGGTCGCACGAGCGGACTCTGTACCTCGCTGACCAAAACACGTTAGCTCGTTAGTTCGGCGCAACGTAGCTAAGAACCATTCCATTAATAATAATTCACATCGAACAGTTGAAACAGCACGAACGTGTGTGGCCGCAAGGAACAGCGGGGGGGTCACTCGCGCGACCGACCCCGAGCCACTGCCAAAAGAAAGGTCGCTAAAAGGGGGACCCTTCCCCCCTACCATAGCCTTGGTCCTCTATCGTTGTATGCGTCAAAACCAGCCCGCTCCTCCTCTCTACCGTACAAGTAGGGTGGGTCATTTTCCCTATGGGGTCGAAATGGAGGACACCCCCTACTAGGTGAGGTGTCTGATAAGTTGACGCCGGTAGAGGCTCTCTAGCCCGATATCGCAACGCGTGCTACGAGGTTTTTTCTTTTTTTGTTGTTCATAACGGCGATATCCCACCGTGGGGGAGGCACACGTTTTGGGCAAAACATTTCTGGGCGACTACGCTCCTCGAGTGAAGAATCTCTATCGGTTGTTTTGACAAATTTTGTCGAGGAATCGTTCTACGGTAGCCCCCCCAACATTTCTCTAACGAAATCGCTTTTTTTCAAAACCAGTGGCCGGCCGTATATCCGGAAATATGGTCTTCCTTGCCCCCCCGACGTCATCGTTCGATAGTCCTTTGCAAACAATAAAACATGTGAAAAGTGTTGTTTTCATAGTATCCTTCCTCTCGCCGAGCAGCCATAAAACGTTCGTTCAAGAAAAACGCTGGTTTTTCGGGGGGCCTATCGTAGAATCAGTCCGAGAGTATGTTTCTTTTTCAGCACTAGCGCCATAGAAGTGACAGGTCGTCTTGTAGGGCGCGAGTATATAGATTCGGCGTCGAATGTTGCGGACGTGAGAGCTTCTCATCTTAGGATCCCGGATATTTCGGCAACATCGATTGCCGTGGGATGACTCCGAAGTATTTTGGAGCTTGATACTCGAATCATGTATTTTCCCTCGCTTAACAACCAAAGGGTATGTCATAAATAAAGATGGCTCAACACTGAGCCCCCGGAGGCGATCACAAGGTGTAGGGGAAAAACGCCGGAGCGCAGCGATTACCCGGTCGAATTTATCTAGAGGTAACACATTTGTTCGTGTACACCGTTTCTCTTGGTTTCAGACCATCTGTCTCAGGAATAACCAATCTGATGGGGGTCAAATTAGTTTTCGTCTACGCTTGCCACAACACCGCGAAATATAGCAAGGTTGCCACTAACAAACCGGACTACATTACGACACGTTGCACCCGGCCCGTTTTTCCCCCCACCCAATCGCAGGCCTTTTCGGCTAGTTGTCGCAAACTTCCGGGTTGGTTTAGAATGCAGTGCAATGTGCAGTCTATCAACGTTTCATATATATGTCACAACTCAACACAAAAATAATTGACTGGTGGAGAAAACCCCATGACATTCGCGACGAGGCCTGACATGCGCCGTGAATGTTTGTCCCTACCCCACCCCCGCACAGGGCTCAGCGGACGACCTCATCGTTCAAGTTAACGTGGCCGAGCAGACCTTGTCCAAGTCGGGCAATTGCTGGGTCCTCGACTAGATTCGGTGACCACTACCCCCCTACTACATGCATTGACGATTCCCTTGCAGCCTTCACGTTGTTATCGGCATATTTACACTCTGTGTTGCATGGTGGGAGACGCGTGCTCCGGTATAGAAGAAGCACGGTTTTGTAAGACACCTGCTTTCTGAGTTACCAGCCCCTCAACAGAGGTAACTGCCAAATACCTTTGGAACTCTGGAGCCAATTTGTGCTGCCTAACCTATACGTTGTACACCTATACTAGGTGTAGTACATTGTGAGGTATGGGAGACATCCCACGGGAACGGTTCCACTTTTGAGGCCAGGCGTTTCTGACCGGATGAGCTCCTCAACCGTTGTAGAACTCTATATGAGTTTTTTTGCAAGATGATTATGTACGACTACGCTTGATGTTGGACTAGTTTGCGCATATAAATGTTTGGTCGAGTGTTGCGTGAACGAAGGCGCCTTCGAGAAAATGAGCTCGTCATGTTAAGAGCTTGGGTACGTCTCCTGCATCCCTACCCTGGCGTTGTGTGGCTTACTGGAAATATCAAGTGAGGATCACCAGACAAACTAAGGAGGATTGATATCGTAGCCTTAGCTGCCGGTGGAACAAGGACCACTCGGCATCTAATGCATGCTCCAACGCGCCGTCCGTATGTTTCCATCGTCCTCAGTGGTATCCATCGTGGCTCCAAGAACAATCTGTGTGCAATGGGATCCCGACTACGACATGATCTGTGGCAAATGTTGTGCGATATGTTTTTTAGTCCCAGCCGTACGGGGGCGTGACATGTGCCCTCAACGCGATTTACTATAACAAGCTCCAGATGGCGTACCTCGAAGTCTTCCGGCGAATCCTTGGCTTAGTGCCGACGGCACTAATCCCTCGTACGCCAAGGCCCTCTAGAAGAGAATATGCGAGAACATCGAAACGGCCATCCGGAAACGGCGACTCTTCTTCGTAGGAACAATGGTACGGCAATATGAGGGGCGATTACCCAGGCCAATGATGATTGTGCCAATAGCCGTTGTGTAACACCCTAATCTAGATGAGTCACCGAACAAGTGGCTCAGAACCCGGAGAGCGAGGGCTCAACGGGCCATGGAGTTGAAACCGTACTGCGGGTCCATGCAGCAAAGAACACGGGCAAGGGGTATGGGTGCGTGAACGAAGCAGGCGAATGGTTCATGGCCAGGTGGAAGGTAGCATCGGGGGGAAAGAGCTCAGGGCGCAGAGAAGCCTGGGTGTATGACTCCCGGACCCGAAGGGGGGGCAGGGAGTAAGGAAAGTCCGCGATTGGCGGCAACACGAATGAGGCGGCAGACATGGTGGCAAGGCAATAGACCGGCTACTGGTACAACGTATACCCTACCCACGTAAGTTGAAAGTACTGCGACTATCTTGTCGTTGAGGTCTTGACTGCCAGAGTTACCCCCGCCGGGGTAGAAGAGCCGGCCGATACTCTGGGACCACCTCAGCAGTTGTGCTTGTTCATGCTGATTTAGTTTTCCTTTCGTCGCTTTTGTCCCCTCCTTCGTCTCCATTTTCCTAAATCCCCCCGCAGTTCTTGATAAATCGTTTTCCCCTGTCTGCCCTTTTTGTCCCCTATCTTATTGCATAGACGTTTACGTTCTGTTGACCCGTTCTGTTCCATTTCGGGTACTCTTGGGGGTTATGGCGAGGCGATGATGTCGGCGTAGACACCGTCGTCGTAGGCACCGTATGTTCAGAATAGCCCAGGCAGCAATGGCTCCTAACCCGGTATTTGCACCCGAAACTCAGTTGGGTGCTTCCCTGACGACGCCTGGGTAGATTTATGTCATTCGTTGCTGTAGGTTTTGCTCGTCTCCATTATTTTATGTCAGTTTTGTATCGGGTGCGAGGAAGCTGATGGTGGTATTGGCGCCACTGTCGCAAAAAAAAGTAAGTTCGTGATAGACCATGCGGCGACGATCCGACTCTTCATGAAGAAGGCGCATGCGGGACGCAGTAGGTTCGCTGCCCTCGACGATGTTGGGTGCATCGTCATTTGCTTTGTTGCAGACTGTCTGTTTCGCAGGAGGGTTATATTTTTTTCTCGTGATTTCCGTGTTTTCAATGAGCGTTTGATCTTTCTGGGTATCTGTTCCATGTATGTGCACGCGCGTGCCATTTTCCTCTTCTCGCCATATTGCGCAGAGTTGTCTTCCTTCTCGGTTGTATTTTTTTTCCAAGTTTTTTTTTTTTTTTTCCTTCTTCCTTTTGCACGTAGACAGGTGTGCTGGACTGCTCATAATCCGCCGCCGCAATCACTGCGTCCGGCATTACAGCACCAACTCACGTGTATCGCCTTTCACGTCTCTGCTTTGTAGTTGCTGAGGCCATAGGCTTGTCTCCCTACAAGGAGGCGACGGCATGGAGACTGGTTGTGCTGGGCGTATGTTTTACATGGACGAAACAAAGGTTCAGTGTGAAGAATACGCACAGGGACACACACCGGACTTGAGCCGTCAGGTAGAACCGCCCAGCTCTTGGCTCGCGAACGTTAGAGTAACCCGAACAAGTCTTCTGACTCCTGTGGCTATCACTGTACTATACCAAAAATGGGCTCGTAAGTAAACAGGGTGTCAACTCGTGCAAAAGCCCCCGTTGAACCGCTGTTCAAACAGGCTCCAGCCCCCCCCCCCCCAGCTACGGTACGGTATAGTCGTGGGCCTGTGTCGTGCAAAGAATCTACAGCATATCCCGCCGGTCTATAAAATTCGTGTGACCTAGGTACCATGTTGACCGGTGGGAGCCGGACGATCGACCGTTTCTGCGATAGACCCCGCCTAAAACCAACGATTTTCTAGATAGCGAACGTTTTCATGGCTGGTCGACAGGGGGAAGGATGCTACGATATGTTTCTATATATTTTCTTGTTTGCTGATTGGTTTTGAACGATGACGTCCGGGTGGCGAGGGAGCACTGTGCTTTGGCAGATACTGCCTGTAGCTGGTTCCAAAGCCGGCGATATTGTTAAGGAAAGGTAGAGAGAGACACCGTAGAACGCGTCCAAAAGTTGCATGTTTCGACCAAGGCCGAGGTAAGAAGGGGAATCGCCTCAACGATTACTTTTTTTTCAGTTGCTAGGGGTCGCACGCGCGAGCGACCCCACTGTTTGTTTGTTTTTTAGGTATTTAGATTGCCTTCAAATTTTTTTTCGGGATATGATATGTATTTTCAAAGGAATGGTTAGTGATACACGCTGCTTCAAACGCATCGCTTAAATAAATTTTGTCGGTGAGGCACTGAGGTTCTCGTGCTAGTGGCTCAGACCCGCGTTAGTTGAATGGTAGGCACCCCCCGCTATCCTAGCCTTGGCATTTCCTGGGTTGGATATGGCCCACGTTACAAAAATGGCGGGTGATACGACGGAAGTGCACCATTTTGTTCATGAGGTCTCTCAGTTGAGAAGCTTTATACCTCCTCCAACAACTGATTTCTGGAGAAAAAACATACAATTACCACTGGATAAAAAATCTCATGGCCTAGATACACAAAGAGAATCACGCCAAATCACAAATGTCATATCTACGAATTTCCGACGACTTTGGATTAATTAGAGAGACCCGTCATTCAGCATCCGAAACAGCCCAAACGTGTTATACCTTGATACTTTTGTACGGTAGCATGCGTCTGATCCGCGCAACATACCCCGACACGGCATGTGAAGAAAATTCGTTTTGGGTGTGCAGCAGCGTCGCTAACCATTCCAACAGTCAGTGCGGATTCATACCGCAGATTGTATTGAACAGCACGAACTGTTGAATGAAGACATTCCGAATAACAGCGGGGTATAGCAGCGAGGGTGACTTCAAGGCTTCGCAGCAACAACAGCCCCCGAAACCGACCTTCCCCGCGGGAGCCTTTGCATAGCACTTCATGATGTGTGTCTCGTTTGTGGAGAAACGCTCGGCATATTTGTAAATCTTGTGGGAGCTCGGATCAGTCTTTGAAACAGGTGGTCTTGCCGGTCGTCTCCGGCCGCGCTACCTTGAGAGGGGCGTTTCGAGAACCGATACCCGAGGTCGAAATGGCAAAACGATAGTTGACGAACTAGCTCAAAAGCTTACGGCCAGCGTCGGTAAGCCACGGATCCCTGAGACAGGTGTATGTCCTCTCGAAACACGCACGCGAGAAACATGATCGTTTTTTTTTTTAGCAGTCATCCCACGGTAGGGGCTGAAGTTGTTGGAATAACTATTAACGTACCTGTCCGATCGAGCTACTCATCATGTGAGGAACTGGCGGTTAGTCATTAATCAAGTCATTCCACGAGTACATATATTTTTACGCCTAAGGCATAACAGAAGATTGTTCGGGTTGCGCGAACGGAAGTCCTTCGAGGCGGCGTCATTTTTCGGAGTGAGAGATTGAGCTCTTCATATGAGGTTCAGGGACTGATGCTGCACCCCTATCCTTTGGAATGGCTCTTCGTTGGGCGTGCATGCCGCGGATGACTGGGATCACCTTTTGCTTTTTTTCAGGAAGGATCTGATTGGCGCGGACTTTCAAGTGAGGAACTAGGCAATATGTGGGGAAGAAACGTTTAGTGCTGCTGTCAAACGACGCGTGATACGATAGAGGTACAACACCTTGTTTTATTTTGGGGTTTTCCTAATTTGGGAGCTGAAGACATCTCCCAAAAACTGCTTTGTCGAAGAAAACGAAAAAACAACTGCTTCCGCATGAAAAACCCCGCGACCTAGGTACACATCGAGAATCGTTAAAAAAAGCATGGTATTTCCGACACTTTTAGGTTTAAGGAGTTTCTTCATTCAGAGACCAGTTTCAAGACAAAAAGTGCTACCTCCATGATAACGCGCGTCAAACGTTCGTGCCGGTCATCGCTTTAGGTGGGGGGCATATAGACATCGACCACAAGAGACCGCGGTTGCGACACCCTTAAACGTCTACGAGTAGCGCGAGCGCGCGGCGTCACGAGTACGACCATACAACAAAAATACCTTTGCAGGTCCCCTTGCATTGTTGCATACACTTTCAAACGCCAGTTCTATTATTCCCCAATCAGCAGTGCCTGATGCTGTAATCGTCGATTTCCGTCGTCATCCCCCCCCCCTGAAGCCTCCCAGGGGCCTGTGTTCGTCCCTAGTGCAAACTGTTTTGGTGGTTGTGCCAGGGCGATAAAATTGTTTATCAAGTTTCCCGTGCGATATTGTTCTACGTTTAATCTCTGCTGATCCTGGGAAGTGGTGGAGAGCTCGAGCGCGAACCCCGAGACAATCAATGGTGTCAACCCTACCCTAGCACGATTCTGGGACACGAGTCTCGTCGTCAGCAGAGAGTAGAAGCTCCCAAGAACATTGTAAAACAGCAATTGAACCCAGCGTCAAGAACAAGATGGACCGCTGCATGATGCCATGATTTACATCGACACCATCCACGCTGTCGTTCAATTCAAGTACCCCGCAAAATCAACGTTTTCGTCCACGTAGGAAACCCGGAGATGAGCCCAGGTTGTCCTTGGCGAGAATGAGGTATAGGTATTCCTAAAATCTGGGCGAGCATCGAGAGCGTGGAGGACATGATGTGGTACTATGTAACACGTGGTACACATGTGGTCCGTCTCATCAAAGTATCTCAAAGTATCACCTTTCAAATGTCGAATTAAACGAAATGTCGCGTTTACACCACAGCGCACCTACGCACACCGATAAAACGATCCGTTTCAGCCGCCTGATGAGGGGGGGGGGCGATTTGGTTTGCTTGTGGCTCGAAGGCAATGCGATTTGCTGGAGAATGGATGAAGTTACTTAGGCTTGAGTGGGGGATCGTCACACCATCGGATTTGAAGAGGGCCGCCCCTAAAACCCGTGCACACGTCTGGTAACGGTTTTCAGCCATATCTTGGCCGGAGAATCGGCGATAAACCGTGAACTCCGAGAGGTCAAACTTTCCTGGTACGTTTTCATTGCGGAACTGTGCCTGCAGATCCAAACTTAGCGCAGCGACCCATCACTTTACTCAGTATTTTTCTCGCTAACTATTTGAAATCCGTGGAGGTCCCACGGGATGAAATGAATATTACTTGGCGTGCAACGTAGCGTGCAGATCCTAACAAAACCAACGACATAGTATATTCTTCGACGTATATGTTTAAACATTATTTGCCGCTCGATGTTTCAGAATCCATGGGTCTCCCTACGCGATTCCTCGTGGGCGACCCATGAGCGGCCCATGGTGCACTGATCGGGGATCCACACGAAACCCATGAGAGACCAATGGGAAACCCACGCCAGCCCGTGGGTGACCCGAGGACGCGCAGGTGCTAACCCTCTTAAGCGACGGGTATTCTTTGGAGGCGCATGCCGCAGATCAATACATCCCCTCTGGAGAATAATGAGAGACCACGAGAGACCAATGGAGGCGCAAGAGGAGATTTCAAGGAAGTCATGGAGGTCCACAGGGGGCCCATAGGACACGGACGGGCGATGCATTAAAGCTATGGAGGTCCACGGGTCGTACATGGAAGCCCACGAGAGGCCTATATGGAAGCCCCGTGGAAGAAGATCCACCAAATCCCGCGGGACGCCCATGAAAGCCCATGCGAGATCTATGGATTTTAATGGAAGTCCACGGATGTCCATGGAAGTCTACGAGAGACCCATACGGCACCCGTGTAACACCCATGGAAGCCCATCCGAGATCCACGGAAGCCCACACGAGACCTATACCCGACCCACAAAAGTCAATAGAAGCCCAAGGGAATTCTGTTGAAGGTTCCAAATAACCATGGAAAGCCCAATGAGAGATGCATGGAAGCCAACCATCCAACTCTGGCGTGATCCAAGGCGTTCGTCGGACTCTCGCTTGGATCTCACATTTACTTCTATGTCTCTCTAGGGGCATGCGCTGGATATCCCGTGGTGGACTTCCACGTTGTTCTATCGGTCTTCCACTGATCTGTAGCGCGATTAGACGGATCTCTCATACGACTTCCATGGCTTCTACGGACCTCTCCTGGGCTTCCATGGAATCCGATGATCTCCCATGCGCCTCCCTAGTGCTTCCTTGAATCCCCCATTGGTGTCCCATGGATCTCCCGTGCACTTCCATTGACTTCGATGAACTTCTGATTGGCTTCCATGGTCTCGGGTGGTCTCCCATTGGCACTCCTTTGGCATGGACTTCGATGGGTGGGTCTACCGTGGCTCTCTGGTATTCTTCCAAGAGGCCTCCCAAGGGGCTTCGAGGGGTTTCTAGTGGACGTTCCGTGGGCTTCGACGGACTTCCACGGAACTCCGATGTCGCCCCCACGGTTCCCGTGCATCTCCCATTGGTTTCCCATGTTTTTGCGTAGTAGGCGTTCCATGGATCTACCGTGTATTTTTATGAACTTCCATGGTTTTCACATTTTTTTTTTTTTTTTCTTGCACACTTTTACTTTCCAGCTTCTGGACAAGCCGTGGTCACAGGTGTCATCCCTTCTCCTCCCCGGTTCTTGCCTTCAATTTTTATCGCGCATAGGGTTCAGCGATCCCATTGCTCGTCGATTATTCATCGAGTGTTGCTAACTCACGCGCTCGCGCTTTCCGCAAGTCAATTTGTCCACAAGAAAAAGTCCCAACGAATCTATACGAGTTCGCACTTGGCGGGGCTCGAACTCACGAAACTGACCTATACCAGACTCGAGGATAACCTGATACGCCACCGGGGCGACCGGTCTCACATAGGATTGCGTGTGTCTCTGGTGGGGTATCCTGTATATGTCGCACATGGGCCCCTCATCTCGGCTCCCATGGATTGGCAGTGGTTCTGCCGTGGATTTTTATGGGTCTACCTTCTGGACGAAGGCTATGCTAGGGCGGTTATCCCCATCTTCATTGGCGGGTTTGAGCCACTCACACGAGTGACTCTGCGCATCAAAATGATTCTTCCACGATAACCCCCCCCCCTAAACCAGCGTTTATATTTACCTAACGTTTCATGGCTGCTCGACACGAGCACTATGATCCTACGAAGAAAATAGATTTCATGTACTTTCGTTAGCTGCATAAGACTGTCGAACTACGACGTCGGGGTGGCATGGGGTACCGCATTTATTTCAGGATATATGGCCGGGGGCTGGTTTCAAAACCTGCCATTTCGTTAACGAAAAAATGGGGGGGCTACCGTGGAAGGACTCATGACTGACATCAAACATCTTATCGTTCGATTGTTTTGGCGCAGCGTCGTTTATCTTTCTAATGCAGACAGATTGCGCAAACGTACCGCAAGTGAACAGGGAGATCGCTCCCATGTGCCTCCCACTTGACGCCCGTGGAATTCCACGGGTGTACCGTGTGTAGGATCCCATAGAATGAATGGGTCTTGCACGGATATTCCGCGGGCTTCAATGAATTTCTCGTGGCGCCACATAGGCTTTCCGTGGTGTTCCATGGATCTTCGATGGCTTTCCGTGGGTCTCTTGTGGTGTCCCATTTTTCTCCCCGTGGGACTCCCACGAGTCTCCGATTGATCTCCGATGGTCTACCAACGGCCTCCGTTAGATTCCATGGGATTCCCATCAGTCACCAATGGATTTCCTGTCGTTTTTGACGGGTCTACCGATATTTATCCGATGGACGTTCGTTGGTTAGGTCTCCGATGGAGTTCCATGGGCCCACCGTATGCGCCCATGCACTTTCGCGAACTCCAGTGGGTATTCTGTGCGCTTCGATGGATCTCTCGTGATCTCCGATGCACCTCCCCACATTGACTTCCGAAGAACTTTCATGCGTTTGCGTGGTTGTCTTGTGGTCTTCCGTGGTGTTCCCGTCCTCGGCTTCCTTGGAGCTCCCCCGAAACCCATGTATGTGCTTGCAGCCCACGAGATCCGATGCGTCTCCCATAGCTTCCCATGCGCTCTCGTGGAATGCAATGGGTCTTCCATGGGTCTTCCATGGGTCTTGCATGGGTCGTTCTGGGGTCCCCATAGGGATGCCCTGACTTCTTCGCCATGTTGTGTTCCCTCCCAGGTGCCATTGATGATGGACGTGATACCCTCTGTTAGCCCAATGCCATCCTTAGGCAGTTCCTAGGGTCTGCTAGTATGATATATTTATTTCTTTTCTTTTTTCGTTTTTCGTTTTTCTCTTTTTTTTTTCCTTGACTTGCTTCCTCTTCTTGTCTTGTATTTTCTTGCTTTACTTGTTTTTTCTTCACTTACTTTTCTTGCCTTTTCCGTTTTTGTTTCGTTTTCTTCTCTTTTTTTTTCCTTTCCTAAATCTTCTTTTTTTTTGTTTCTTTTCTACAATTGACTTACGCCTGTCGTGCGTGTGCGTAGTGATAGATACTACGTGTAATGTATACGTGGTAGTCTTCCTTGGCTGGCAATCGGAATGGTTGGTTTCTCCAGGCGTGAGTAATGAGACGTATAAGCTACTTGCATTAAGGATTTTAAATCGTAATTTTGGCTGTGGGGGGAGAAAAATCGAGAAAATAATAACTTGGTTAATGTAGGGTCATGGCCCTGTTTGAGAGGAAAAAAAAGCATAGTAGAATCCCATATAAAAAAATTGAACAATCGACCAGCCAGCCAGGACACCAACACATCGAGGCACACATCATCTTCCACAAAGCATCCCGGACACACCAAACGGCATCCACAACACCCAAGCACCCTCCCGAAGAGGCTGCCAGGTTCCTGGTGGACGATCTGCGGGATTGCCCACGGCAGACAGGCTGACGCGTCATCAAGAGTGCCCGAAGCGGCGCAAATTCAGCTCTTTGCCACGAACACGTAGCAGCCAGCAAGCAATTTTCGAAATCAGAAGGCTCTTCTCACGTTCTTTGGAGACCGACGAGCTGTGGCCCACACACAAACGCAACGCGCCACAAGTGCTCCACACACGCCAACGCCACAGGTGCGGAAGGTTCAACCGGCCCCATACCTGGCCCGCAGCAAAGCCTGTTTGCAGCCCACCAACAACAACAGCAGTAGTAGTGCGGCCTTTCGGCGTTTTTGAATATTTTGAGCAGTCTGCTCAATAATCAAAAAGCCACACCGGTACATGAAAACCCGCGAACAGTTTGAAATTCAAAAGCTCGGAGATCGGAAGACAGGAGGACGACACCATGCAAGGCATACATGTACCATAGACACGGTGGTGCGCCTGTCTTCACCATGAAGCAGCTCGTCTCTACCCCTGAGGCAGCCGGTCTCTAACTCTTGAAGAAGCCCGTGGTCTCCACCGTTTCCACCGTTTCGAAGCCTCGAGTTTTCTCCTTTGGAACCCTCCTTGTTTTGCGCGGCCGTTTCCCATGTTACACCATCGGTGTATCGGCCACTTCCGGTCTTGCAAGGAGGACGGCACAGATGCAACTTTTGGTCTTCGGCTAGACGATCCAGGCAGATGTTTGTGGCTCGCGAGACGTCGGCCGGATGGCCAGGAGTGGTCAGGGAAACAATCGAGAGTTTCATCATTTATTGATGTTACAAACGAGATCGACAAAATCGGCAACACAGATCTTGTCTTTAAATATCTACTGCTGCTGTACATCATGACGTGGTAATCGATGACCCGTCCTAGGTGTTTACTTGTAAATCGTTTCATATTGTTTTTAGTCTCTGTCCCGTCTCCCCCTCCTCTGGCATGAAATCCAATCCAACCACATTATCAACATACATCAAACATCATTGTCATCAGAGCCTTCAAACCGTTTTGCCTCGTTCCCAGCAGTTGAGCACATATCAACAGCAGTTGAGCACATTATTAACAGCAGTTGAGCACGTCATCAACGCACGAGAAAGAGTGAAAGAAAATTGCGCCGTAGAAACCCACACAGCAGCAGCAGCACAGCAGCCTGTACGCGGTCGGTAGTCAGCGTGGAGGGTAGGAACCGGTCGCTGGGCTCCCTGCCGTGTGTACTTATACCCTGCCGTGATGTTTGCTGCGGTGCAATTCTCCGTTCTGCAACAATACCTCTTGTTCATACTCCTAGCCTAAACTTCCCAGAATCATAAAAGTATACCACAGCACAGCCAGGGTAGCATGACCAGAAGGTTGTTGTTATGTGTTGTGAGTACACCCGGAGTCCGTGCTTATTATCCATCCTAGAGACATACAAAGTATATGTGAGACAGGGCAAACAACAATCTCAATAAATTAGGAATCAAACATAGTCTAATGAATCAAGTGAAACGCCGGCGTACCGGGCACGACAGCAAAACAAAACGAGCGAGACCATAATATAAGGAAAAAATTGAAACTTAAAAAAGTATACGCCAGGGAGGGGCTCTGAAGAACGAGAGATGCAAAAACGCCAGAACGGCTACAAGAAAAACAACCTACGTGCTGGTGAAGGGAAACAGCTAACTGTTCCACGGACAAAACAGCAGGAAGAGGAGGAAGATACCGGCCTATGGCCGGCGGGGAGGGAAAACAAGTAAACAAAAAGAGGAAAAAGGCAACAGCTGAAAACGAGCAAAGCAAGCAAGACAACAAGTAAATGGCATTACTGCCGCGTTCGCGCTTCCCTCTTTGATCTCGATGAATACACACAAAGGAAAACATTACCGCTCACTGTAATGTTTAGGGCTATGCCATAGTACTTCAAAACGCTCCACAAAGTAATCAAACCGGTAGCTTGCCACACCATGTACCATTTCGATTCGGCGTTCATCCACAGCTGTAGCGGTACGCCCCCCCCCCCCCCCCCTCCCTCCAGTTTACCCTTGTTGCTGTTCTTGGTGTCCACTGTTTCGTGGATTAATCAGCTCTTGTCCGCCTCGGTCCTATGCCATTTCGCCATGAAGCGGCCCGCCGCGTCGACGACCCCCCGGTACCAGTTTCCACTCCTCTTGGCCGCCCTCGACCATAGCACACTTTACTCCTAACAGCAAAGCGGGGTTGTCCAAACCGTTGAATGCGTTGATATCGTCTGCTACAGCTTGGGCCCAGTTGTTTTCTGGTCGGCCTGGTCCCGGGTTTTCCCCACACCAACCATCGTCCCGAACATCAACCGATGAGTCAGCCGCTCAGTTGTCGTCCTTTGTACGGCTCCCGCAAAGAGGAGGTGGCTTTTGCGTGGTCGTCTCAACGCTTTCACATTGTGTTGAGGGTCTTGGCGGTCGATATATGGTGGTCGGTGCGTTGTCGGAGCTGGGAGCCCAAATCAGTTAGGAGGAGGTTTGAGTGTGCCGTTCATAGGTCAGCAAAGCGCCCCTGGCAGAGATTCCGAGCCACACGCCCGTACAGTAGGGTGTCAATCTCCTCGGTCCTTAACAGGCGCACCTTTAGTATGAACGAAGCATCTTCCATATCGTACAGCTCACGCTTGAAACGATCGTAGAATGTCCCGCTTGACACGATCGTAGCATGCCCACGCGAGTGGGATCTGTCGAAAATTTATGGCGTAATGTCGGTGCTTTCGTTGATAAGACCGCGCCCAGACAAAGAAAATGCATCGTCTGCATACATACCTCTGGCCCGCCGCTTCGATAACAAGCGGTGGGGCTGGGAGAACCTTGTTGAGAGTGCGGGGTATCGTTGTCTCCTTTTTCGTTTCGCACACGGTGAGGCCTGCTGTTTCGAAAACGGTCACACTGAAAGTCATCTTTGCAAGGTTTTCCTTTGATTTACAAACAACGCCTTCATCGTCGGCGTACAGCATACCGCAGACTGGCCTCCGTACATGTGCCAGTGTTTCAACCTCCAACCCGCCCTCCCCGAAGTCCTCCTCGAGGTGCACCAAGTCCTCAAAAAATCTGGGTCCTCACTGAAACTTAGCGGAACTGAATGTATCGCTGTGTGCGGGGAAAAATTCATTGCAAAGAGGAGACGGTACACATCCTTGCCACAATCCCTGAGTGACGTCACGCCATTCATAGTCTTCACCGTGTCATCCATACGCACCCGAGCTCGCATGCTTTCGTGGAACTGGCCAATAACGGTCAACATCGTCTCTGGTACGTCATCCGCGTGCTCGATACTATTGCATGAGAACGTGGCCGTCGACAGGAACGACGCCATGGCGCCCTCGTCATAGCAGCCTGTTGAGATCCACCTCCCGCGCGACTTTCTTGAGTAGACGCGAAAGCCAACGCATGCCCATATGTTCTTCAAAAATTCAAATATTTTTTATTCCCACGAACGTAATCAAAAAACAAATTTAATCTGTACCCAGTCGATGAATAGACCACAAATGGGCTAATCGCTGTCATTGGTCGTTATCCACCCAAAGCAGGAAGCGATCGGTCGATGATGTCACATTTTCAAAAAAAAAAACTCTGTGGGATCCATGGTGCAGGCCATGCATAAGGCCTGCAGAAATCGGCGTGGGCGTGGGCGCCCACTGTCTGTGCTTTGTCTGTGCTTTGTCTGTGTGGAGTGTACATATCTCACAGTCATCTTACGTTCTTCGAGTTCGCGCTTTACCTCCACATTGCCGTGACAAAACATATTTAATGCGGCCCTTGCTCGCTTCTCCCGAAAAAGCAAAAACTATCACTCATGTACAACAAAAACAACACAACACCCCCTTGATCGCGGGCTGGATAGCGTAGGACCGCGCTTTACTGTGGATGGAGCTCGCGCGGGTTGCGCGGTACTACTTGCGCCCTTGACTGAACCCAGGGCTGTTGCCCCTCTCATCTACGCCGAGCCTGCCGATTGATCAAGATATATTTTGTGACAAAAAAAATATGCCGTGATCTTGAGTGTTTAGTTGGAATGCGTATCCGAGAAAATATTTTCCGTTATTGGCCAGTTCCACGAAAGCATGCGAGCTCGGGTGCGTATGGATGACACGGTGAAGCCTATGAATGGCATGACGTCACTCAGGGATTGCGACAAGGATGTGTACCGTCGCCTCTTCTTCGCAATGGATTTTTGCCCGCACAGCGATACATTCCGTTCCGCTAAGTTTCAGTGAGGACCCAGATTTTTTGAGGACTTGGTGCACCTCGAGGAGGACTTCGGGGAGGGCGGGTTGGAGGTTGAAACACTGGCACATGTACGGACGCCAGTCTGCGGTATGCTGTACGCCGACGATGCAGGCGTTGTTTGTAAATCAAAGGAAAACCTTGCGAAGATGACTTTCATTGTGACCGCTTTCGAAACAGCAGGCCTCACCGTGTGCGAAACGAAAAAGGAGACAACGCTTTGCTGACCTATGAACGGCACACTCAAACCTCCTCCTAACCGATTTGGGCTCCCAGCTCCGACAACGCACCGACCACCATATATCGACCGCCAAGACCCTCAACACAATGTGAAAGCGTTGAGACGACCACGCAAAAGCCACCTCCTCTTTGCGGGAGCCGTACAAAGGACGACAGCTGAGCGGCTGCCTCATCGGTTGATGTTCGGGACGATGGTTGGTGTGGGGAAAACCCGGGACCAGGCCGACCAGAACTGAACTGGGCCCAAGCTGTAGCAGACGATATCAACGCATTCAACGGTTTGGACAACCCCGCTTTGCTGTTAGGAGTAAAGTGTGCTATGGTCGAGGGCGGCTAAGAGGAGTGGAAACTGGTACCGGGGGGTCGTCGACGCGGCGGGCCGCTTCATGGCGAAATGGCATAGGACCGAGGCGGGTAAGAGCTGGTTAATCCACGCAACAGTGAACACCAAGAACAGCAACAAGGGTAAACTGGAGGGAGGGGGAGGGGGGCATACCGATACAGCTGTGGACGAACGCCGAATCGAAATGGTACATGGTGTGGCAAGCTACCGGTTTGACTACTTTGTTGAGCGTGTTAAGGTACTATGGCATAGCCCTGAACAATACAGTGAGCGGTAATGTTTTTCTTTGTGTTTATTCATCGAGATCAAAGGGGGAAGCGCGAACGCGGCAGTAATGTCATGTACTTGTTGTCTTGCTTGCTTTGTTTTTTTTTAGCTGTTGCCTTTTTTCTTCTCTTTGTTTCCTTGTTTTTCCTCCCCGCCGGCCCTAGGCCGGTATTTTCCTCCTCTTCCTGCTGTTTTGTCCGTGCAACAGTTAGCTGTTTCCCTTCACCAGCACGTAGGTTGTTTCTCTTGCAGCCGTTCTGGCGTTTTTGCATCTCTCGTTCTTCAGAGCCCCTCCCTGGCGTTTTGTATTTTAGCTTCAGCTTTTTCCGTGTATATTATGGTCTCGCTAGTTTTGTGTTGCTGTCGTGCCCGGTACGCCGGTATTTCACTTGCTTCATTTTAGACTATGTTGATTCCTAATTTATTGAGATTGTTGTTCACCCTGTCTCACATATACTTTGTTTCATTTTTTAAAATATACTTTGTGTGTCTCTAGGATCGATAATAAGCACGGACTTTGGGTGTACTCACCACACATAACAACAACCTTCTGGTCATGCTACCCTGGCTGTGCTGTAGTATATTTTTCATGATTCTGGGAAGTTTAGGCTAGGAGTATGAACAAGAGGTATTGTTGCAGAACGGAAAATTGCACCGCAGCAAACATCACGGCAGGGTATAAGTACACACGGCAGGGAGCCCAGCGACCGGTTCCTACCCTCCACGCTGACTACCGACCGCGTACAGGCTGCTGTGCTGCTGCTGCTGTGTGGGTTTCTACGGCGCAATTTTCTTTCACTCTTTCTCGTGCGTTGATGACGTGCTCAACTGCTGTTAATAATGTGCTCAACTGCTGTTGATATGTGCTCAACTGCTGGGAACGAGGCAAAACGGTTTGAAGGCTCTGATGACAATGATGTTTGATGTATGTTGATAATGTGGTTGGATTGGATTTCATGCCAGAGGAGGGGGAGACGGGACAGAGACTAAAAACAATATGAAACGATTTACAAGTAAACACCTAGGACGGGTCATCGATTACCACGTCATGATGTACAGCAGCAGTAGATATTTAAAGGCAAGATCTGTGTTGCCGATTTTGTCGATCTCGTTTGTAACATCAATAAATGATGAAACTCTCGATTGTTTCCCTGACCACTCCTGGCCATCCGGCCGACGTCTCGCGAGCCACAAACATCTGCCTGGATCGTCTAGCCGAAGACCAAAAGTTGCATCTGTGCCGTCCTCCTTGCAAGACCGGAAGTGGCCGATACACCGATGGTGTAACATGGGAAACGGCCGCGCAAAACAAGGAGGGTTCCAAAGGAGAAAACTCGAGGCTTCGAAACGGTGGAAACGGTGGAGACCACGGGCTTCCTCAAGAGTGGAGACCGGCTGCCTCAGGGGTAGAGACGAGCTGCTTCATGGTGAAGACAGGCGCACCACCGTGTCTATGGTACATGTATGCCTTGCATGGTGTCGTCCTCCTGTCTTCCGATCTCCGAGCTTTTGAATTTCAAACTGTTCGCGGGTTTTCATGTACCGGTGTGGCTTTTTGATTATTGAGCAGACTGCTCAAAATATTCAAAAACGCCGAAAGGCCGCACTACTACTGCTGTTGTTGTTGGTGGGCTGCAAACAGGCTTTGCTGCGGGCCAGGTATGGGGCCGGTTGAACCTTCCGCACCTGTGGCGTTGGCGTGTGTGGAGCACTTGTGGCGCGTTGCGTTTGTGTGTGGGCCACAGCTCGTCGGTCTCCAAAGAACGTGAGAAGAGCCTTCTGATTTCGAAAATTGCTTGCTGGCTGCTACGTGTTCGTGGCAAAGAGCTGAATTTGCGCCGCTTCGGGCACTCTTGATGACGCGTCAGCCTGTCTGCCGTGGGCAATCCCGCAGATCGTCCACCAGGAACCTGGCAGCCTCTTCGGGAGGGTGCTTGGGTGTTGTGGATGCCGTTTGGTGTGTCCGGGATGCTTTGTGGAAGATGATGTGTGCCTCGATGTGTTGGTGTCCTGGCTGGCTGGTCGATTGTTCAATTTTTTTATATGGGATTCTACTATGCTTTTTTTTCCTCTCAAACAGGGCCATGACCCTACATTAAACAAGTTATTATTTTCTCGATTTTTCTCCCCCCACAGCCAAAATTACGATTTAAAATCCTTAATGCAAGTAGCTTATGGACACCGGCATGGACCTGGCACATCGTGCACTGACTCCCGATTTCACTTTTGTATGTTTCTGGTGGAGGCATGAATTGCGTCAGCTGTGATATATACGTGTACCACCTGGGTTGTGTGTGTTTTCCCCTGGGGTATTCTTCAGCTCCAGAGTGACTGCAGTCTGTCCTGTGACCACGGACTTGAATGTGCGAGTTAATGTGAGAACAATAACAACAACAACAAATCCCATTGGACGCACGTTGGGATTTCATCTGCTCTCATAGACTTTCATGGATCTCCCCGAAATATTCGCTGTTGATATTTCCCATAATAGATGGTCTGAAGCTCCAAAATCGAAGAACCTCAGGAAAAAAGTGGTGCACACCTCTCTCTATCGTAGCACGTGTCCTAGCCTTAGGTCGCTCATTTGTGCCGACATGGACTGCCCATCCAAGGGTTCTCATGGGCGAGCTATGTATGGGTTTCCGCGCAATTTCTATGGGGCTCCGACGGAATACACAACGCCAACATTTTCTGCCTTCAAAATGGACAGTAACATACACTGAAAACCCACAAAATCTGAACGGATTCTTCAGGGAAGTTGAACCGATCTGCTTTCATCGACTATGCACGTATGCTCTTGTTGTGTTGGTCAAGATCAAGACTACGATAGGAGAGAACACCCAACTGTCACTACCGGTTTTGAGCCGCGCGCACGACGCGCGAAACTCTGTGCTTCACTGACTTTTTTTTTTTTTTTTTGCATCCTCCGGCGGATGGGGAAAAGTAAAGCTGTAGCTCACCACACTTCCACGTGTTTTCATACGCGTCGTGTGTCGATTTAACTCAGTTGCTTTCGCAGCTGCTTCACTGACATTTTTTTTTTTGTTAAGACGATTTTTTGACGCAGCGTACGTAGCGTTACACAACAATTCGTTTTTGCACAACAATAATGCGGATAGATGCATGTCTATCGCGAAATTGAAACGTCATGAAAGATCAAGACCGCAGAGCAGCAGGGGGAAACTCGTCGCGCGAATGGAGCCTTTTATATATTTCAGGGTAGTCCTCGGTACGGTTTTTTTTTACGGTACCAGATCAGACGGTATTGCGAAATGACGGTACTTTTCAAACGGTTGACGATATTTCGATTTCTCACGGTACCACTTTTGGCGGTACACGGTATCGCCGAATTTGACGGTACTTTTTCGGCGGTATCGAAAAGTGACGGTATTTTCTAAGCGGTAGACGGTTTTTCGATATTTGACGGTACTTTTTTGGCGGTACTGCAAAACGACGGTACCGGTCCCGGTACTGCCAAATTTGACGGTACTTGTTTGAGGGTACTGAAATATGACGGTTCCGCCACTGAGTAATACAGAATTACAAATGACGAAATACTTGACAGTACCTGCCGGGCGGCGATCAAGCATGCCGGCACCACCCCGCTGATGTTCCTGCATACCTATATAGAACGGACGAATAGAGGCTAGACTAGTCGTCGAACCGTCAAGCTGACAAACTCACCAGCCTCACGCGAAACAACATTTAGACATTGAGCACCAAAATAAGACAATAAAACAATACTACTACTGTAAACAATAAAACAATAAAACCTAAAACATGAAAACATTCAATGAAAACCATCACCCTACAATCTTTGACGGTTCTGAATATGACGGTTTTTCTAAACGAGAAACGGTACTTCGCTTATTTGACGGTACTTTTATGGCGGTGCTGCAAAATGACGGTACTTTTCAAACGGTTGACGGTTTTTCGATTTTTGACGGTAGCGCCTTCGGCGGTACACGGTTTGCCCAAATATGACGGTATTCCGCCGAGTACCGGGACCGACGTACAGCACGGGAAAATTACGTCGGGAATTTTCCAAAGGACTACCCTGATATTTTTCATCATCCGGCGGATGGGCAAAAATCCACACTTCCACGTATTTTCATACCGCGTCATGAGTCGATTTAACTCAGCAGTCATGTGTCAGTTGCTTTCGCAGACCAACGCTAGCTGGCATGGAAGCACTTCCTGCGAACAAGATGTTCAGAATATGACCCCCCTTGCCCTGGGACTGTATTCTAAACTATCGTGTGGTGCGAGAAATTGACCATTAAAGTTTACACATGGCGAAATAAAGGGGGATGTTCTCTCTCCTCGTCCCCTGGGTACTTCTTCAAAAATTAAACCACGTTCGTCTCGTCCGGCAGGTCAACGCAGGTTTCTCACTCTTTCCCTCCACGCCGTTTTTGTTCTCTCGTCGTACCAAGTAGAATAAACGTCCAATAACTGTTGGATTATTCATAATGATGCTTGTAGTGCGTTTTTTCTTTGCATCCCATTTTTTTCATCACCGCACTACTCTCGCCCTCCCTCCCAGTAGTACAACTCGGATCTGGAGCTCTTCTCCCCCCTCCCCACTACGATACGCGCCTTCATTTTTATCGTGGGTGAGTGTTCAGCATCTTCTTTCCTTCTCGTAGACTCGCGTCGAATTGCACCTACCCACGCTGCCAGGCGCTCTCAGCAGAAGATCCTCTTTTAGCATTCTTGCCAATATAAAAAGAAAATCTCACCGTCATCATGGTGCGAATCGAACTTAAGGACCAACGCTACGAGTAGTAGCATTCGAGGATAACTACTTGACCACCGGGGGCGACCACCCTCGTGGGCGATCAATATGGAATACGTTTGCCGTGGAATCAAGACACGGGCGGGCGTAGACCAAGACTAACGTATACCACGTACATATGATAAAATATGTACCTGGTATCCAGGACACAGCCCGAGTGATCCCCGTCGTGCCAGTTAAGTTACCACCGCCGTTGTTAGTTAGCCCGTCATCTGAGACCCGTACGTACAAACATTTTCTTTTTGGATGTTCTGTGATAGAACTATTGCACCATCGAATTCTCAAAGAGTTAGTTGTTGTTGTTCTCACAAATGCATGTGAAGACAAAAAATACAAGATACGTGCCATTTTCTTGGTTTTATTTTTTCCAATTGACTTGCGTCTCACGTGCGTTTGATTAGTGATAGGTGTGATGTATACGTGGTAGCCCTTCCTGGGTGGCAAGCTGTATTCCACCGGAAGTCGGATTTTTCAGGTGCGAGTATAGTGAGACGCATGCACCAGTATGGTCCTGGCACATCGTAAGTTAGCAACATTCGATGAACAATCGACGAGCAGTGGGATTGCTGAACCCTATGCGCGATAAAAATTGAAGGCAAGAGCCGGGGAGGAGAAGGGATGACACCTGTGACCACGGCTTGTCCAGAAGCTAGGGAGTAAAAGTGTGCTGAAAAGAAAAAAAAAAAAAAAAAGTTGACTCCCGATTTCACTTTTGTACGTTTCTTGCGGAGGCCTGAATTGCGTCGTCAGCTGTGATGTATTCGTGTACCACATTTGGTTCGTTTGTGTCTTTTCCCTGGGGTATTCCTCAGCTCCGCAGTGACTGGAGGCTGTCCTGTGACCACGGACTTGACCATGTGGGGTAATGTGAGAACAACGACAACAACAACAATATTATCGTAACTTGGAATACATTTTACCTCTCTTTCATACGAAAACTTTAATGTCTTTGGCATTTTTTGCTCTCACACCCCAGTAGTAAAAGCATTAGACAATAAATACTGTGTGAAACAGATTATGGGTGCTCAGTTCGGCTCTGGGCAAGGCGTATACTCGTATAAGGTAGGCTCAACGCCAGTGTCTGAAATTATTTGGCTTTTCCCTGGCATATCGTGGTCCATCTGCTCAGGATACCCGTCATCGATCGTCTCTGTGAAAACAAAAGGGTCTAGTCGGAAATTATATTGGATTCTCGCAAATCCTTTTTTGGCCTGATGGTGGCGGTATCCATGCGTATACCCGCGTAATCTGAGTTCTACGGTCTCTACGTTATACGTCCTGCCATGTTCATCACATTACCCCCTTCATTTTGTTTTCACTTCAAGCCGCTAGGGATGGCCTTGTGGCGAACATGAATGAAGAATGGTATACACGTTTGTGGTCAAAAACGGTGGACGTTATTTCAACCGACTCTGCAACAACGTCTGATATTGTCTTCATTTATTTTGATTTTACGGCGGATGGGAAAAAATATGCTCGAGCTCACCACACTTGAATATTTTCCATGCGTGAGTAATGAGACGTATGTAACGGCATGGACCTGGCACACCATAGACTAACTCCCGATTTCACTTTTATATGTTTCTGGTGGAGGCATGAATTTCGTCAGCTGTGATATATGCGTGTACCAGGTACCACCTAGGGTTGTTTGTGTTTTCCCCTGGGGCATTCCTCAGCTCCAGAGTAACTGGAGCCTGTCCTGGTGACCACAAACTTGATTATGCGAGGTAATGTGAGAACAGCAACAACAACAATTATCACACCTAGCAACCGCTCTCTTATCATGACGTCGTGTTGACCCCTGTTCATCACAGTTTGTACCTGGTCCATCTGCTGGTTCGTTCTCTTGCTGCCGTACACGATAGCCGCAAGCCTAGCTGGGGAAAAAACACTCAAGGTGTGAATGACCCAGAGAGCGTGCCCGCCCGCGACCGACAGCCGCCTAATCACGACAACCGGCGATATTAAGGCACTGGACGCGTTTTCAGTACTACTATACTTTTTTCATGATTCATGTTAGCGTAGCTTCTCAACTCTGGAGCGCATATAGAGCGCAGCAGTGTTAGAAACCTGTAGAATAGTGAACTGGGGTACTCGGTTTGAAAACATACTTACCGTATGTACAAGTAAAACATTCATATTCGAGGGGTCAATTCTCAAACCGCAAGTCAGCTTGTCACGCCTTGTGATACCGTACCGCATACCATAGTAAGCTACGTTATGCCCAATCGGATGTAAGAACATAGTGGAGATAACGTGGACCTGTGACCACGGACTTGATTATGCGAGTTAATGTGGAGAACAACAACGCGGTGTGGATATAAGAGTATAAGAGCGCGGCAACACCGGCATGTTTGAACGAGCTCTTAAACCGAGTGCCCAAATATCCGAGAGATGTTGTAACTGCCAGGGGAGCACAAATATACTATTAATAACAGCACTGCTGTTTACTTAGTCTGTACATACTATTAGAATATTGGGAAAATCACCATTTCATTCAGCTGTGAGATCGACTAAAAATGTTTTTAATCAAAGCTCAGCTTTGCAACCAGCGTGTGATTTATGAAGTCCGCGAGGGGTTTACTTGAAAATACGCGGAAGTGTGGTGAGCTAAAGTTTAATTTTCCTCATCCGCCGGAGAATTAAAAAAAAATAAACAGAATCCGCGAGGGGGTTTACTAAAACCAAGTAGAGTAAAACAACGTTGCAGAGAATATCGTTCTCACCGAATTCACAACGCTCTTTATATATATTCCATATATTATGGAATATTCCAGGATAATAGTCTTTCAATGTAAATACGAAAGATGCATGTTTTGTTGTGGCTCCGTTTTCACTATTTTTTTGTGCTCCCAACAACCAAATCCCTCGTCTGTCACAACACAAGAACGACAGACTGCTTGAAGCCCCTTTCCAGGTAGGGGTGGAGGACGAACACAGAGGAATGCTTCGCACTTCAAAGCACCTGTGGACGGGAGGGTTGCTGCTCTTGCTTCGACTTCAGACCATTGCAGGTAGGCACAAGCGTAGTATGCCAACGTCGCAAAAAATCGACACTCTCGCGGAAGTTGTTTTATTGACTTGTCTTCGCCGACCTTTCTCTCGTACAGGTCACGCCTCAGGTACAGACCAGGTAGGTATTTTAATGTTCACACTTTACTTGCTTTTCCACCCATCTACAGACTAAACACACAGCACAACCAGAGCCCGTGCCAATGTCTCCTCCAAGATGGACGCGCTCCCTTGGTATTGAGTGCTACTGTATATAGCGAGAAAGCTAAGCACACGCGTATCACATCAAGACCTGTTCGCGGCACGCTCCCAATGTTTGTGTTTTGATCTTTCCACCAAGACGCATCCAGGACAACCAGCGTCCGCGCGACGGTGCCTGCTAGAGAGATCAGCTCGGTGGTCACAATAACCGAGCCTGTAGAAGTACAGCAGAAAGTCCGTGATCTGAGCTCTGCTAGCATGAGGAGCTAGCTCAATGTCTCACCCCCGAAAAATATTTCGACGAAGGCATTCGTTCGCACAACCCGACGGAGCTTCTATGCCTTACTTAGTTCGTCGTCCTCAAAAAATACATACGCTCGCGTGAAATTACTCAACTGATGGCTGACCGGTTGTACCTCTCTTGAGGAGCTCAGTCTCCCAGGTATACCTTTTTTTGGCGCAAAAAGAGAACTTTTTTTTTCCTACTCCTTGATTTTTTCCCTACACCTCTCCTTTCCAGCTCCTGGACAAACCGTGTTCACAGGTGGCGTCCTCCCCCCCCCCCCCCCCCCGGTTCTGGCCTTTTATTTTTATCGCGCAAAGGGTTCAGCAATGCCACTGATCGTCGATTCCTCATCGAGTGCTGCTAACTCACGTTCTTGCGCTCTCTGCAAGTCAACTTGTGCACAAGAAAAAAAACCCAACGAATCTATGCGAGTATGCAGGCGGCGGGGCTGGATCACACGAAACTGACGTATACCAGGCTGGAGGATAACCTGATACGCCACCGGGGCGACCAATTTTTAACCCCTACGGTAAGATAGATGAATCAACCTACTAGGTGGCAGACACACACGTTGCATGTACACAAAGGTGATTTGGCCAAAGCCCCGCCAGCAATTGACAGCTCTACGCAAATCAGCGCATCAGACTATTTGCAAGGGAAAAAGAAAAGAAATATGAAGAATCAAATCAAAATCCGGGAACAAATATGGAAACAGGAAAGCAGCGGAGAGAAGGGGTACCGCCTGGAAGAAATTTAGGTAAGTTAAAAAGGAAGGCACCAAACGACAAAAATGAGAACAACGCAAAGCAGACGGCCAGCAGCTACATATTACTAGCGACAAAGAAGTGGGCAGCACCCTAACCGGGCCGGTGGATTCGACTGCTACCACTATTGCAAAACATATACATGAAAAATATCAAACACTCCAACCATCTGTGAGATCCAAGATTTTGTCGAAACTTATTTTTGCAAGCTGTGTGTGATAATCCGATCGCGCGAATTACAGGTTGTGTGTCCTCGTTAAAGATATAGGTCGGCGACTCTCCATGGAACTACAGCAGTGAAGCTACCAGGTGTTAGCTTGGGTATGCTAAGGGTTAACGTTTTGCAAGTGGTCAAACGGACTAATACCCCGCTAATACCTTAACAAATGACGTCGTCGACAGGCGACAGGTGTTTTGGGTTGTGGGTTCGATCCCCACCATCCACCATATTAGACTTTTCAGATTTTCCCCATGTCGAACTTGAAAACTTCTCTCCTTGGTACCCCAGGGAAGGTAACGGCTTGGATAAATGACAGGTCCGCCCGTATATCCGGCCGACCTGCTATCCCGCCGTTTCAGGGCGGGGGGGGCGGAGTTAGGGTAAGCTAATGGTCAACCCTTTGCAAATGGCCAAACGGACTAATGCACCACTAATACCTTAATACAGGGTCAGCAGGGTGATGTTGACCAATCTGTGCGCGGAAACTACATAATCCGTTTTTGAGAGGGACAACATCTGACCGCTGTAGAAGTTTTTTTTTTTTTTTTTTCTATGGCGGACGGGGCAAAATAAAGCTCAAGCTCACCACTCTTCCACGTATTTTCATACGCGTCGTATGTTGATTTAACTCAGTTGTTTTCGCAACCCAGCGCCAGCTGGCGTGTCCTTCGGATCCCACTATATCGATGACGTGAGCTGTCCCCATCAGCGGTCCTCGTTACCACCCCGGCAGCGCAAGCTGCCGTTGTATACGGATGCGTAGGTTTGTCGACCCGGCCTGTCCCCTGAGGGGCAGGTTCTGTGGAGATAGCCACCCGGAACGGCATCTTTCGGGGTAGGGTGGGATATGCGCCAGCTTACCTACTGCCGTTAACAACAAACACAAAACGGCCATGGGAGATGTCCTTCCGCCGGCCTTCTTTGTCGAGATGCGGCCCACCCTAGCCATTCGGGCGCTGGTTCTCCGCAGGAAATGCATCGGTTTACCAAGTAAGTGCATCCTGTAAGTCGTAGAACCGGTGATGATGGGAGGGCGGAGGTTTTAAGGGCTTAGACGCGTGCTACGATAGAGGTGTGCGTCACATTTTTTTCTGACGTTCCTCAAATTGGGAGCTCAAGACCTGCTCTTCTTAACCCCAATACAGTTCGGAGAAGAAAAAACAATCCGCTGCGTACGGGATGAAAAACCTCATGGCTTACTGTAAGTACGTGCGCAACGAGAAATCATGCTGAAAAATTTAACGCGTTTCCGACGATTTTTGCTCAAGGCGGGCTATCCGTCTTCCAGAAACCCAAAAAGCCAAAACCAGGTGCGTAGCATGCCTCCTGAATCAATCCAAATTGCCGTGGGGAGAGTCTTCCGTGGATTCTACGGTTGGTCGAAAATCGGTAATGGGCGCCCATTGTTTATTTTTTGGCTCCTAAGTTCAGGATTGTTATGTTCCCCACGTAAAAGAACTGATTTTCGTGTAAGTGAGAAGACGCGTGCTACGATAGAGGTGCACCACTTTTTTTCTGAGGTTCCTCGATTTGGGACCTCAAGACCTCTCCCTTAAACCGATTTATAGAAATATCGAAACTGCTACAGGATGAAAAATCCCGCGGCCTACGTACACAGCAATGATCATGCGAAAAAGATGACCCGTTTCCGACGATTTCGGACTAAGGAGCCCCGTCGTTCAGAAAACGTTTGACTCGAGAAAACGACATCTCTACCGTAGGACGCGTCGAAAATGGAACCGGATGAACTTTGCATGTCCAAGAAGTACTGCTACTGCTGTGTAGGTGTTCCAAAAAAGAAACTTTAATAAATGAAACGAAGAAGCTTTTGACGTTTTTTGTTCATGTTTAACCCCTTTAGAGCCCCCGAACCTCTCCCTATACTAAATGCAGGTAATGTAGTCCCCAAAAAAGAGATTTCAAGTTGTAGAGGGGTTAAGGAGCGCCGTCATGCAGAAAAAACGCTCTAGCCAAAAAGTTCTGCCTTTTTCGCCGCATCCGTCAAGTATTGTCGGTCAGGGTACTGAGCCAGCTCTCCTTCGATGCCCCCCCCCCCCTGGTCTCAGGTAGTTCCGGACACACGCTACGTACGGTTTAGAGCTGCACCTATTCTCTTTTTCTTGCGTTCCTCGATCAGGTTGTCAAGAGACAACATTGGTCTGCACACCGAATGAAAAATACCATATATGGACCAGGTACACATGAAGGGAATCATGATAAACAAAAATGAAAATTTGCCCACGATTTGGGGTTGAGGAAGCCCGTCATTCTGATTTGTTTTCACGCGAAATGTGCTATCATGTGTGTATCGTAGCACGCGTATCCGGGGGTCCAAAAGTCGCACTGCTCTCTCACCAGTGCCGGTGCGATAGCTTTGAGCGACACGAGCTTTTTGTATAAATTCAATATAGAGCGCGTGTATACCAAGCATGACTAACGGGGTAACGTAATTGAGCGCATGTATACCAAGCGTTCCTTAAAAACTGACGATTCGCATCCCCCCCTCTAATGCTCAATGGCGGAGACAGTACATGGCACATACATCACCTCGCATGCTGTATTTGGCAATACGTATCTCTTTCGTATAATCAGCGATGTCATAAAATAATGGTAACTGTATGATGGTGGTGACAAACAGTGCATGACCACATCACCTCGCCTGTTGTATTTGACAAAAAACGTACCTCTTTCTTAAAATTAGCGATGTCAGAAAATAATAGTACCTACAAATATTCTATAAAATATTCTAGCTTTCGATCCATGTATCATACAACAACAAATGATGACTCGAAGGGTGCGCCAGCTAGCGTTGGGCTGCGAAAGCAACTGAGTTAAATCGACACACGACGCGTATGAAAATACGCGAAAGTGTCGTGAGCTATTCATGAAGCTTTATTTTTCCCCATCCGCCGAAGGATAAAAAAAAAGAAAAAAAAAAAGATGAAGATTTCACACGTTATTTACTACACTTGAACAGTGGGTTGCATGCTGCATCGAACATCAAACCTTGTAGAAATGTAAATATTACAAGCCAGATGATATAAAGGGATGTCTCATAGCTTCAATCGTCAGGTTTGTCCCCTTTTAGTATTTTTAGTTTCCGCGCACATATTGAAATGTCCCGCCCCCCGCCCACCCCCCCCCCCTCCCCTCCCCCTCCCCTGACCCCTCTTGTTAAAAAAAAAACCCCAACCCTTCCTCCCCCCCCTGTCCCCGTCCCCCGATCCCCCCCCCTTCCGCCTAGTTTGTCCAAACGCCCCACTCACAATCGAAATCGGCCAGAGTAATAAACACCTATACGCAGTTGATATCACGTCATGATCTTTCTGACCATCTATGACGTAGTTTTCAAATCTCCCCCCCCCCCCCCCTCATCCATGACGTAGTTTTCAAATCTCCCCCCCCCCCCCCCTCTTCAACGCCCCCTCTTTTCCAACCACCCGCACGATCGCCTAGACCTAGCACCACGCGTATAGCAAGCCCCTACATATCTTTGATCTCACAGCCGAAGTGTATTTCATTTTTTTTTGTGACCTAAACCTGCCAAAAAATCCCCCCCCGCCCCCCTCCCCTCTCGCTCTCCCTTACTCAAACGCCCCACCATATATCGAAATCCGCCAGATTAATAAACACTTCACGCACAGGATATCACCTCATTATCATTCGAGAGCCATCCATACCGCTGCTTTCCCCCCCCCCCCGCCCCGAACGCCCCCTTCTTCCCCATCACCCGCACCTTCGCCTAGACCTAGCACTACACGTATAACAAACCAAACACCTGAAACCCTTCCTCCCCCCCCCCTCCCCCCCCCCCCGCCCCCCCCTCCCCCCCCCCCCGCCCCCCCCTCCCCCCCCCTCGCCCCCCCCGCCCCCACCCCCCACCTCCCCCCCCCAAACCCATCCCAACCCTACCCCCTCGAACACTCCACCCTCTCTCAACTCACTGATTGTACGACTTCCCCCAGGATATACATGATAAACTGATGCATTATTTCCGAAACCGTCACATTTATCCCCTCAAAATAATGTATAGTTTCCACGCACATATTGAGCTGCCTTACACGCCCCCCCCCCTCGCCCCAATCCCCCCCCCCCAATAATAAACTGGTGCCAAAACCGTCAGATTTATCCCCTTGAAAGGATTTATAACTTACATGCACAAATTCCCCCCCCCTTCCCCCTCCCTCCCCCCCCGCCCACTCCTCCAAACCCGCTCGCCTTTGATCCAAACCAGCCCCCCACGTCCCTTAAAACTCCGCCCCCCCCCCCACACCGGTTATTCGACTTACAAGATTCATATGATAAAAGGATACATTTCCCTCCACAGCTGTCAGATTTTGTCCCCCTCAGGAAGAGGTTTTATAGTTTCCGCGCACAGACCGACTAAAATCACCCTGTTGACCCTGATAGCTACACTGTAGTTGTAAGGGGAGTCGCCGACCTATATCCTTAACGAGGACACACAACTCGTGATGCGCGCGATCGGAGTATCACACACAGCTTGCAAAGATGAGTTTCGACGAAATCTTCCAAATTTTCATAAATACATATAAAATCATTCATTGAATATCGAGTCATTCCTTGGTGTCATGGACTTTGGTCAGGAGTTTTTTGTCTCGGCCTAAGTATGCGATTCGCGGAACTGGAATTCTCGGTCGAATATGGCTTGGTTCGAGCGCCGCCTTCGGGGGGCGGCTCCAACGCCCCTCGCCCTGCCGTGTCCGTTCCGCACATCGACGTGAACGCGGACGGGTGCCGAGCGAGACGAGCGAGTGTCGAGGAGGAAATTGGGAAAAATTGTTGAATCTCAATGGCTGCAACGCCTGAATGATTTACAAAATTGGCATCATTTCCAAACTGTACGTGATAATGTTTTGAATTTTGCGGTGGCATACTCTCGAGCGTTAGTTTCTTTGCTGTACTTTTTTACTAGTTCGTTTGGTTTCTTGCTCGGCATTTTACTGCTTTTGTTTCTGCTCGTTTTGCCAGCTGGAATTCAATTTTCTAGTGTGGGTTCACCTAAAACGTGACACAACTTACCGACGATATCCAACAACTTCGTGACACAAATTACCGACGGC
Source organism: Undaria pinnatifida (assembly GCA_012845835.1). Classification (NCBI taxonomy): domain Eukaryota; class Phaeophyceae; order Laminariales; family Alariaceae; genus Undaria; species Undaria pinnatifida. The sequence continues at coordinate 3,665,758 of JABAKD010000018.1, read as the reverse complement.
AAGACGTTTCGTGACAAAATAACTCCCAAATCATGATACTTTCACGGAACAGAATTTCGAGACAAAACCAAGCAGATAGAGCCGTCTCTTCGGCCTTTGGCCCTGGCTTTAGCACGGCCGCTGACACTCCAGGCAGCCTCTGCTGTAGGCATGAACGAATGCGGTTGATTCGCAGCGAACTATCCCGCTGTGCTCTTTCTATGTGGCCATTGTCCATGCCATTTCATGTCACCTTCCTTCTGTTTGGAGCTCGTCGTCGTACAGTTGAGGTACGAGGAAACCCGTACGTACTCGGTGAGAACAGCAGTATGTACGACGAGAATGAACGCCAACTGACGACATTGGCAAACACACAACAGCAGGTGTACAGCAGTAGCCGAAGGGCGAAACGTCTAGCACATAATGCAGCAACAAGTAGCAACCAGAACTACAGCAGATGGCTCAAAGTGCAGTGCGAGTGCCGTTCGTTGGCAAGTTTAGTCGTACACGCATCACTCTCAAGAGCCAACAAGAGGCAGGGCAGGGCCCCCAACACAGAGACACGTGACAACCACGGCCAGCTGTCGATCGCGTCATTGGCCGGTAGTTCGTGCTTCGGTGCGTGTATCGGAAGTCGCTCGTAGTACTACTGCTGTAGACCGTCGAAAGACCACGTGACATGTGACATCCCGTTCTGGTGGCAGACTCGCCAGTAGACCCCCCAAAATATATTTTTCTTTTCTTTCTCTTGGCCCCATGCACCCATTTCCTTTCCTTTCTCTTCTTTGTTCTTTGTTTCTTTTTTCCAATTGACTTGCGTCTGTTGTACGTATGCGTAGTGATAGATACTACGTGTGATATATACGTGGTAATCTTTCTTGGGTGGCAAGCGGTATAGTCGGTTTTTCCAGGCGAGAGTAATGAGACGTATGCACCGGTATGGACCTGGCACATCGTAGGGTGACTCCCGATTTCACTTTTATATGTTTCTGGTGGAGGCATGAATTGCGTCAGCTGTGATTTATGCGTGTACCACCTTGGGTTGTTTGTGTTTTTCCCTAGGGTATTCCTCTGTTCCAGAGTGACTGGAACCAGTCCTGTGACCACGGACTATATTGTGCGAGTTAATGTGAAAACAACAATTGAAATATTGTCTGTTTCTTGACCTTTCAGCTGCTTCCTGCAAATTTGGTTTTTCCGCCAACACGATTTTGAACCCTATGCAAAGATCCTGTTTTGATTTAATCAATTATCAGCCGGCCGCCCCGGTGGTCTAGTGGTTTTACCCTCGAATACCTCCAACGTTTGGTTGTCTTTGAGTTCGACACCCACCACGATGAATATGACCTAATTTGCAGAAATGCAATCAAAAAAAGAGATCAACTGCTGAGAGCGCCTGCTAGGTACAATTCGACGCCAGTCGACGAGGGAAGAAAATGCTCGATTCTCCTCGTGGTAAAAATGAAGGCACGTGCCAAAGTGGGGAGGGAGGAGGAGGGCCCGCTATGTGACCCCGGATCTGAGTTACTACTGGGAGGGAGCGCGAGGATGGTGCGGGGATGATAAATGGGATGAAGAAAAAAAATGTTGCAAAGAAAGGTATAATATGATTATTTCTACCAGTAAATAATATGTCAGTCTCTGGGAAATACGCACGGCACCATCAGCAGTCGTCATGGTAGGGACACTCCGGATATAATGTATTGAGTGGACGCGTCCGATTTCGACAACGGGAAAGCACCCACGAAGCAAAGATAGCAGACACACATATCCCGCCTTCTCGAGAAAAATCAGAGAAGAAGCGCTACGCCAACCTCCCGTGCGAGCAAAGCCACCCCCGCACCTATCTTAGACAACGCCGACGCAACGAGAGATCGCCCTCCTCTTCTTCGTTTTTCTCCTCGCCCGCAACCGCGCAGATCAATCAATGCGACAGCCTTCACGTAACAAACAAAGCAATCTTCTTCCAAAACCTCGCCGGCTGACATGGCCCCATGTCGACGTTTGATGCAAACCGACTTTGCATCCTGTCGACTTCGAACCTCCATTGCCACGGGGACAGCAGTGCAGTCTCTTCATTAATGCCAAGGCCTCTTTCGTTTCGCCTAGAGTCGACGCAGGTTCTCAATAATACTATTTTCGGTATTTTTGTTTGATAGACGCCAACTTTTACTTGACGGCGCATTTAACATAGTGTGTTTCGCCTATCCTTGCCTTCTTTGTTGTTTAATATTACGTTTTTTTTCTGTCAAATCATGACTTTCATAATCCCATGTTCGTATTAAACTCTTGGCATTACTTTCAAGTTCAATGCATGCCAAATCGGACAGCTACACCTTAAGTTTGTCGAAGTGCTGCCCTGCCCTACCCGAAGCATCGCCGGCGCCCATGCGGAGCCCTTGTATTTTATAATATAGTAACCGTACGTGCTACAGTAGCTACACGACGCGTATGAAAATACGTGGAAGTGTGGTGAGCGAAATCTTTTTTTTTCCCCCTCCGCCGGAGGATAAAAAAAATATATAAAGAAAAAGTAGTAGCTACTGCTGTGCCAGCAGTTCCCTTGTCTTGGATATTGCCGGCATAAATGGAACTGGCACGGGCTGACACTGCTGCCTATTAAGAGCCCAATATTTATCGTGTAGAACATAGCGCAAGCTAAACATCGCAATTACTGGAGGCTACCCAGTGGCACGTTGCCACTCGTACAACACCATCTTGCGCAAACACCAGAGTTGCTGAAGACGTGTTGGTACGTCGAGGTTGTCAACCCACAATCAATCGGGCCTGTATGCGAGCTATGTAGGACTGCGTGGAAGGTGTCTTACGAGGCATGAAAAGAAAAAGGAGGCAACAATAATTTTCTATAGGCTTTCATGCCAATGGTATATGTGGAACTGCAACCGACCGGGGAGATGACGTCGCAAGGTCAGGGCCCTTGACCTGCAACTGCCTTAAATCGCCTCGCTGATAACGTGTGGCAGGGGCAATTTTTCTTTGAAAATCTGCACACAAAAAACATGTCCTCGTGTGGTTAAACAATTGTTTTGTATCTATCCAGGCGAGGCGCGCCGCCTTTACCGACCAAGTCCCACAAATCGTGCCAGAGAAAATACCAAAATATATTTCACTTTATAGACGTTTATAGGCTTTATTTTGTGTGTGTTTTCTTTTGTCAAATCGCGAGAGGTCGTCGACTCAACCTAACCTTCACCTGACCCCAACCCTAACCTTATCCCAGGTTAAAGCTCCGACCCGAGCGCGGCTTCGCCGCGTGTTTTGGAAAAGCCCACAAAAAAATAGCTTCGGGCCACCCAAAGAATCGAAAAATATTTGGTACTTTATCTGGTATGATTTGTACGGTAGGAAATTCGCGAAAGCCACTGATTTAGGCCGATAGTCCTTGTGGAGTCGTCCTGCCGAAGCCGGTACGATACTCTTAATATGATATTAACAAGGAGGATCACCAGCACAATAGCGTCCTTACTTTGAGGACGGAAATACACACTCCGTAGCACGCGCGTGCGAAGTATCACGCAACTTGGCATGGTGATCTCGAGCGTCGGATAATCTCACCACTCGAATAGCGGAAACGCCGGCCAGCGTTTCGTGCTTCTGTTTTGTATATACGAATGAAACACACTTTGACGGGTCTCCACGCAGTGCTACTCGAACAGAAGTGCTGGGACAATCTCGCACAGAGATGCCACTTTGAGCACTCCTGGCCCAGTGGGAAACCCAACAGCAACGGGTTTCTGTTTTTTATGGCTCTCAGTATGTAACGAAAACAGTATGTCACGGGGGAAACACTACAAGGTTGTCGTTGTGCGAGAATATTGCAAGATGGAAGGTATTGGCTACACGAACGGCGCAACGTCGAGCGGGAGAGGTCCAGGTGCACCAGGATCCGTCGGGAAAAACGACAAACACTCAATGCAATGGCCGGAGCGATGCCTCTTTTCGATAATTATCGCCTGGTGGATCATGTTGATCGCGAGCGCTCCGGATATTTTTGCATGTTGTCTTCGTGACATTGGAAACAGGGACTGCATGCATTATACCGGTAACGTTTTTTTGGCGCTTGTGCTACGATATAGAGGTAGCACTTCTCGGTGGTTTTCATTTTTTCTTTTTTTTTGAACAAAGATGCTCCTTAACCCAAAATCGTCGCCAAACGTAGTTTTGAATTTGAGATACTGTAATCTTGTATGTATACCCAGGCCACGGCTTTTCTTTCTCGTCGGGTTGACTGATTCTGCGATAGCCCCCCCCCCCCCCCCCGCTAAACCGGCGATATCCTTCAACGAGCGTTTCATAGCTGCACGACACGAGGAAGGATGCTCCTGAACATACTCTATAATTACTACATTTTTGAAGTTGAGATAGAGGACTACTCATCGATGACGTCGGGGCGGCGAGAGGAGGGGCACCGTGTTTCAGGAGATACGGCGGGTGGAGCTGGTTTAAAAACCGGCAATTGTGTCAAATAAGAGTTGAGGGGGCTACCGTGGAAGGCGTCGGTTGCAGTCTTCATCGAGGCTACGGTGGGGGACACGTTGGTACACCCCTTTTCGCTGCTGGCTCTGAGGCAGTCGCACGAGGAGTGACTCTGTGCCGCACGGACGAAAACACATTTAGAGCGATTTATTTGCCGTAGCGTAGCCTCCAACCGTTCTGTGGAGGACTAGTAATCGAACCTTGTTACTACTGGAACATGACAAGCTTGTGACCCCAAGGAACAAGGGGGTCACTCGCGCGAGTGTTCCCGAGCTGCCGAAAAAAAGACGCACATGCTACGATTGAAGTAGTAGCACTTTTCGTGTGAAGTGGTTCCTGCATGATGGGGCTCCTTGACCCAAAATTGTCGGAGTTTCTCCATTCGTTTTTCTGCGTGATTATTCTTGTTCTCTATGCCTAGCCCATTGGATGTTTTTAACCCGAAGCAGTCTTTGAAGCGGGATACGATAGAGGTGTACGACTTTCCTTTTTCTGAAGTTCCTCGACTTGGAAGCTTAAGACCTCCCCCAAAAAATTGATTTGGAGAAAGATGAAATTTTTACCGGATGAAAACGCCCATGGCTTAGATACACGCAACGAGAATCGTGCAAAATAATGGCTTATTCCGACATTTTTGGTTAAGGAGCGCGCCGTCAATCAGAAATAATTTCAGACGAATAGGGGCACCTCTATATCGTAGCATGCGCGTCGTTTACCCCCCTCAAAAGAGTTTCTGGGAGAAGTCTCAAGCTCCGAGCTTGAGGAACACCAGAAAATATTTGGTGCACCTCTCTCGTAGCGCACGTCCGAAGCAAAGCCCAATAAAGGACCCCACTGCCTTATACAATTGGTCTTTTTGTTAGTGCATTAATAGTGAATTTTCGGGTGGATGGGCAGAAGACATCCTCAAGGGAGGCGTGGGTCCAGAAAAAAATAATGACGCACCCATATCTACCGAAGAACGTGTCCTCGAGCATCGCCCGTTCGCGTAATATTGTGGGGGGGGGGGGGAGGAATGTGCGAATGGCGCCACCAGCGAACGGTGAATGGCAATCTATAAATGCGCTGTTGTGCAAGGGACAACGCATACTATCCTCCCCATCAGTGGTCAAAATGTGAAAACAACTGCTAGGGTTTTAGTATGCATGTAGGGGCATTTTCACTCCAGCGGTCAAGCGTTTGAAACTCCGCTAACGGCATAAACCCTGCGAAGGACGCGTGCATGAGCTAACGCCAGCGTAAGCGAAGAAGTTTAACGAACAACTTGCTCCCCTGGCTGGTTATAAACGGCACCCTCCCGTTGGGGACAAAACCCCACTTAAGGAAAAACCACTTGGAATTTTATTGGAGTCCTCCGATGGCAGTGATTCGTGCGGTGGTAGCCCTTTTCGTCTGTGAAACGTTTTATGAATGACCGGGCTCCTTAACCCAATACATTCGGAATTTTTTTTTTTGCGTCATTTTCGTGGTATACATTTTTTAGGCCATGAGATGTTATATCCGGCTCGAGGTAGCAGGTAATACGTTTCTCCAAAGTCAGTTTTTGAGTCAAGAAGAGCATGTCTTAACCTCCGCCAAAGTGAGGAATCTCAGAAAAAACGTGGTTGCGCCTCTATCGTAGCAAGGGCCTTGGGCGCAACGTGGAGAAAACCCCCCCAGCCCATTGCGGACTCAAGGCACATCATTGAAGCAGCACGAGAGACCTTAACCCCGCCAACGAACAGGGGGTCACACGAACCCATCTATAAACATATCCTAAATGTGACTCCCCTTACCCGTATAGCCTTGGTCAGCTATCGCCTACTGGGCCCGGATATCTGGAGGGCGACATGGATAAAACAACGGCGGCAACTCGGTAGGGGGAGCCTTTGGGGGCATTGTTTTGCAGTTGGCTCGTGGAGTCACTATCGCAAGTGTGTTACCCCCCCGCTGTTCCTTGCGGTCCTAAATATTTTCCTGGTGCTTTCTGCAAGGGTATATGAATCCGCGCTAGAGTGGTGAAACCTACACTGCTCGCCAACCAAAATCGGCTAGAAAACGTGTATGTGTGTTTTTGTCGGTGAGGATCAGTGTCCCCGACCAAGCTGCAAGGCTAGGGTAAGGGGGGATACCCCCATGTTGACCACCTGGTCCGGGTTAGCGCCACTCGCACGCAAACATGACTACGCAACTCAACTCACGGACAAAAAGAAAAGAGTCAATGATGGATTGGTTGGCGCACCGTAGCTGTCGATTCCGGCGTGGATTCCCATCGCGAATTTCATGTCCGCGGCGAGTGGCAGCTTCGCTTAGCAGGGAGGGTACTCGCGCGAGCGACCTCACGCCCATGCAAAACAAGCTTCCCCCCCGCCAAAAGAGGGATTCCCCTGGTTTGGCCTTGGTCCACTCGCCCGAGTGGCTCAGATCCGGTAGTGAAAAACGACCGCCCCCACCCCCCCCCCTTACCGTAGAATGTGACTCAAGACACGATATGATAGGGGGGTCTCGTTTTTGGCATTTTGTTTCGGTGGCCCGGAATCGCTCGCTTCACTTTTCAGTCTTAAGCTTGGCTGCTATTATACTAGCTAATTTCGCGACGTGAACCCGCGACATGCAATAATTAGGCACGCTTGCGCAAAGCATATCGCGTAAAGTCTTCTCGTAAGTGAGGTACAGAGTCACTCGTGCGAGTGTGGTTGTATGATGCCTCAAAGCTTATTGGTTAAAAACGGGGGTACCCGGGCTGCCGTAGCCTTGGTCATGCGTCGATGACACGCGTGTACTGCTGTCCCACCTAGTGCTTTCCCTTCGCGTTTCTTGGACAGAAGGCGTATGAAAGTTGAACAGACATTTAGTAGGCCTTGTTGCGCTAAGTAGGCTCGTCATGGACGGTTTACCTTGCTGTGCTTTCTGCTTTTTTCTCTCGCAGTCAGCAGTCTGTTGGTTTAGGTGCGTCATACCTGGTGTGTGGTGCGCTTCCAACGAGGAGCCTAGGAACAGTGTGGGACACACCCGCGCAGGCCACCGTGGTACGCACCGAAGAACCCTACCGTGGAATTCCAAAAGTGTATACATTGCATCCCAGTCCGACACGAGGGCCCGACTGCTGCAATGCTATCGAGGGCGACACTTTCTACCACTCACAATGCCGCATTGATGAATAGCGAAGTCCACAACAAGGTATCTCCGTCCGGGTTTGCGTGCGTCCTTCGCTCTTTTTGGCGACACCCAGGTATCACCGTTGAGTTGTCCGAGATTCAGCAGGTTGGTGACGACGCCACATACGGACAATATGAACTCTCGGAAGACTGGTATCTATCCTTGGCGTTGTTCGCTGGGGTGGAGCCCCTCGACACGGACTGCCCTAACTCGGGAAAATGTATGGGACTGCTGACCAGGGTGAGCGCTTTCTCATTTTTGTTTTCGGCCTTGCCTTTCCTGCTCACCCGTCACCTTTCGCCCCTTGCTCTCTCCGTCTATGGCTATTCCCTTCCTTCAATTACGTCCGAGGATTCATCCCAAGGTAGCGGTTCCACGTTTGGTAGAGGTTGCAGTTGTTTGATCCAGTAATAATGTACCTTTCCGATCGAGCTCCTCAAGTGAGAAACTAGCGGTTAATCGTTAGCCAAGTCATTTCACGAGTACATACTGTACTCGGACCAAGTAGTAGTTGAGGCTTGGTCGAATTGTGCGTACGAATGCCTTCGAAATGATGTAGTATCGTGTGAGATATTGGGCTCCTCGTGTGAAGCGGAGACTGATGCTGCTCGTGGGATGTCTCCGAGGATCCCTCTCGCCACCGCCGTCTTCCTCCCTCCCTCCCTCCCACCCTCCCTCCCTCCCTCCCTCCCTCCCTCCCTCCCTCCCTCCCTCCCTCCCTCCCTCCCTCCCTCCCTCCCTCCCTCCCTCCCTCCCTGCCTCCCTCCCTCCCTCCTCCCTCCCTCCCTCCCTCCCTCCCTCCCTCCCTCCCTCCCTCCCTCCCTCCCTCCCTCCCTCCCTCCCTCCCTCCCTCCCTCCCTCCCTCCCTCCCTCCTCCCTCCCTCCCTCCCTCCCTCCCTCCCTCCCTCCCTCCCTCCCTCCCTCCCTCCCTCCCTCCCTCCCTCCCTCCCTCCCTCCCTCCCTCCCTCCCTCCATCTGTCCCACCCTCCCTCTCTCCCTCCTTCTCTCCCTCCTCTTTTCCTGTCTCCCTGGCTCTCTCTCCATCTCTCCCTCTCTCCCTCACTCACTCTATACTGGGATAAGGGTAGCAATTTTTCGGCTAAAATGTTTCTGAGGGGCGTGGCACTTGACTCAATATAAAAAAAACGTCGTCCTTGCCCTGGATAAGCATTTGTTTTACACGTCGGCCATCGTGGGGCTCTTACTTGCATATTTCTGTGCAAAACAGCGGCGACGGTAAGGGGCAGCCAGGGGTACCCCCCCTTTGTCACTCCTTGGTGTTCACTATCATACTATCATATTCGCACGAGTGCCTCGCTGTAACCTCGCGGAGCCAAGCGCGTTAGGCGGTTAGTTTGACGCAACCTATTAATAGCTAACCATCACATTTAGGATTCATATCGAAAAATGCCAAGATCGCGAAACCCTATGACTGCACGGAACACGGGGGGGGGGGGGTCACTGGCGAGAGTGACCCCGAGCCCCTGCAAGAAAAGGTCCCTTAAAATGGAACCCACCCTCCTACTACCGTTGCTTTGGTCCAAATTTGAACTATTGGGTGACGTACTTGATGGAGAACTCCCCACATAAGGAGCCCCAGAAAAAAATTGGGGGCTACCCTTCTGGGAGCGTGCGTACTATTTCCAACGAGGTCCGCTCCCATATGTGTGATGAAAGATAATCGTTCGATGGACTGTGTGCACGGGTGTACCGAGTCATCCAGGTCGCCATCCATCATACGATAACAGGTCCACGCTGAGGATCTCTCGACACGTCTGACAGATCACGACGATCGAAATCGTTTTGATCCTGCAATGTGTTAACGTGATATGTAATCTGTGTACAGGATACGCTATGCGGTACAGATCCAAACGTAGGGCTTGTCTTCTCGATCTTGCAGATCATACGGGTCCAACACGTCAACACGCGTGCAGATCATACATACCCGGTGATTTTATCTGCCCCTGACATACACAGACCCTGTGAATGGGACCTGGACGCTGGCTGCAATATAGAGGTAGCAGGCAAAACATATTGCCTTAATTTCGGTACTCCTTGGCCCAATATCACCAAAAAGTCGTGTTGTGTTTAAAATTCTCGAGCTGCCCTATAGTTGTTAGCAACTCAGTGTTTTGGGCGGGGACGCGTGCTACGACAGAGGTAGCCCTTTTCTTCTGAAGCGATTTCTGAATGACGGGGTCTCCTTCACCCGAAATCGTCGGGGAAAAAAAAAAAAATAGGCCAGTTGTTTTGCATGGTTCTCGATATTTGCCTAGACCATGGGATTTTTCATCCGGTTCAGCGGTTGTTATTTGCTCAAAATCGGTTTGTGGGAGAGGAGTTAAGCTCCAAAAGTGAGAAACCTCGGAAAACAATATGGTGCACTTTTATGGCAGCATGCGTGTCTGGCATGTCCGGTGTGTGGCAATTTCAGTTTGTGATGTCCGCCCTGGATGATCGCGACACCTTTGCGCGTGCCACAGCAGAGGTGGCACTATTATCCATTCCTTTATTAGGCTAGTGAAGGGCGGGGCTTCTTAAAGATATGTAATGGTCGGAATGTCATTCTTGTTTTTTCACGTTTTCGGTTCTGCGTTAAAGTTATTAATAGAGGCCTGACCGATTTGTTCATCAGATTACACTTTTTTGTTTACTCAAAATCACCTTTTGGGGAGAGAACCATGTTACGATAGAAGTGCGCCACTTTGTTTTTATGACGTTTCTCACGTTTGGAACTTGAGGCCTCTCCCACAAACCACTTTGGAGCAAATTTTCAACTGCATATCGGACATGAAAACTCCCATGGTCTAGGCATAGATCAAGAACCACGCAAAGAAATATCCTGTTTTTGACGATTTCGGGTTAAGGGTGTCGGATTATATCTGTACACAAGTCTGGTGGATGACGTTCATGACTGCCCAAATCTACGGAGATGGTAACAGTAGAACTGTTGACATGATTGACGGTCCCTTTTCTTTGATATGTTCGAGTTACGCCCACTTTGGCTCAGTACACTTATTCACTTTGGCTCAGTACACGTATTTCAAGTAATTGTCTTGGGGTGTGCATGTTAAGAGTGGTCCACTCCTTTTTCGGCGGAGAGCACGATAATCGATACCTGGTACCTGTTTTACGACTGCTTCCAAGGGCCCATCGACGGCTCCCTCCTTGGCATGCTCCACCATATATATGGCATGATGGTGGTCTAGGAAGCCCCACGTACGAGGTACTCCTGTGAAAGGGTCCCGTGGTATAGAAACCTTTTCAGACGAAAAGTGCTACCCCTATCATGCCACCTGTCATAATCAGTGAGGTGTTTGAAACAGGTGCTCCTCAGGTGAGCAGCTCCAGAAAAAAACTAAATTGCCCCCCTCTACCGTAGAACGTGCCCCTTTTGTTCACTAAATGCCACATATGATGTACATATTATGTACTACGCGGGTCCTACAACAGAGGTGGACCGGCCGTTTCTTTCTGATATTCTTTAATCTAAGTTCATCTCCCAAAATACGATTTTCGGAGAGTATATAACACTGCTATTGTACCGGATGAAGAATCCCACGGTCTAGGTGAGCAACGAGAATCAATCATGCAAACCAATACCGGCGTATTTCCGACGATTTTGGGTTAAGGAGCCCCGTCATTCAGAAACCGTTTTCGCCAAAAAAAGGTATAACTTTGTGTCGTAGCATGCGTCACTAGTTTTCTTGTTTACGTGTTGTGTGACACGACAGGCGGCAGCATTTTGAAACCAAATGGTCTTGTCGTCGAGGGGTTCCCTCGGCTTCATGTGTTCGTGAGCATCACTTGGTGATGCTCACAATGTGAGGCGTGGTTGAAAAACCGAGGCCTTGATACTGCACACCGGGCTGCCATTTCTATTTTTTTGCAATGCTAGCTTTGGGGTGGGGTATGTAGCGCCCGCAAGTTTATATTCTTACCTGAATGCAGATGAACTCTGAACGTAGCGCGCGTCCAACATTGTTGTAGGTTTCACGGTCGTGACGATATCCGTTCGTTCATTTGTGAAAACTTACTGTCTCGATATCGTCTTCGATTTTGCGTCTCCACACGCGCACAAACAAATCGAGTTGTGTCTCTAGGCCTGTGGATTATCTATACACGTGTGCGTGCAAAAAGCCACCGAGACCGTCATCAAACAAGAAGTCAGATCGCCTCGAAAAATTGTGTCGTCCTTTCTCCCCCGGGCTATGGCACGATAAGGCAAGTCGCTTGTGTCCGTACATGGCGCTTGCAAGAAGGTAATGCGCGACATGATATACGTCCGTATCGTTTTCTGATGAAATCTGCCAGCCTTCGACCGTCTCTTATTTCGCGTTTGATCTCGTGGATGCGAATGCAGGATCGTTCTCTGGACCTGGACTCTCGCTATGGGTGCACCGAGCCATCCGGTCCGTCTTCAGATGATGAGGGGACCCCGGAGAATGTTTGTTACGTGACCTACGGGCTCTCCACGGCAACCAGCGACACACAGACCATCGCGTCTGTCCGCATAGGTCAGCGGTGTAAGACCGTATGTATGTTGGTAGGACTTGATGGTTCGTTTAAGGTCGGGTAGCGGATAAGAAGCCAACTAGCAAAGTTAGCGTTTAATCTTTTTTCGAACGTAAACATTGTTCAACACAAACTTCAATAGATTGTGGCCACCACAAAATGGCATGGACAAGGGCTGCGAAACAGCTATATAATATTTTTAGCCTAAACGTTCCGGACTGCGCGGGCTGTCAGGCGCTACGCAACGTCGTTGGGGTGCCCGTCGTGGTTTCAAGTACATTTCGTTGCACAAAGAAAAATGACACCTGACATTTCTTACTTCTTGCCGAACCACACCCTCTCAATTCAGCGCTGCATCCGGAGAGCACCCGCACGCTGACCATCATGGTGAACGGGGATGGGGGTATAGAAGAATGGGAGGCCACCTCCGAGACAACCGAGCTGCAAGAAATCCCTGGTCTTGAAGGCCTAGAAACGTCCCAGATGGTGGTGATGGGCGTTTATGGTGCCGGAGACTACCTGGGAATTTTAGAGGCAAGTGCACGCACTGCACCTGCGTTTGAGCACCGTCCGGGGTTATGGTTTGGGTCATTCCTGATTTACGCGCGAAAAATTATGCCTCCTTACATCGTGAAACTCTGAAATGTCACGTCGACTCGTCCCGATAAAACAAGTAAGGCCTTTTTTCATGGTGAGGATGTTATAGTGTAGGATCCACACAGGATCCATCCGTCTGCAAGACCGCCATCGGTCAGTCATCACATATTTACAACACTGGAATGCTGACACTTTACATAGAAGTGTACCTGGGAGCTTTCAAACCTATTTGATAGTCCAAGTACTCACAGATGTAACGATTTTGTGAAAATGTGAGGTTGTTAGTGTTTTGTCACAGCTCCTAATAATTTATGTGGTTGTTTGTAAGGAATGACACCCTGAGCGTTCCGTAGCATTGGTGCCGGCCTATCGATACGGAGACATTCTCGACATACCTGAGGTAACTATCGTCGGTTCTGTGCGGAAGTGTGTGGTACTAATAGTAAGAGTATTGAATAGCGCGTTTTTCTGTCTTCCTATTTTGCTAAACGAAAAAAAACGTGGTTCACGACGGTCACCGTACATTCTATGGAGAGTTAAGAGTGTTTTGCTGGACATGTATCCAGGCAGGCCCTACCTTAGCATATCAGGAGCAACCGAGGCCCGCGCGATTATTGATTGTACCCGATGGTTGCGTTAAATATCTTTTCTTCATCGCTGTGCGCGTCTACAACGTGCGATAGTACCACAGGATGCTAGCGGCAATTAGAGAGCATTAGGACAAGGTTTCGGCATCTATAAGACTGGTGGGCGTTTCTCGATGGGATATCATATACGAGGTAAACAATAGTTACATAGCATAACGCAAACTCGGACCACTTACGTTATTTTTCGATGTTTCCTTGTCACAGGTGGAGATCTGGGTCGAAGTGGACGAGGTAGCGGTTCTCGGAACATCCGCCAGCACACGGACCGCCATCTCCGCGGCCGCAACCACCGACGCCGCCTCGGCTATGAATACTTTGGTGAGTTCGAAGAATTTCACTCAGAACAGACCCACTCCCCCCCCCACGGCGGAGCTACCGTATGTAAGCGCGCACTAACCTCGGGGAAGGATTTTCAGGCAAACACACATTTCTGAGTGACGGGGCTTGGCTCATTAACTCTAACTCGTCGATATGCCAACATTGTTCTAGCCAATGTGAATGAGTTTTCGCTCCTGGGGGGCGTGGATTTGGTCATCGGGTTTCAGTTTCAGTTTTCGTAGAAAGGGCGTGGCGTTTAGAGCTCTCCAAGTGAGAAACAGCGGAAGCAATATGGTACGACTTTATCGTAGCGATCGGTCCAATCTTACAGCGTCAGCGCACCCATACGATTCGCCCCCCAACGCAGCAAGAACTGCCACCTTAGCCAGTCATCGGAGCATCCATCGGTACACGGATCTGCATTTCAGGTTGTCCTACTTCGCACCGCTGATGCTTCCTCGTATATGAGACCTTGGTGACCACAACTCCATGCTCGCGGCTTCTCAATGTCATTAAAAATTATGTATACGGTTTTCCTTAATCTTGCATGCCGCACAAACTGTTGACCTGTGCCCCGTGAAATATCGTTTCAGGGATTGCGCCGTACTGAAATGCTTTGCCTCGCGAGCTAAATGATCTTTCATAAATTGTTCACGCTTAAGCCCGCCCAGCGACATATGTATACCATGGCCTATGTAGATTTATAGACAAACTTTGTTTTACAATGGGCTCCAAACGATGCCTTGCACGTCCTCGGTTGCCGAGCGTTGCTACCCCAGATCATTCGGCCAGAAAAATGATGATGACCATATTGTGGTGACATCGTGCCACGATACTCTCTACGGTGTGACATTGTACACAGGACGGTGATACCACCGACTCCTCTTCGTGGACGTGCTCCTCGGGGGAGGTGTGCGAGATCACCTACGATCTACAAGCTCCGGAATCGCTTGAGCAAGTTCGCATAGGTGAGCCGCGGTAACCTCGTGTGTTCATCGGCCACTCCGTGGCCTTCACAGCGGAAACGCGATTTATTGAAACATATGCAGATCGCATCGGCCGGACTAAGCATTGCGGGCATGCTCGGCTGGGGCAAAGGATGTGTCCGAGTTGGAACGAACCCCAACGTACGGCACGCTCACAACATGAGTGAAGTTTTCCTGTTGCGATTACGGCTGAGGTGTGTGTGTGGGGGGGGAGCACATATGGACTAGTATTGAGCTGCTGGATGCGACGCACACTCACAAGAGTGGTTGCTTTGCTGGTTATATTTTTTTCTTATCAAAAATGGTGGAAGAAAATCACTGTCTTGTTTCGGGAAAAGGTTGGAACCTACAGGAGTTGCCTGTCCCTGGTGTCATCGAAAAAGCGGGCACCCTCCCCTCCACCGTAGCATGGGGTGGCGTACTAGTCACGGTCACGGTGGAGGAGTCGCGTTTTTGGTCTCCATTATCATGGTGCTAGGGCCATTTTCACGCGCGATTCTCGTATATTTTCTGTTACGGTTCCGCGATCGACACCGCTTCCGATATACATGCTATGACGGAGGTCCACTCATATTTGATTTCTCAGACACTCCCCGGGTGAGGTCAAATACCTAACGGACGAAACGATCTAGAGTAAGCTTGATATGTAAAAACCGATCAACAAAACACATAGCCTTATCTAGACACATGCAGACAAACAGCTTGTTCAACACATAAATGGGGTTTTGGGGTTTAAGCCCCCCCCCTCGTCATTCAGAACAGAACCAACACCACACAATGTGCTACCTCTGCCGTAACACGCCCCTCTTTCGTTGCCGACGTTTGTTTTGTAACGCCTAGGCCGGCACACCTTGGTGCCTTAACAGGGAAACACCTCAGAACGTTGCAACGGTATAAAGCAACACGAACTGCTTTAGCCGAAACACAGCCGCGTGCCACGATAAGGGCACGACACTTTCGACATAAACATTTTGTTTCGATTGAGGGGTTTTTCTCAACCCAAAGCGCCGGAATGCGGTTCTTGTCACTTGCGACATAAGAGTCGTTCTACGGCAGCCTTCCCGAACGTTTCTTGAAGAAATTACTCGCCGGTTTCGAGACCAGCTCCGGTCCGTGTCGCTTGAAGTACGGCGCGCCTCGCCACCCCGACGTCACCGTTTTTTAGTCCCCTGCCAACAATATAATATTCGGGGACAGGGTTTTGATAGCACCCTTCCTCCTGTCGAACATCCATTACTCGTTCCCTGAAGATAGTCGCAATATTTGTTGAGGGGGGCTATCATAGAGTCAGTCGTGATTGTTTTACTACCTAGTCCAAGCGTCTGTTCACTGTGTTCAACTGATTCACTTTCGGTTATTGTTGGGAGTTCCCCATGTGATGGGCGGCGTGATGAGCGACAGAAACAGAATCCTGCACGTATCTCGCAGCACTTGTCGACTGATTCTACAATAGCCCCCCCCCAAACCAGCGACATTCTTTAACGAACGTTTCTCGGCCGCTCGACACGAGGAAGGACGCCCGGAAAAAAAAAATCATTTTTCGCAAATTTTCTTGTTTGCAATGGACTATCGAACAATGGCGTCGAGGTAACGCAACGGGCACCGCATTTCAGAAGATACGGCCGGGAACTGGTTTCATAACCGGCGACCTCGTTAAAGAAGAGTTGAGGGGGCTACCGCAGAACGACTCTGTCCCTGTACACTTGTTTGTGGGCAGGTCTCCAGAAGGTGTTCCATCCGCATCACATCTCCATAGACTTGTTTTTTCTTTTGTGCGTCGGTCTTAGGTAACCGCTTGAGGTCAAAAGACGGATTTGGTACGCCGCCTGCAGCACAAAACTAACGCCGACCTTCTTGTTTCGCGCGCTGTAAATGATGAGTCCTTTTTCTCGTCCAAACGCTCATCCTCGTCGAAATAATGACCTTCCCCCCATTCCCCAACACAATATTCCAATCAACCGATCAAACGGCTAACTCCCTTGGGGACGAAGTATACCAACATGACCATGATCCTATTGTTCCGTCATTTCTCAGCTTTCTCCGAATCTTCGGATGGCGGGGGACAGCTCAACTTCATGACGGCCGGCGAGTCTGGCATCTTCTCCACTGCGCGGGAAGGCATCGAGGCGGGCGGTCGCCCTATCGGCACCGACGGTTTGCAAACCTTCGGTGGCATTCGGGCGTTGGCGCGCTACGTGAAGATCGAGGTGGTCGCTCCGACCGGCGGAAGCGTTGTCATTAATGAGGCAAGTGGTCGACACAACTCGCCCTGTTTCAAAATATCCGTGCAATGGTAAACAGTTTGTATCCGACGGACTCTCGTCGTCACAAAAAATATATAGATTTCGGGGACTTCGTGGGCTATTCGTGTGCTCGTGATTTGTCCACGTCTTCTTTTTCTGTTTCGCGCGGGGGGATGATGTGCGTTTCGACTTCGAGCCTGCACCATCGTCTTTCTACGTTCAGTCCGGGTTTCTCTCTGCCCCCCTTTCCGTCCGCACAAAAGAACGGCGGTGTGCAAATATATTTTTTCAACTGTGTTGTCGGTACCGTTGCACGTCGTCCGTATGTGGGGCCTGGTCCATGGTTCGGCGGATTATACCACTCCGTTTTACCGCGCAAGAGGGCGTGTATGTCTATGACTCATGCTACGGGAGAGATGCGCCGTTTGTTTTTCTGACCCTCACAGAATTGAGGATATTTTTCCCCCATGCAAAAACGGATTTTGATAAAAGAGCCATCGCACGGTAGGGGTGGGTGCAGCACGAGTCCTTGAGGTCCTCGCCAGAGGAGCTCACCAGAGGAGCTCAGTAGCTCACACGAAAAATGATTCCGAAGGCATTCGTTCGCACAGCCCGACCAAGCTTGTATGCCGTTGTCCTAAAAACCATCTGCACGTCGAGTGAAATTTCGTGGCTAACGACTAGCCGCTAGTTCCTCACTTCGAGGAGCTCGATCGGACTGGTACATTATTAGTTGTTCCAACAACCGCAACCCCTATCAAAAGTGGAACCCCTACCGTGGGGTGACTCAAAAATGAAAAGCGTAACCCTGTGGGCAGTCCGATGGCCTAGGTAGTACCCCCCCAAAAAAAAAAATATGTGTAAAAACTGTAAATTATATTTGACAAATTCCGACGATTTTGGGTTAAGGAGCACTGACCATTCAGAAAACGGCCGACCGCAAAAAATCTACCTCTATATTGTAGCATGCGTCCTGTGTACCTCGCCCCTTACCAGCGTTAAACCACTCGCACCGCGGCGACACATCGGGATATAGCGAAAGGGAAGGAGAACATAGTCACCCCACAGTGGTCGGGTACCCTCTCGCGCGTGTGGCCTTCGTGTAACAAACAACGCAATAGTAACGGGTGCCACGGTGGGGGTGTGCATCCCCACTTTTTTTCTAAGATTCCTTAATGTGGGAGCTTAAGATCTCTCCCAAAACCTGAGTTTAGAGATAAATTAAAACTGCTGACCGGATGAAAAATACCATGGCCTAGGTACACAACGAGAATCATCCCGAAAAAAGATCCCATTTTTTTTTTTTTCCCGACGATTTTGGGTTAAGGAGCCCCGTCATTCAGAAACAATTTCCGCCAAAAGACAGGTATACCTCTGTCGTGGCATGCACCAAGTTTCTAAGGCATGGTCGCCGTACCGTATGCGCTCCGTCGCCCCCCGTTCAGCGGAAGGTAGGCGTATGCGGGTGTATCGTCCTTGTGACCCACACCGTTAGGCTCAGGACCACGCGGAACCGCGCTGCTAGCGCAGCAATTATTATAATATAATCAGTATCAATATGTGCCAAGGAGACCTAACCCGAGACGGAGAAAAAGGGGAAACGTTACGTCGCATCGGACGAGTGGTTGAGTACGATAAGTGATATTTTTGCCACACAGTAGGAGACGCAAACCTATTTTCGCTAAATTCCGAGTATAGGCGCTTCGAAGAAATGGAACACCAACATGTTTTTTCTTTCTTCTTTTTCCGCACACTTCTACTTTCCAGCTTCTGGACAAGTCGTGGTCACAGATGTCGTCCCTTTTCCCCCGGTTCTTGCCTTCAATTTTTGTCGCGCATAGGGTTCAGCAATCCCACTGCTCGTCGATTTTCCATCGAGTGTTGCTAACTCACGCGCTCGCGATTTCCGCAAGTCAATTTGTGCGCAAGAAAGAGTCCCCACGAATTTAAACGAGTGTGCACTTGGGGGGATTCGAACTCACGAGACTGACCTATACCGGGCTCGATAATAACTTGACACGCCCCCAGGCGATCGGTATACTAGGCCCTGGGATTGGGCGATGTGCAAGTCCATAGCTGGCGTGTACACAGCATAGTCTATTTTTGAACAGGATTAAATTCCGACGGCGCTTGGAATTGAGGTGCCCAGTCATTTCCAAACCGTGTTCAGCGCGATAGCACTAACTTGCACTATAGCGTGCGCGATGCGTGCTACGAATAAAGTGGCGCTTTTGGCCGAAACGTTTCTTCAAGGACGGGGCTCCCTTAGCCCAAATTGGTCCGAAGTTTGCCTCTTTTTTAGTACGTGTTTAGGTTTTCACCTAAGCTATCTCAATGTTCATCGGGGAGCACTTTTGAATATATCAAAAATTAGGTTGTTTGGGCGTGAAATAGAGCTTCTCAAGCCACCACACCCTCAGAGAAAAAGCGGTGAACCTCTAGCGTAGCCTGCGTCACGCGTCTGTTGGCGAAGTTGTTGAATGTCTCCCTCAGGTAAAGATCTTCGTGGAAGGCGACGCGCCCCCTTTTCTCCTGCCGAAAAACGGACGTAGAACCTAAGATAGATCGCACGAGCCGTTCAACGGTACCCCCTCCCAACTTTTCTTGAACGAAATAGCCAGTTTGGAAACCAGCTTCCTGCCGTACCTCCTGAAACACGGTGTCCGTTGACACCCCGACGTCATCGTTCGATAGCCCTCTGCAAAAAAACAAGAAAATATGTGGAAACGTTTTGTTCATGGCATCCTTCCTTGTTTCGAGCAGCCGTTAAACGTTCGTTAAAGAAAACCGTTTTTTGTTTTTCGGGGGGGGGGGGGGTATCGTAGAATCAGTCGCACGCTCAGTCGCACGCCGATGGTATCCATTTAAATCACGGATGCTTGTGGACGCGGGAAGATCT
Source organism: Undaria pinnatifida (assembly GCA_012845835.1). Lineage (NCBI taxonomy): Eukaryota > Phaeophyceae > Laminariales > Alariaceae > Undaria > Undaria pinnatifida. The sequence goes on along the minus strand of JABAKD010000018.1, from coordinate 3,645,939 downwards.
GCATAGTGAAAACCTTTTGCGATGTGATCTGCTTTTAATGTGTTTCCTTGTTCTTATCCGGTTTGTTTCAATGTTTTCTGTGTACCCTAGGTGCAGTTTAGGGTGGGAGACGACACCCCAATCCGCCCCGTCGCCGAAAAGGCTTGGCTTAAGCCTACCGGCGACCTTCCGCTCGGCTATAACTGGAGCTCCGACAGAAAACTGAGCTACGATAGCAGGGTGTCTGCCGACGGCGGGTGTGACTCCCCTGCTCACTTTGAGGGCTGCCAAGCGTACTACATGAAGGTGCATCCTCGTACAGCGACTAATTTTACCGTGCTGTGTCGACACCAAACACGCCCGGTGTAGGGATATTCAAAGAGAAGAATGTACGGTGGGTAGCATGCACGTTAGTGTTAACTGTGGAATGCGTCTCAGAAGCTCGTTTAGGCCGCTCACATTCCGCAGCGTACGACGCATCCAACCCACCAGGACCTCTGACAAGGCAGGGTCACATCTCCAAGGTACGGTAACTTCGCCACGGGGTGGCATGCATTCGGCATGCGTACCCTGTAATAACAATTTCAATGACGATTCATTGCAACAATTTCGCGGTTAATTTTACACCCGAAGCGGCAGTGTTCCGGCTTGGCCCAAGGCTACGATAGTGAGGGGTACCCCCATTTTCACTGGTGTACCCCACGGATGAAAATTGTTTAGGCACTTGTTTTGGCGCAGCTTAGATCACCTTGGCATTGCGTATTGATTCCATCAATGAAAAACATGAAGAAGACGTAAGATTGCATAGGAACGAAGGGGCTGCTCGCGCGAGTGACCCCTAGCCACTAAAATTAAAGGCTCAAAAAGGGACCCCCTTTACCGTAGCCTGGGTCTTGTGTATCGCTTTGACACACACGGCCGAGTTTAGACAAAAGACTGCGCTCTAAGGGGAACATCTCACTACTTTCGAGTTTTTTTTTTTGCGACAACAGGGCTATCACGGGAGAGTGCCTGTGCCCTCTAATCTCTTTGCAGCTGTCGGGGTCGTTCACCCGATTGGTCACGCCCTAATGCCTTGTGATTCACTTTTCCCGCATATTCCCTGACCACCATTGAATTGTTCAAGACGCTGCAAAAAAGCGGGTGTATGTCCTTCCCGTAGTCTTGCTGATAACCACCGCTAACCGTGCTCACACACGTTGACCGGATAAGCTGTCGTTAGGACCCAGCGCTACAGAAATAGCTAACACTGCATCGTCGATTTTGTGTGCGTTAATCCCTGCCCGCAGCAGGATCACTGAAACTGCGCTGGAGATGTTTTGACGCTCAATTCATTTTAGACTCGCAAGCGATAGGTGCACACGCACTACTTTCCCGCGGGTGTAAAAATATTGGAACATATCTCGCGTGATATCGTGTGTGACTCGTGCTGCGACTAGCTGCTGCGGTAGTACTGACCGGGGAAACACATATTCCGAGCGACGGGGTTCCGTAACCCCAAATCGAGTCAACCCGCAGTACGGGTTGCAGTTGTTGGATTAAATAATATTGTTTCCAGACGGATTCAGCCCCTCAAGTGTTGAGCTACGGGCAAGTCTAGTAATTATACAAAAATATTTTGTTTTCAGACTAGGGCTGTAGAAGCTTGATCGGTCGGGTTAGGAAAATAATACCTTCGAAGTTATTTTTCGGGTGAGCTATTGAGCTCTTCAAGTTAGAAGCTCAGGAACGTTCTGCTGCACAGGATTCCTCGATCGTCGGAGAGCTGTTTTTTGTTGAAACCTTTCCTCCCCTCCCGTATTCCCAATGGATGCGTCCGTTTACCGGGGTTTCAACCACCTTCCTCGGTTTACTCACATTCAACATTTTTTTGTGAGGCATAGAGCTCCTCTACAGTAGCGAGCCTGGCATAAGCACAGTTGGTCCAATTCTACAGTGGCATGCGTCGTGGAAGTCTAGCCTACCGCCACAGCTGATGTGTAAGGCGCGTTACTGTTCCCCGCGGTAGATACGCACGCCCGGCCTGATCTCTGCAAACCCCGCCCACAACGCAACACAAAACGTGGCTTCCATATGTACAACCAAAAACCACCCCAGGATGGAGACTTGGACTCGAGGTGGGCGTGCGGTCCGCTAGCTGCGGGGAACAGGTTCTACAACTCCGAAGACTGCGAAGTGGGTATCAATCTGAACTATTTCCGCTACGTCCGTCAAGTTCAAATTGGTGAGGAGCCCCTCCTGTAGCAAGGAAAAGCGTTGGACGGGTGCTACTACAGAGGTATCACTGTTTGGCGCATACATTTTCTGAAAAACGGGACCTCTTTCACTGGAAGCGGCGGAATGGCGACATTGATGCTGTTGTATGGATCGATCCAACTCTAGTGGTTGCCCTCTTTTTTTTTCGGGCCCAACGTTTCTAACCGGTTAAGACTCTCAACCATGGCGGAACTACCGGCTAGTATGGTAAAATCATGAGTATATATATTGGAACTTATGTATACATATTTGGACAAGCGCACAGAAATGTTGATTGGGTTGCGCGAACGATTTTCTCTGTGAAGAAAGCCATGTTTGGGGTGAGATACTATGATTCTGGTGGTAGGAAACTAAGGAATGCCTCGCTTGCGGCATGCCGCTTGCGCCTAGCGCGGGTTGATTCTTTTCTGCGAAGTAAGTTTTTATATCTGCCAATCTAGTTCACGGCTGGGTCCTTCAGGTTGAGCCTCCAATTTACTCAAGATCATTTTTTGCGTGAGGCAGGTATACAGCTCCTCGAGGAGTGAGCAGCATCACGCGTGCTGCGACAGATAGAGGTGCAACACTTTTTTCGTCAGGTTCCTTAATTTGGGAGCTTAAGACCTCACACAAAAACCGATCGCGGAGAAAAACAAAAGCTTAACCACCGGATGAGAAATCCCACGGCTGCTTATAGATGTATAAAGTACAACGAAAATCATGCAAAAACAAAACCTGTGGCTATTTTTTTCGGATAACTTTAGGGTTTAGGAGCCGCGTCGTTCAGAAAAAAAAAATGCCCAAACCTGCTACCTTTATCGTAGCATGGGTCACATTTTTATAAAACAAAACGTGAATCACCTCAACCGCAAGCATCCGCGTGTCTCAGCGTTATTGATTTTTCAGTGAAGTGTGCACACCGCACATTTTTCGGGCGCGTATTGAAATACCAGGCCCCCCTGGTAGCGTTGTTTTGCGCGATCGAACACGGCGATGAACCATCACTCAGTCCAGTGACGACATTGTTGCCGCGTCTAGCCGCGTCTAGTTCCAATTGGCGAGTGCGCCTACTAGCTCCTTGTTTGTGGTATCGGGGTATGTCCTCATACTTGACACAACACGGGTGTGAATCCATCCCTCCGTCTGGTGGTGATACTGCGCAAAAGCCATTGTCTTGATAGGGTGTAAATCAGAGGAGGATAATCTGCTCTATCGGTGTCGAGAAGGGGTCAGACTCAAGCATAGCGGTAACGGCCATACTTCTGAATCTCCTCACTGCGCAAAGCAGTCCGTGCATCACCCGCCCCCGTTCTTTTTGTTTCTCCAGACTAGGGCTACTCTACGGGGGTCGTTTGTGGGGATCCGTTTGACAGTGGCTGGGGACGATAGAGGTAGAACTTCTCGTGTGAAATTGTTTGTGAATGACCGGCCTCCTTAACCCGAAATCGTCGGAAATATGCCATTTCGTGGCCTGATTCTTTTTGTATACCTCGGCCAGATGGGATTTTTCATCGGGTACACCACGGCTATGTTAGCGGTGGTAGCCCCGTTTCTCACTGCTAGATTCAAGCTATCATGAAAATATCATACTCGCACAAGGGACTGGACGTCACTGACCACAAGACTTCACGCGATGTGCTTTGCGCAGGCAGCGTTGATAGTTTTCGCGTTGCGGATTGACGTCGCGAAGTTAGAATAGCACCCAAGCGTAAGACCGCAACGGAAGTGAGTGACTCCGGGATCTCCCTCTCGTAGCCTGGGTCGGTATAAGTTTCAATGGTTCTCCAAGTCAGTCTTTGGGAGAGGTCTTGAGCTCCCAAAATTGAGGAACCCCAGAAAAACAGTGGTTCACGCCTCTATCGTAGCACGCATCGGCTCGGGGTCACAAGCACTCGCGCGAGGGACCCGCCCGTTCATTTGCGGCAGCGCGAGCGATCTCTCTGGTTTTTTGCGGCCACATGAATGACCCCCATGTTCGTTTGCGGTAGAGCGAGTGGCCCCCTTGTTCGTTTGCGGCAGCGCGGGTGATCCCCTTGTTCGATTGCGGCCTTTTCGATATGCTGCTTCAATACTGCAACATTAAAGTATATTGGAATATAGGAAGATACGTTGCACCAAAAGGAACGCGGAAAATATTTCGATGGGCAAGGTACAGTCACTAACGCGCGAGTTGCTTAAACCTTTGGAGGAAAAAGGGGTACCCCCTCCCCCCATCGTATCCGCGATATCTTAATTGCTGATGCACATTCGATGCGTGCTACTATAAAGGTGGGACATTTTTTTCTGAAAGGTTCCTGAACTTGGAAGCTTAAGACCTCTCCCAAAACCTGCTTTGGACGGCGTCGGGTTGAAACAAACCAACAGCCTACGTATATAACGAAGATCGTGCAGAAACAAATGGCGTAACTCGGACAATTTTGGGTTAAGGGAGCCCCGTTATTCAGAAAACAAGATTGGCAAAAAAGGTATGTCTCTATCGTAGCACGCATCAAATTCATGGCTGTTTCGGGACACTACAAACAGATTTTGGGTAATTACAACACAAGTGAGGATTTACATATGTGCTACGATAGAGATGTGGCATTTTTTTGTCGGGAATAATGGACGAATATCCTCAACTAAGAATCTGCCTTACATCGTCGTTTGAAATTTGCTGTGCTCCTTGTTGTTACGTGGTATGCCTAGGCCGTGAAATCATGCTCATCATCGGGCTATGCTTCATTTGTAATCGACATATCCAAAAGAAGAGGGGTGTGCTAGAGAGCTCCGCACACGAGGAGTCCGCAGCGAACCGTAGACGTTGCTACCGCTATCGTGCAGCACTCGTTGATTCCAACGGTATTTGGGTGTATTGCCTCGGGTGAGGGGCCTTCTCGTTCGGACCTTTGTTCGTTAACAACGGCCATTCCGAACGCCGCAATCAGCGTCTCCACTTTGTGTGAACGCGTCACAAGATCGCGGCGTATCGATAGCCTCGTCATCACTGCGCGATTTGTAGCAACGACAACTTCCGTTTAGATATTCTCAGCACGTACACTAGTGTCAGACGTCGAAGCGTGCTACGATAGAGTCGAACAGCGACATTTTGTCTGATATTTCTTCAATTTGGGAGCTTTTCAAGACGTCTCCTTAAAACTGATTTGGGGAGAAAAATTAGAACTGCTTCCGGATTAAAAACCCCATTGTCCAGGGACACGACGAGAACTGTTGCAAAAAAATCCACATATTCCCTTACGAGTTTGGGTCGAAGAGAGCACTGTCATTCAGAAGCCATCCCAGACGAAATGTGCTACTTCTATCGTAGCACGCCTCCCTCTGGAAAACCCATGGGTGCATCCCTGGTTCCCCTCGGATGCCGAACGTCTTATTCTTGTTCGCTGGACCACGGCTTTGGTGGAAGCCGTACCCCCTATTTTTACCAAGTTTAGACCGACCTGATGACCAGACATATTCACTTGTTGTTGGCGCTATCGCTATGGTGGGAATCGAAGGACACGCCACCTAGAGCTGGATTGCGAACGCAATTGAGTTGAATCGACACACGACCTGTATGAAAACAGGTGGAAGTGTGGTGAGCTCAAGCTATATTTTCCCCATCCGTTGGAGGATATAATTACGAATGAAAATGTTGGCAAAGAGTAAGAAACCGATTCCATTCCGGCGGCGGTACAATCGCGCGTAGGTTACACCCACAAACGCCGTACTGATCTCTAGCATAGTTCAGCGAGGTCCCTTAAAGTCGCTCAAGGTGTGCTTCGTAGCAATTACTCACACCCACCGCGGCCTTCGTCTTGGCTAGATAGTTTGCTGTCACAGGGTTCAAAACTTTCTTCAGCTATGACGCGTGCTACGATGGAGTTGTACCTATTTTTCTTCCTGGAGTTGATCATTTTAGGGGCTTAAGACATCTCCCTCGCAAAACCGATCAAGAGAAAATAAAAATGCTACCCAATAAAATAACCCCATGGCCTAGGGATACAACGAGAATCAATATGCAAACAAAAAAACATATCCATAAGACGAGTTTTAGGGTAAAGAGCCCCCCCGTTATTCTAAAACCAAGTTACACGAATATTGCTACCCTTTATGATATCGTAGCAAGTGTTCCATTGTTCCTTTCCTTGTTGACCTTCGCACCGCTGCGCTTGCGGTGCCCTCGCATGCCTCGCAGCTTTCCACATGGGCGACGAACAGCACGACGAGTTCAGCATTGAAGCACTCACCGCACAGGGTTGGATGGTAAGCTAACGAACGCGACTGTAGAAGGCCCGTATTGAGGGCCCGACCAGGGACACAGGGGCAAGGACACCCCAAATGTCGTCCTGACCATGTTTACAGACATTTTTGCTGGCGACGTATTTCGCGAAAAAGTAGAACTAAACAGAGAATTAAGATTTGCTGAAGCGATAAGGTAGCCACCGGGCGCATGATTAGCCCGCTGAGGAGCGAAATAACAATAAAAAGGTTCCCCCAAGCTTAGATCATGTCGTTATATACCTTGCGTGGTGCTTTCGCTTTCGCTGCAACGCCAGAACACACGCGAGGACTGCCACGTAAAGCTTTGTACGTCCGGTAAGTTGCGTTGTGCGGGATGATTTTACTAGTGTGGCATTTGAACACCTGGAAAGGTGGAAAGCGGCATTTGTTTTGCGTGGAGCTCAGCCACCGCTGCCTCCGTGCCTTGCTGTGAGATCGATTATTTCGTGGAAACTCACCTATACAAGGCTGCTCGTGATGCTTTGTCAAGTGTACGCGGCGCTTTAACGTGTATCCATCTGCATCTTGGTGTCTTGGTCACGCGCAGAGTCTGCCCGTAAAAATAGTTCGTTCCTGTACCAAGGGGAGCTCTTGTCATTAGCAAGTCGTCAAATGCAACAAATGACGGGCCTCTCGACCACCCCATTCCGTGCTTATTTTTTACCAGACGGTGGTTGGTGCGGCCATCACCTCCGGAGATACTACCGACTACCAGACGTTCGACGTCAGTGTGCATGCTAGCGCGATCAACATCAAACCCAAGTTCCACCAATTCAACCAGTGGTTCAGCATCAAGGAGGTTCGTTCACCTGCGGGGTCCGGGCAATTGCAACACCGGCAACTGCAATAATACATCCTGTTCGTTTTGTTGCGGTCAGCGACTACTAACTCAAACTATAGTTTGAAAGCATATCCTATAAAGTCGACGCGCCGTCATACCACTGAGAGCGCGCAAGTCAAGTGGGCGATTGGGCGAAGGCTCGTATATATCTGTGGAAGTGTCCACCCAAGGCCGATATCTCTTCACTGAATGTTTCAAGCTTTCCAGCCTGCGTTATGCTGGTGTGCACGTCATGCTGTATGCCGGACAAACACATTATTTTGTCGCCTCAGCTCCAAACAACGAGCCCCCCAGAGCAATCTTCTTTGGCAACTGAAGGTGGGCATGGTGAACCTATGTTTGCAGTAACAGATGCAGGCAATGGCGGAGGAGGATGAACGTTGTTTTGGCTGAAATGTCTCTTGACTGATGGGGCTGTTCCTAACCCAACATCGTTGGAAAAAAAAATGAAAAGAGTATTTGGAAGAAGTTGGCGTTGTATACCTACGCTGCGGGATTGTTTATCGGGTCGCGCTTACCTTCCCCCCTCACAATCCGTTTTTTGGGCGATTTATATTCGGAATAGATCTCCTTAAGTGGAGAGCTTCGCAGATTTATTTTTGTTGTAAATGGCGTCGGAGCTCCTTGATCCCAAAATCGTCGGGAGCAAGTAGGTAATTTTTGTTTCGTGCGTATTACACTCTCGTGGTGTACCTAGGCAATGTGTGCGTGTTTTTCTCTCCGGTATGTAGCAGTTGTGATTGTTTTATCCATTGTCAGGTGTTGGGAGGGGTCTTGAGCTCCAAAATTGCGGAACACCCGTGCTACGATAGAGGTATACCTCTTTTCGGCTGAAATGGTTTGTGGTCCTCAACCCTAATTCGTCATAAAAAAATATAATAGGCCATTCCGTCTTTGTTTCGGCGGCTGAGGCTAAGGAGAAGTGAGCGTATGTTACGAAACCCCCCCTAAAAAAATGCTTATTCGGCTGTATGATACGATCGACGGAGTTGTGTCGACAACCTAAGCAAAACATGCCCGAATTCGTGTGGGATCCCTTCTCCCCTCAGCGTATGTTTTTTGGGATGTGTGCGCATGTCCGCAGGAAGGTTTTTGATGAGTTTGTGTTTCTTGTGCCGAACACCCGTCGTGATGAGAGCCGCCATTTGGCAAGATCGCATTTCACAATGCAACGTCTGACGAGTCTCTTCCCGTGTTGCGTTTTCTCGCGCGCCAGATTGTCGTCCTGGAGAGGAGGAAGAACGACTTCATCGCCGGAACTGTCCCGGTGTTTGGGATTTACGAGAGATTCGTGAGTGTTACAAGTGATCAGGCTAAGGCCGCGGCACGGGGGCATACCCTCTATTGACGCGTGCTACGATTTTTAGGTACCGCACCACACTTTTACTTTAATTATTTCCTGGATGGCGGGAGGCTCCTTAACCCCCAAATCGTCAGAAGGATACTTTACTTTAGCATTTGTTTGGTTGCTTATGCCTAGAGGACATTAGCTTGTTCATCGGCTTGCCCTTTCAACTCGCTCGAACAACGTTTTGGGCGAAGTACAGACCCGACCAAGGCTACCCCAGAGGGCGGTATGGGGAGGGGGGGGGAGGGGCGGGGGGGGGCACCTCTATTTTTCCCGTTGGATGACCTCTCTCAGGCGTGACTCTGTACCTCGCGGCAACAAAAAAAAGTACTTCAGGGGTTATTTTCGAGGCGCAGCGTTGTTTAGCATTACATTGCGGATTCATATCGTGGATTTTTGAAGGCGCGCGAAAGCGTAGTATCGCAGAGGAACGGGGGGGTTCAGTCGTTGGGCGAGTGACACCGAGTCAAGTGCTGCAAAACGATTCCCCGAATAGTGAACCCTCCATCGTAGCCGGGGTCGGCCCTTTACGTGGGGAGCTTCAGGAGGAAAAACGGTGCACATCGAGCGTAGCAAGTGACGCGTGCTATGGTAGAGGTGTGCACCACTTGTTTCCTGTGGTTCCTCGATTTTGGAGCTTAAGACCTCTCCCAAAAAACGATTTTGGAGAAAAGTAAAACTGGTGTCGTGTTGGATAAAAAATGTCATGGTCTCATAGGTGGACAACGGAAATATGAGCCATCTTAGTTTCATTATTCCCGCCGTGTATCGAGGCCATGGGATATTTCATCCGGGGTAGCAGTGGAATTTTCGTCCAAAACAGGTTTTGGGAGGGGGCTCCTGAGCTCCAAAATTTATTGGCCTCAGAAAATATGCGGTGCACCTCTATCGTAGCACGTGTCTTGCTTTTACACGCACGTGGTAGCCCACGTGATGGGATTTTGTTCACCGCACGAGTTTGCACCTTCGCTCGTTTGTGGTCAAGGCCACGGTAGGGGGCAGTCCCCACGTTTCACTACCCAGGTCTTGAGCCCGCACGAGCGACTGACTCTTGAGAGCTCACCGAAAAAACGAGTTAGGCGATTCATTTCGGCACAGCCTTCCTAATTTTTCCGACCTGCACGAGAACTTATGACCGCATATGGAACAGGGGAGGTCACTCGCGCGAGTGACCCCGAGCCTGAAAAAACAAAAAAACAAGAAAAGGGCCCAAAAGCAACACCCCACTATCGCAGCATTGGGTCGCATTTTAAGTTAGAAAAGTTCCGTTTTTTTTGGGTGCGGCGTAAACCCCTCTTCAAGTGGTGAATCTCACAGAGACAGATATCATGTCTAGGGTGAAGGGCTACCCCCAATTGTCACGACGCGCGAGTGACCTCGTAACCCGACCGGTGAATGTTTTGGTGCAGCGTAGTAGCTAACCATATCTCTTTTCGTACCAATACCGACGGCAACGTTAATTCAACAGCAGAGCGAAATCCTGTGACCGCACAGAGCAGGGACTAACTCGCGCAATTGACACGAGCCATTGAAAAACAAAAGTGGCCAAAAGAAGGTAATCCACCCCCCCATACGGCGTACCATTGGTTTAACATATGGCGCACGCTTCGCGGTAGCTTGTGTCCTGTGGTTATTGACTGCACAGGGCGGGGATCATGCGAAAGTTAGCAAACCTACCAGCTGCGTGTGGTTACGTAGGATACATTGCCCGCCACACCATTCACTTCCTTGCTGTGTCGCTTCTATTCTTCACATGCTGGTAGCCTGACGGCCTCATTACCCCCCCCCCCCACGCTTGAACAGAAAAGTAGAAAGAAAATCGTGCGTATCCCCAATATTTGAGGTGTTACTCCGAGAGGGAGCGAACAAACGTACTCCATCTTAGTTGTAGGTATGCTGTGTTTCGACGATATACGACGCCTGTGGCACAGCGTTAGGCGTACATAGCTTTTTTCGACTAATGATGGGGCTCGTTGCCGTAAAAACGTCCAAACGCCCTCCCCTTTGCGATGATTTTACTCGTTGTTTTCGAGCCCATTATGGGATTTTTATGGGGTGTTGTGATTTAAGCTTTCGGTGTAAACGCGCGTCTTGGGCGAGGTAGATGTGGAGAGCTCCTTGTAAACATGGCACACAGGTCGTCCAGAAGAAAATATGGGTTGCAACCCTAATCGCACCATATGCGTAACACGAGGAAATCTATCGTTCAGCAGTACTGATAGGAAAAAATGTTTTTCGCGCATAGAGTTTCTCTGTCTGGACGAGGAATAGATCAGTTCGTCAACAATGTGCATCTACCTCTCGAAAGGGATCGCCGTTTCTATGTATGAAGCCATCATTTCCATACCTCCGTGGATAAACAGAACGGCTAATTTATGCACCTTTCGTCTTGCGCATCGCTGTGCTCCTGTCGAAGACGGATGACGATGACAGTACTACCGCCGAGGCATCCGCGGTCGAGATTCCAACCCGGTTCAGATTCGACATTCCCAACGTAAGTGCTATGTTTCTAGAGTAAAAAAATCGCCCAGAGTTTCTACATATGTACATCAATGCGACCTAATGCCTCCCCCCCCCCCCCCCCTCCTCCTCCACCCTCCACCTCCCCACCTCCCCACCCGATCCCCACCCCCTCGAACACTCGGCCCTCTAGTCACTGGTTGTACGAGTTACCGAATATATATGATAAACTGGTGCATTCTTTTTAAAACCGTCACATTTATCCCCTTAAAGGATGTATAGTTTCCACGCACAGATTGAGCATCCCCGCCCGTCCCGCCTCCCACCCCCTCCATGATAAACTGATGCATTATTTCCAAAACCGTCAGATTTACCCCCTTGAAGGATTTATACTTTCCACGCACAAATTGAGCTGCCCCATCGGTCCCTCCCCCCCCCCTCCCCCCCCCCCCCCCACCCCTGTTCCCTATTGATTAAACTAAGCCCTCACGTCCTTACAAACGCCGCCCTCCCCTCGCCGGTTGTTCGACTTACAGGATTCACTTGATAAACTGATATATATTTTATTTTTATTATTTTCCTCGCTCTCTCTTGCTCAAACGCCCTACCTAATTTGAAAATCCGCCAGAGTAAAAATCACTTCCACCGCCTGGATATCAGCTTATTATCTTTTTAGAGCCGTCCATGCCGCTGCTGCAATCCCCCCCCCCCCCCCCACTGCCCCCAACGCCCCCTTCTTCTCCACCACCGGCACCATCGCCTAGACCTAGAACCACGCGTATGGCAAACCCCTACATCTATGCGACCTAAAGTCCCCCCCCCCGCACACACTCACATCCCCCCCCCCCCCCCTCCCTCACAAGGAGTTATAGTTTCAACGCACAAAAATTGAGCTGCCCCACCTGTCCCTTCCCCCCTCCCCCCCCTCCCGCCCTCCTTTTGATCAAACCCAGGCCCCCGCGTTCGTAAAAACTCCACCCTACCCTCACCGGTTGTTCGACTTACAGGATTCACTTGATATATTGATGCATTCCTTTCCACAGCTGTCAGATTTTGTCCCCCACATGAACGGGTTTTATAGTTTCCGCGCACAGACTGAGTAACATCACCCTGTTGACCCTGATAGCTACACTGTAGTTGCAAGAGGAGTCTCAGACCTATATCCTTCACGAGGACACACAACCCGTAATACGCGCGCTCGGAGTATCACACACACAGCTTGCAAGGATGAGTTTTCGATCTCACACCTGGGAGTGTATTTTTCCTTTTATAACATACATATTTCAAACTTCCGGGGTTTTCTTTCACCTGGGGTGGTTGAGTGTTGTGCATATCTTAAGAGTCCAGGACGAGAGAGAGAGATACCAAACTCGCGTTTTGCCTTTTTTCATATTTGTTCCCTGCAGTCAGGTCGTATGTACACAAGAAAGTTGCTGCTGTTTTACGCACGAAAACCACCCCAGGCAAAAGTTACCTCGAGCGGCGGCACCCACAGTAGTTCCCACTATTTTTTTTCTTCTTCTCTTTTTATAACAAGCTTGGTTTGTAGCTTCTGGGCAAGCGCTGGACACAGGGTTTTGTTGTCACAAGTGTAATCTCTCCTCCCCCGTGGTGCTGCCACGGTGCTGGATGTCTTCACTTTTTTCGCGCGAAGCGGTTGGGCATTACTAGCGCTCGTCGACTATCATCACCGTTTGCTAACCCACAATATAGCGCTTTTCCGCGAGTAAAACGCTGCACCAGAACAATCTGAGTGTTCAGAGAAAAAAACGGAGAACCAGCACCGTATACCTTTGCGAATATGAAAGCTTATAACCTATGTGAATATCGTTGTACCAGCGTTTAGGGTAATGAGTTTTCCCCCCTCCTACGTCCGCCTGACATCTGGGTCTGCCGCAGATTGGCGACTCCATCTCCTTTGCCGTGTTGGGGGCTACGGTTTCAGCTGTACGAATGCGGTTCCCCGCAGGCAGAACGTTTGTGTTTGAGTTCGAGTACACCTCCGATGTTCCTACTGAGGTGAGTATACGCGCCTGCTGCAGACAACGCCTTTGTGCTGTCCCTTGGCCCATGAGTGCAGCTGCCAGGTTCCGGCCGATATGAGGAATGGGACGAAGGTTAAGGTAGGCGTCATACATTTGAGCTCGATTATTTCACCCACGAGACTCATTTTTAGGGAAGGCGAGACACCTACGTCTTTCGTGCTACGATAGAGGTGAACACCAGTTTTTTTCGGAGGTTCCTCACTTCAGGAGCAGGTTGAGACATGCTCATCTTTTTTTATTTATTGATTTGGACAAAAATAAACTGCTACACACGGGATGAAACGGAAAATCTCGTGGCCTTTGTATGCAACGACAATCTTGCAAAACAAAAAAAGGCGTATTTCCGACGATTTTGGATTTAGGATCCCAGTCATTAAAAAACCATTTCAGACAAAAAATGATACCTCTCTCGTAGCACGCATCTCGAGGTCGAGTTTGGCTGCATTCAAAGATCCTTTTGAGTTGTTTTCATTCGCCTGGCATTTTTTTTTTGTTTTACATCGGCAGGGTCATAATGTTGTTTCATGGGATCATCCTTTCAGTTTTTTTCTCAAAACAGTTGACAGGAGTGGCGAGGGATGGAAATTCCTCCTCCCGTGAGGATCCTCGAGAAGCAAATTCGGCTCGCCTTTGCCACAGCGTGCGCGTCCGGATCGCTTTTTCGTTCTATCAGTCACCTTTTGTTACGAGGTATGGAGCCGCTCAAGCGAGGAAGAGCCTAACATATTTGAGTACCGTCTAAACCGTGCCACGCTCCCGACGAGCCGCCTTTAGCGCAATTCTGGAATACTTGATAGGATAGAGTATGCAAATGGGGGAATTTGGTTCCAGACACATGTATTCTTCCAGTATTGTGAGGAAGAATACATCAACAACTGGCCCAAACACTATTTTGACGCCAACCCTACGCCTAGAACTTTGTCCTCAGATACAACGACATATTTTTTCTGCTGAAAAATTGGTTGATCACATTGAAATTCATATAAAAAAAATCCCCGATTTATATTTTTCTCCTGGAAAATACTGTGGACGTCTCATGGAGAGTACTGCGCCTAACCGACCAAGACAAGCCACTAATGTGTACCCCTCCCCTTCGACATTTGCAGACGTTTACGAGCGCAGGGGGGGACAACGAATGGGAGACGTTCACGTTGTCCCAGCCCACCGACGTCATAGGAGGCTTCGAGATATTCGCAGTGAGCGGGCCGACGTTCGCTAGCGTTCCCGACTACCCAGCTCTGCGGGTGGTTGACTTCCAGGTGGTTGGCGAACCCGAGGACAACGGCCCGGGATACTTCAATGTAAGGACATCATATGTATCGAGCACCTGCTGGTACCGGATAGGCGCTTCTTTTGGTTTTGAAACATTGTGCAGCATAAGGTACACGCGCGCCTTTATTTTTGGATCTCGCTTCACGAGCTTTAAACCTCACCAAGAAAAACATATCGAGGTCGTTGGAAGTGCAACCGTATGAGCAAACCCCTGTTGCCCCGTAATTCCTACACTGAGCTTGCACGCGTCATCTGTGTTCCATCATGTATGACGAATGGGGAGTACTCGAAGAAGAGGCGTCGGCTTGTCCGGGTGCGCGCATTATGCAGCAACGGGGCGACCGGGGCGCAAGAAGACACGTTAACCGTTGTATCGATGTCTTGTCCTCGAGCACTGTTCATTTATTGGGCAATGTCATGTCCACTCAGGTTTCGGTTGAACAAGCATGCATGTACCTCTGCATGTATGTGTCTGTTGGGTGTCAATCAAGTATCGTCGTCGTGTATATTTGGCGAACGCTGGTAACCACCTCAACCGACAACCCGCCCTAGTGTGTGCCGGACGCATGGTACTGATTTTAGCAAGCGTGCTACAATAGAGGTGAACCGTTCTTTTTCTGAGGTCCCTCACTTTCGCAGCTTGACACCACCCCGAAAAACAAATTTGGGGTAAAATTCAACCGCTACCGGATGCAAACCCTTTCCATGGCCTAGGTACACAACGAGAGTCAGGTGGGGGGGAATGTCGTATTTATAACGATTTTGGGTTAAGGAGCCCCGTCATTCAAAACCCCGTTTCATGCGAAAGGTGCTACCTCTGTCGCACCACACGTCAAATATCTGAAAGAGTTTCCGTAACTACTCGCGATTGGGGAGCTCTATACGGCACCTGTAAAATTCTGACGTCGTGACGAAATGACTAATCTCTTACGGCTTAGACTTCATTCTGATGGATATTGTTAAACACGACGCTGTGAGAGAGTCCATGCGTCGAGAACCCTTAGTTAGTAAGCAGCAGGTTTGGTAAATAAATGCCCTTCCTCTCGACCCCGGAAAGCGCCGAGTTTAATATTGATATATTGTTTTGTGCAGACACCGGTGTACCTACCGTATACCATCAAAGGTACCACATTCTGGTAAAACAACACAAAAAAAAGATGAACGACGGAGGGCTCCTTAACCCAAAATCGTCGGTAAAAAACATTCTTGACCAAGGCTTGGATAGGGAGGACCTTCCGGGAGGCATTTCTAGCAGGTCCCTCGCGCGGGTGACCCTCCTGTTTCTTTGCGGTCTTGGACATTTGTGGTTGATGGCCTTTTGCGATGTGAACAGGCGACGGAATGGTAAGCTTAAGCTGCACAAACAAAGATACCTAACGCGATATTTGTCTGTGAAGTATAGAGTCAGTCGTGCGTGTAGCTCTAGCCCGGTACTGAAAAGGGGGGTGCCCCCTCTGTCGTAGCCTTGGCCTCTTGGAGAAATATTATTTTTGGTGTGAAGTGAGTCCACGGGTTGTTCCCCGGGTTGTACTCAAACGCAACGTTTGGGTACAGTTTTGACCTCCCGTTAAAAAGCTCCTAAGTCAATGGCGTAGTTCATAATTTGGTTTTAGCCTCGATACATCGACGCACCTTTGCAACAGATGGTATCGACGACGTTGACAGAGTGGAACGTGGTGCCTGACATCATCGGCGACGGAGTTTCCGAGCAATTCGAGATCATGACGGCCATCTGTGAGACGAAAGGCGCCGCATTTGATGGCACGGACTGCGTGGGCGACCTCGACGATTCCACAGTTCATGTAAGTTTGTCAGTGGTTGTTGTTTTTGTTGTTGTTGCACTTGTTGCTGTTTACTTGTTTTTGTTCTTGTTCTTGTTGATGCAATTTTTCCTGTTCGACTTGTTCTTGTGCCTGTTCTTGTTCATGGCTCCGTGCAATTGTTTTCTGTGTTATACTTTCTTGTTCTGGTTCGTGTTCGTTTTCCTATGCTCGGCGGCCAGCTGTGAGATTCATTGCGTAACTTTGACAATACGGAGTGCGTTGGAGAACTGGACAATTCAAAAGTTCATGCGAGAACAGATTATGGCTGTGGAGGGCAAGACTTGACTGATAATATTAGCAGTAGAGCTGGGAGCTGCTAGAACTTTACCATTTATTTTAAATCCTTTTTTTGGGTGTGGCTGATTTGTCGCCAACTGAACTAGCATATCGCAATTATTGACTCTACACGTCGAGGTATAGACGCGAGAGCCAGACGCAAGGAGACGGGACCTACGATAGAATCAAGCGATTGCTCGCGAACAATGTGTCTGACCGACCGCCCCCCTTAACTCAAGTCCCGTGCTACGATAGAGGCTTCACGTTTTGTCCGAAAGGCTTTCTGAATGATAAAGCTCCTTAACCCAAAATCGTCGGAAATATGCCATTTTCCTTTGGGTGATTTTCGTTGTACACCTAGCCTATGGTACGTTTGGCCTGGTAGCAGCGATATTTTTCTCCAAATCAGTTTTTGGAAGAGAGGTCTTGAGGCTCCAAATCGAAGGACCTTAATGGAAAAAACGCGGTGAACCTCTATCGTAGCACGTGCCTCAAAATGGTTAGAAACTCAATCGCTATTGGCGAATTGGAAATTTTTGTACAACGATGCTACCTGTTGTTGGTAAATCGGATTCCAGTTTTACTCTCTTAATAAAAGGGGTCAGGTGTATTGCTCCTAAATTGACGATCCCGGGCCAGACCACGGTGGACCGACCCTCTATAGTAGCGTGGGTCAGAACCTAGAACTATATATGTTTACGTACTACTGCACGTAACGGACTAAAATTTACGCCTGCTTATAACGGGAAAGCAGGCTTCGCTAGCGCCATTTGTCACCGACAGAGTTTCCTTGTTTGGGAACCCCGAATCCTAGCATTTTAGTTGAAATGGTATTCGTTTGATGCCTGGGCCATGCTATAGCATGCCGCGGGTTTCACCCATATTTTTCCCGAGGTATTTTTTGCGGCAAGCGATGTGTCTCGTCATCTACGAAGCGCCAGAAGATCCCAGGCACAACCTTACCGTAGCACCGGTCGAGTCCTAGGTATCCAGTTGCTGGTTGCCTTTGCCATGGCGTGTGGTCATCAGCTATCACTTCCTGTTCAGCCAACGTGTGTAGGTTTGTAGGTGAGGCGTATACCTCGCCAAGTGAGGAGCTTGATGAAAACGAATTGGTTCGCCTTTACAATGTAGGATGTGGCTATCCTTGTCAGTCGTAGGCGCCCACGTTGCTCCATGCAGCGGATGCCGTACTTTCTTCGTTGTGTTTCGAAGCTGTTCTGGACGCGTGCTACGACATACAGGCGGCCCTTTTTGGGTCAAGGGGTTCCTGCAGGATGGGGTTCCCTTTGCAATACTTTGTTAAAAAAATTGCCCTTTTTTTTACGCGGGTGATGCGTGCTACGATAGAGGTGCACCAACTTTTTCTGAGGTTTTCCTTTCAATTGGGGAGCTCAAGTCCTTTCCCGGAGACTGGTTTGAAGAAAATTAAACCTGCTCCCGCATGAAATTTCCCATGGCCTGGGTACACGACGAGAATCATGGAAATAAGATGGGGGATTTCCGACGATTTTGCGTTAAGGTGCCCCGTCATGCAGAAACCATTCAGACGAAACGTGCTACGTCTATCGTAGCACGGGTCAGGTTTCGGTTTTCACTTAGGCCATCGGAGTGTTCATCGGGCAGCATTTTTGAGGTTATGAAAATTAGGTCTTTGGGTGAGGCAGTGAGGTCCTCTAGCCACTACCCTCAGAAAAGAAAGGCGTACCTCTAGCGCAGCCTGCGTCTCTGCCTCTAGCGTGCCAACAGGGCTCAGGCGCCGTGTACCCTCCGCCTACTAAGAAATATTGTCCATTTCGATATTGTCCCTCACCTGTCCCCCCCCGGCTTCCCACAACAGATCGAATTCCAACTGGGAGAATACTACCTGGACGGGCCAATTTTCGTAAAGAGCGGGGTGACCATCTCCGGGCAGTACAGTTCAGAATTTACTACCTACACGGAGTTCATTTTGTACGAAGGCGACAACATAGGAGTCTCAGGAGAGGATGGCATCATCGTCATCGACAGCGTCACGGGAGCGGAGGAACGTATGGTTACCTTCCCAAGACAACCGTAGGGGAGGGCGGGGAGGCAGAGGGAGCGTACTTGTTTTGATGCTTCTCTTTAGTCGTATACCTATGATCAGGATCCTCTTGGAGATGGAGCGCTGTTCCTTCTCGTAAAACATGACATCTCTGCAAAACATAGGAGTGCAGTATGTCTCTTCCGTATGCACCAAAAAGCGTTCTGCTTTTCATATCCCCTTCATGTTTGACCATCTGTGGACACCATCGATCTCCTAGGATAGCAATAGTTAGGTGCTGCTACCGGATCTAAAGTACCCTTTCTTTCCATGTGACGTACGTTTAGTGTCCTCACCTCCTCTTCCAGCCCATGATATTCCTTCTTGCAAAGTTCACACTCTCCCATTCCATGGGTTCTACCAATGTCCCACTTCAAACATGATCCGATGGGCTAAGTGTCTCACCACAAGCATTGTAACGCATACATATCAGACGCCTCTACACGGCACGCCTTGTACATGAATCATTTTCGCAACAGGTGGGGAAAATCAACATGCTACTTAAGGAGGACTGGACGGGGGATATCGTACCCGACACGGTCGGCAACCTCTGCTTGGACGTCAGAAACTCGAAGGTGCCAGTTTGACATACACAACAATAAGACGGCTGACACATCCTGCGGTAGGTTTGTAGTGTTTGGGCTGTGAGGCTCCTTCCTTGGGCAGACACGTGCTACGATGGAGGTACACCACTCTTATCCTTAGATTTCCCCAGTTTGGGAGCTCAAGACCTATCCCGAAAACTGATTGGGAGAGCAATAAAACTGCTACAACACCGGATGAAAACTCGACGACAATCATCGTGAAAAACAAAATTCCAATTTCCGACAATTTTGGGTTGAGGAACGCCCCCGTCATTAGGAAATCGCTTCAGACGAAAACTGGTACCTCTATCGTAGCACGCGTCGGCATCTCTACGTATCATACGCATTTGAGCCCTCCGACGGTAGGGGTTGCAGTTGTTGGATGAAGTAAAAATGTACCTGGCCGGTTGAGCTCCTCAAAGTGAGGAGGTACCGATAAGCCTATGAATTTCACGAGAATAAATCAATCGGTTCGCTAGGTAAGACTACAAAGGCAGAGATGCTTGGTCGGGTCGCGTGAACGAGTGTCTTCGAGGACCTGCCTCTGGTGGGATGTTGAGCTTATCGTGTTATAAGCTGCTCAAAAGAAATACTCTCTTCTGCACGGGCTCCTACCCCGGGATGGCCCTCGTTTGCCATAATTGATGTGGATCAACTGAAGGTGTGGTCTGACGCAAACAATACCGGCCCCTAGGCTCACAAAACAAAATAGATTGCAACATGTTGATTTTTTTATTTTTATTTCATTATTTAGACCGCGGGTATGTCCATCGGGTTAGTTTCGCATTCGTTTTCCTCGAATTCAGTTTTGGATTACCTGCATATTGTAGTCCCAATAGTGCGAGCCCCCCGCGCAAGCAAAGGTGGTGCCACCTCACCGCAGCACGGACGCATGGTACAATAGAGTTGCAGCACCTTTTTCCTGATGTTTCCTCAGTTTCGGAGCTTTAGGACCTCCGCCAAAACTGATCTGGAGAAAAACAAAACTGCTACCGAATGAACAAATTCCCATGGGCTAGGTACACGACGATCTCGAATCATGCAAGACGAATAACCTAGTTCCGGCGGATTTGGGTCAAGAATCACCGTCATTCAGAAACCATTTGAGACGAAAATAGCTGCGTGCACCTCTACCGTAGAATTCGCTCACGCGCCTTCTAGTGAGTTATGTTCCCCCCAGTCACGCCTGCTACAACAGAGGTAATACGTTTCGTCTGGAGTTCTTTAAATGACGGTGCTCCTTAATCCCAAAAAATCGTCGGAAATTGGCCATTTATTTGTGTTTGGTTTTGCGCATGAATTATCGTTGTACAGTCTAGGCCACGGGATGTTTCATCCAGTATGCAGCAGTTTTGTTTTTCTTCAAATCAGGCTTTTTGGGAGAGGTCTTAAGCTCCCAAAGTGCGGAACCGCCAGAAAAAAAAGCCTTGCGCACCTCTATCGCAGCACGTGGGTGTTTCAAGTTTTCGTTTTTCAGCCATCCCGCGGTAGAAGTTGGACATTTTCGGCAAACTTTTTCTGACAGAACAAGGTTAGGGTTAGGGGTGACCCTAAGTTTTTAGGGTTTTCATGATCGTAGGGGGAAGGAGTTACCTGCACGCGTTGGTATGATCGTTTTTCAAGACGTTTTGTTGGATGACTACGTGGAGCGTGCGTGAAAATGTTGGTCGGGTTGCGCGCAACAAAATTCCTCCGGGGTAATGTTGCAGGCGAGCCATTGAGCTACTCATGTTAGGAGCCCAGAAGCTTTTGACTCCAATCCCTGGAGGGTCATGACTCCACTGGGCGGGCTGGACGCGCGATTGGCCCAATACTTACCATACGTCGAAAATGGACATATGTATATATAACTTGTTGGCGCAGAGGCGTGCTACATACGAGGGGTTACTCAATCCGAAATTCTCGCGTCTAAATGACAGGGCTCACGAAATCGAGTATTTCTCGGCATGTCACATTCCGATGAAATGAAATTGCCGTTTAGTTTCTTTGATTATGCAATACCATATTGTTTGTTGTTCGTATCATACGCCATGGGCTTGTTTCGTTAACCAGTTTGCGCTATTTCTGTGTACCCAAAGCCGAGCCCAGGGCGTGGTGTAGTTATTGTTCGTCAACTGAGAAGCCCCAGGAGAAGCGAAGGATCGCTACACCCGAGTCCTCCACCGTAGCGTGCGTCCCCAGCGAATCACGCAAAAAATACAATTCCGCGATATGGCGGCGCTCGTTCCGAACCGAAGACCTAGAGCAGCCCTCGTGCCGGACAGGAATTTAGCGTAGCGGTAGCGATAGCGGACAGGAATATAAAGTAGTCTTGAACGCGAGACCCCCACCGTAGCCTTTGTGTGCTTACGCCCACCCCCTTGTGCATCCAAGTGTGCAAGCTTAAGCGTGATGCGAGGGTTAGTTTCGGTAGCGTCAAGTATGACGGCACGTACCGCTCCTTGCTCGATGGACATCATATGTATAGACTATGTGTTTATATCGTAGACAACTTCGGGCGGAGTATGGACATCATGTGATTCGTTTTTGTCACACTCTTACTGGTATTTTTGTTCGATGGGTTTGCAGGAGATTGTGTTCGACGAAATTGCTCCGAGGGCGTGCAGGACCGGCGCAGGCCGATTCACGGACTCAAGCAACATCACGTGAGTTAAAACCTTCGACGCGTGCTACAGTAGTAGAACGAGTAGCGCTTTTTCGTCTGAAATGGTTTCTGAATGACGGGGCTCCTTAACCCAAAATCGTCGGAAACCATGATCGAGTTTTTCGCATGAGTCTCGTTGTGCACCTAGGCCATGGGATTGTTGATCCAACGGTAGCAGTTTCATTTTTTCTCCAAGTATGCTTTTGGGAGCGGTCTTAAGCTTCTAAATTGGGGAACCTCGTGAAAAAAGTGGTTCTCCTCTATCGTAGCACTTGTCACGAACGAGGAAAGTCTCACTTGAGGATGTATTATCTACGTCTCTCACTCCAAAAATCTGCCTTTGACCATGTCACATCGACACGTAAGGAAAAATTCAGAGTCCTCCTTTCTTATTCATGAGGTATGACCTAGCAGCAAGCGCATCACCGCGTTCGTCCCAGAGGCTGCTGTATTTAGGTAGCACTTCCGACTAAAGTGCTTTTTGAATTTGACGGGGCTCTCAAGCTTCCAATATCCCGAACGGCATTCTTCATTTGTCAACACTATGTATTTTTTCCATGATAATAACTAGATAGACCGTGAAATTGTGCATTGATTTGCACTTTCATTGAAAAAAAAAATATATATATATATGTTGGGGGGGGCGAGTCGAGCTTCACCGTTGAGAACCCTCGTACAAAGACGGGTACGGCTCTACCGTCAGAATGTACCTCACACCAATATCTCTCGTACTTTGTTCGGGGTCCGCATCTCCACCAGTAGGTGTTTTTTTCCCGCAAGCCAAGCAAAACCAATATGGCAGTCACGTGTCTGAATCAAATGACAAGTTTGCTTTCGATTTATCAGTGCAGAGGTCCCCCTTCTAAAAACGCTCGAACCAATGCCAACGACACGATCGCGCATAATCAAATGTAATGCATTGGTTTCGCGAGATTGATATGCACAATTTTCCTCATGATTAAACACCACAAGCACAATCACCCAATCGGCTGAATCTGGTTTCGCAGTATCGGTGCCTTTGCAATATCGGTGCCTTCCCTCTCCTCGGAACCGAACCAATGTGACCCACACCACATTGGACTAGGTCGAAACGAACGACATTCCCGTTTTCGTACTTTCATCATGCCCAATCCCATCTAATCCGAAGAATCATTTCTGTTTTCGTCATGGTCAGTACCTTCCTTTTCTGGGAGTCGAACCAAGAGATCGGGAACTACATGGAGCTAACGCGCGTCGACGATTTCTACGTCAGGGCATTCCCGGTGAGTGGACGTCGATAAAAACGGCAACGGAAGCGAATCTTCGCGCTTTAACTGCTAGTACCCCGATTCAAGGATTCCCTCAATCAGGTTCGTCCCAGACCGTGAGCGCAGACATGCATGGGCAAAACGTGAAACATTTCTGCTTAGTTCCCACCCCAGCAACGGTAAGGTGGGGTAACCCCCGATGTTGGCTGGCGGATTCAGGAACTCCGCAGGACATTCCAGGGCGAGCGAACGTCATAATAACCCAGTTGGATAACGCCTCATCTTCTCAATTCATCCGCTCATAAAACCGACTTATCGTTCATTCTGACTTTTTGTCTTCCGAACAGAAGGTGCGCAGAATCATGAATTAGAGGTAGAGTGATTCATTTTCGCCTTAATCCCCACCGGAGCCACCTCGGCAAGGCGGGGCACCCCGATTTTCAATACCGGATTCGGGGACTACTGTAGGGCGCTCGCGAACAGCCGGCACGTGTTACGCTGGCGAGGCACCTTTTTGATTCGTTTTCCTCGTCGTAAGGTTCCTCGCTTGAAGAGCACCGTGTACCTCAACCGAAAGCCCCATTTTTTATTCTGCGGGTCTTCACTTTTGCGGAGGCCGCGCGTCGAGGGGTGAGGGGGGTACTCTATCATTTTCAGAAGCCGGGTTTGAGCCGCTAGTACGACACCGAGTGACTCTGTACCTCACGGACACGTATATGCTTTGAGTCATTTTCAAGCGCAGCGCGCAGCTGTTCCAACGCTCTCGCTCCCGCGGATTCATGTCTCGATTTTGTTTCAGCACGAGAGCTTAAAACCGCAAAGGGAGCAGGGTGGGTCGCTCGCGCGAGTGACACGGAGCCATTAAAAAAAATAAAGGGCCACAAAACTGAACCCCTTAAAGTGGCCGGGGCCAGGTGCTCTATGGACATACCTCACTCAAACCCATATATTTGCAAACTCGAAAGTGCTCCACGCCATGAACACGCCAAGTGCCTATACAGTAGTAGGTAGAGTAATGCGTCTGTCGCAAAACAAAAAAAAAAACGAAATTTTAGACGAATTTGGGTTGAGAAGCGCAGTCACTCGGTGAAACAAAACAGATAAAATTGCAACCTCTATATCGTAGCACGCGTCCATCGAAAAATATTTGTCTAGCTTTACCCCGACCAACCATTCCGTGTAGCGGGCTGTAAGTGTACATAGCAAAATAGATTAAACACAAAAAGATGATGGAATCAGGCCTACTGCACGTCCACACGTGTAACAAAATATTATTGCCAATAATAAGAGTACGGAAGTTCCGACGATGTTGGGTTAAGGGAGTCCCGTCGTTCCTGAACCGACCAATAGTCGCAAGGTGATACACCTCCAACACCTACGAGGAGGTCTCGTCTCTTCTAATTCAATATAGAGCGCGAAAGGGACCCATCCTACGATAGAGGGTGCATCACTTATTTTTCTTAATACTACCACTCACTTCAGGAGATTAACACATGTCCTTCTAAACCCAAAACAGATTTGGAGAAAAAATGAAAGTGCCATACCGGATGAAAAATCTCATGGCGTAGGTACGAGTACACACAACGAGAACCACGCCAAACAATCAGGTATCTTTCAGAAGATTTTGAGTTGAGGAGTTCCGTGTTTCAGAATCAAAAATGTCCAAAAGTGCCACCTCTATTGTAGAACGCGCCAAGGAACAATGTATTTTTTATACAAGGCGTTTCATTTCGCGAACCAACAACAACAACGACAACAACAACAACAATCAAAAACCTTGGGGGACCTGCAAAACCCTGTGTGGGTCTATAAATGTAAGTGGCTCTGATAGTAGTATTGGAAGTTTGATCAATCTGCAATGTAATGGTAAGCTACACGCTGCGCGCAAAACATCGCGATGAAGCCTTTTGTCCGCGAAGGACGGAGTCACTCGTGCGATTGGCTTAAACCCGTTTGTGACAAAGCAGTTATCGCACGGTGAAGGTTGCAGTTGTTGGATGAACTAATAATGTTTACCTGTGGCCGATTGAGCTCCTCAAGTGAGAAACTATCGGTTGTATACCGTAGTCGAGTCACTTCTCGAGTGCCTATATTTCAGGACCAAGAGGCATAGAAGCCGTGCTGTGCGAACGAACGCCTTCAAGACATGTCATATGCTATCGGGTGAGATACTATTGAGCTCCTCATGTGAGCAGCTCGGCCACTTTCTACGTCACCCCTACCGTGTGGGATGGCTCAAAAGAGACACCCCCCGCCGTAGCGTTGGATGCGTGCACAGGCTTCCACAACTTGCCACGGTCGCAGATTGCCCCTCCCCCCGGCGTTGCATGTGGGCCCTCCTACGCGACTCTGACATTCTTTGGTTGCAATGTTTCGGTGATATCCGGTGGCTTTCATCCAAGAAAAAGCCTGGCTTTCATGGATATGTGTTTGACATCATTGACTGAGAACGCACTCACAAAACCTGCACCTCTCGTACGATCCATAAAAACTTGCCCTTATCTCTCCACCTCATGGCCCTCTTGTGAGCGCGATATCACGGTAAATGACCTATTTGTTAATGACATGTATCGGACGTTCTTGTGGCGTCGGTCTGCCTGGAACACCGGAGTCGATTCCTCCTGGGCACGTGCAACATTTCTGAGACAGTGCTGACATGGGCCGCACTGCATGATTTAATCATTCGTGTTTCTACAGCCCGTACCGCATGTCACTTCAGAAAGAAAACGAGTAATGGGCCACGTCGATCGCTTACCGACATGTAAAGTTCTCGATCGTTTACCTTGATTTCCTTCTTGCTTTCATGACGCGTATCCTATCGGTGGTCTGCGAACGACAGGACATGAGTGGACTCCTCATGGACACGTGCAACAACGTCGTCTGGCAAGGACTCGACGACTTCGACATCCCAGACCCCAGGATCAGCCCGCCCGTCTCTGGTGACCAAACAGCGAGCGTTGTTGTTACTGGTGACTCTTCCAATATTGTGATCATGGACTGTGACATCGGACCCGGAGCAGGTGTGTTGTAGCGGGTGCTATTCCTGCCATGTGGTGGCTAGGCTACTTGTCCGCGATGGTAGTGGTACGTCGAGTTCAGTTCAATATAGTTGTTGAATGCAACGGTTAGCCCCCTTAAGCACGATTATGTTTACAATCTACGCCGTAGAGCAGAGAACCCAACCAACTTCTGCCGGATTCTTACGGTGACTAAGTAACCACCCTCGCCTTAACGCTACATTGCCGAGTTCTTAGTCGTCACCGTTAATTCGATTAGTATCGATCTAGAGTGAACTGCGACATCGGAAGCGTGCTGTGATAACAGGTTGAGCGTTTCGGTTATTTAGTTTTCCTGCACAATGGTGGGGCTCCTAAACACAAAATCGGCGGGAGTGGACCATTTTTTTTTGCGTGCTGTTCGTTGTGCACCTGCCTAGGCCATGGGATTGTTCATTGTTCACCTCGTGTAGAAGTTGTATTTTTCTCCCGATCAGTTTTATCAGAGGTCTTGACATCCCCAGTTGGGGAACCTCTAAACACAAGGCGCGATACATGCTACGGAACAGGTGCTGCACCCTTCTTTATTTTTGTGAAGCTCTTCACAACAAAAATATATATATATACGTATACCTCTCCCAAGAACTGATTTCGGATAAATAAAGGCGAAATGGTTACCCGATGAAAACACGCCATGGCTTTACGTATAAAACGAAAATTGTCAAAAAAAAAATCGAAAACAAAAATCCGTCGATTTTTTTTGGGCTGAAGAAAGCAACGCCGTCATCCAGAAAACGTATCAGCCAAAAAGTACCACCTCCATTCGTAGGACGTGTCGATCGTGCAGCAGGTGTGTGGATGCACGTATCGATGGGGGCACACCGAAACGGTTCGTCTCACTTGGGGTGCCTGGGCAAACCTTGACACACAAAATAACTGTGAGAAGATGCAAACGTTTGACCGTTCGCCACTCCTACGTTCATTTTGGTTATTTCTGGTGAGCAATCCGTCTTTGTGTGCATTTTGTTAAGCCGTTCATCCGGATGAAATCGGCTGTATACCGCTGGCAAGCGTGGCCACGATCCTCAGTGGCGCTGTGTTCGTGTTGCTTCTCCCATCCTCTACCCCACCGTCTTGAGTCACGTTTTTCAGGGGAGTTCATGATTTTGAGATCGGCTGTGTTCAAGATGTTTCGTGTTTGACTCAGCTCGTTTTCGTTTTTTCTCTACCGCATTTCACCATGGCTACGCAAAGGGGATTCCTTCCCCCCCCCTCTGTCGTTTGGCAGTGGCTCGAGGTCACTCGCGCGAGTAACCCCCCTGTTGTTGTGCAGTCTGAAGGTCTCGTGTTAGTTTATTCTCCCGACGTGAACCTGCAGGTCAATGTTTACCCACCCATCACCGAACGAACGCACGCTAGAGTGTTGTTTTTTTTAGAGTTACTCAAACCCTGTCGCGAAAAATGAGGTACTCCCAAGGGGCGTAGTTTCCGTGCCGTGACCTTGATCAGTTTACATAACTCGGATATAATACTGCTGGCTGTGTCGTCTGCATTAGAGCGTCGACTCCACGGGTATCACTGGTGGATGTGTTGTTCGGTCCCCTATGCAGAACGTTCGGCCTGAGACGCTCGTTACGATAGACGTTTCAGCACATACATGTTGACTATTTTACTGGTCCGAGCGGCGGGGCTCCTTTCTCACCCGAACTCATCGCAATCCTTTTGTTTTATGGTATCTTCTGTTGTGTGCCTCAAGACACATGGGGTGGTTCAGCGCGTTAAGAATCAGGCAGTATATACACAGCCTATTGAGTCAATGCTTCGTAGGCTGCGGTTCAACTTATTACACCGCATTCTGAGTAACGGGATATTTTGGAGTCCTTTCATCAGTTCTTGTAGTCGACGAGTTGCGGCAAAAAGCCGTCGATAGACGATGTTGTAAGAGGCCATCAAGATTGAGTAACTGGAGTGCTTGCACACCCCCCACGTTCATTCGTCGAACAGCGCCTGAACTTATCACAGTTCTTTGTCCTTAGCCTCTATTGCCCTCACGTAGCCTTTTTGAACAGTCCTCCATTGTTTACATATTCGACACACGTGGCGTGTCTGCTCTGCCAGTTCTACAGCTGACAGCGTCCATCGTTTCAGCCTACTGAAACAGTATCGTCGAACATTCTTTGATTAGGTCTTGTTTTCGACGAGGTTCCTGTCAGGTAAATGCTACGACAGACGTGCATCATTTGTTTTGTTGAAAACGCTTTTCACTTTCTTTTTGGTGACCAGAATTTGTTGTTTGATGAGCACAAGCAGATGAACTATTCCATGCTCTAGGCTTAACAATAACGCCAAATACATGCCGAAACAAGCCAACAAAATGTAGAGATCTCACACCGGCAGTGGATTAAGGAGACCCCAAAATCCAAGGAAAAATCTCGGAGCCAATCAATTTTCTAGTTCTGTCACAGTAAAGGTCTACCACAGAGAGCTGCTGATGGAAAGCGGGGCCCATTATAATCAACGGGGCGTGCTCGCAGCCCCTATCGTGGCATGTGCGCTGATTTTCCCTGTTGCTGTTTAGAATTTTTGGACGACCCAGATGACGCTAAGGGGGTCACTTTTGCTGCATTTTTTTTGCAGGAGCTCGGGGTCACTTGCGCGAGTAAAACCCCGCCGTTGCTTTGCGGTCTTGAGCTTTTCGTGTCGGTAAAGGTCGCGATATCAATCCGGAACGGAATAGTATAGGCAAGGTTGCGCGAAGGCACAACGTTTAAACCTATTGTGATTTTGTCCGTTAGGGCTACAGAGTCACTCTCAAGTACGAGTGGCTCAGGTTCGGTCGTGGAAATAAATAATGGGGGTACCCCACCTATGTGTAGGAGCCTTGATCCAACCCCTTCCTTTTCCTTCGTTCTTTCTCGCGCGTCAAAGAGCCGCGCATCCTGATGGAGTCAACGGCTACGCTTACGCTGGACAACATTTTCGAATACGAGGAGGCCGTCACCGGAGACTGCATCGTCGGAGTGCCGGCTGTGAGTTTTTTGTGAAGCGTGCCTCGGTGTAGATTTAGGAGATGTAGCACGTTTTGATATATATTTTGGCTTTTTGAACGACAGGGGGGGACCCCCTAAAACTCAAACTCGTCGGCACGTAGGTCTGTTTTTTTATTCTTTCTTTTACATTCATACTTTAGGCCAAGGGCTTGTGCTTAGCGTTGCCCTTTCAGCTTGCAGTTTAGCGGAATCGGTACTATGTAGGTGAGGTACAGACCCGTGCCACGACAGGGGGAGCACGTTTTGGCCTATTTTTGTTTTTACCGACGTGTGGCAAACAAAACCACAAGCGTCGGAAATGGGCCGTTGATGGGTTTGTTTGGGGGGGGGTGATTGTCGTCATGTGCTGTACCTATGCCATGGGATTGCTCATGCTGTATATGTGTAGAAGAGAGTTGTTTTTCTCCAAATCAGTTGTGGGGAGAGGTCTTGAGTTCCCAAAATAGAGCAACCTTGCAGAAGAACAATACGCTGTGCGGCAACCCTCTGTCGTGGCACATGCGCCTACAGAGCTCTTCAAGCCGCCACCCTCAGAAGGCAAGAAAGAGCCAGTACACCCTACTGTAGCATACCGACGGATAGTGTCACAAGCGCGAATGGCCCTGAGACGGTAGAAGAGCCCCAAAATGTGATTGCGGTACTGGACAAGGTAGGTTTGGCCTTGAACAGCAGGCAAGCTGCACATCGCCAACAAATGTGACACCGCCGCGCTTTTGGCCGTTCACGTGTGTATCCCCTTTCTCGCAGGGTACGACGGAAGATTCCGTCATCCAGCTCAACTCCGAGCAAGCTCTGACGAAGTCCGGTGACTGCTGGGTTCTGGAGTAGGCGCGGAGCCTGTTGTGGGGAGGAAGGAGGTCGTTCATCAGTTGGCGATAGCCAGCAATCATGATCGAGTTGCAACAGCAAAGCGTGGGACTCTTGCCACGATATTCGTAACGTTTCGATCAGCGCCGATTTTTTCGGTTGGCAAACGAGTACCAAATACAAAATCGTTTTCTAAGTCCGAATTTTGTTTTGCTAGTGAAGATTGATTGGACATACCTGGGACACGGGGATCTTGCCCGTGACTTTGACCTTTCAATTGGTTTCTCAAACATGATTTGCAAGTAAAAACTTAAAGAGTTTATCCAGAGTTTGTCCAGTGAGCAGCTCGAAACGCTTCTAGGTGATGCCCTTCCGCAGAATACGACATGGACGCATGCGGCACTACGGGGCGGCCATAGTTTTTTTTCTCGCCAAACCGTTCGGTGATCTCGACGCGGCTTGTCCGACGAAGAACTATTGCTACGCAGTATGGTTGTGGAACACGATACCATTTATGTGTTTTGACGAAAAATTACCCGTTAGCACGTTTCGTCTGAAATGGTTTGTGAAAGGCAGGGCTCCTAAACACAACACCGTCGGAAATAGTTTTTTCCTTTGTTTTGGATGATTCTAGTTGTACATCTAGGCCATGGGATTTTTTTTTCATCATCATCCGGTGTAGCGGTAGTGTTTTCCGCCAGGTCGGTTTTCTGGGGGCGCGTGCTGCGACAGAGGTATAGCTCTTTTTTGCTCAACATGGTTTCTGAGTGACGGGCATCTTTCACCCCAAATCGTCGAAAATGGGCAAAAATAAATCGAGCAATTCTCGTTGTGTACCATATGGGCCATCTGGGATTGTTCACTTGGCATCATCAGTTTCATTGTCGTCCAAGTCAGGTTTTGGGAGATTTCGTAAGCTCCCAAAACTGAAGAAAGCCCTGAAAAAATGTTGTGCACCTCTATTGTAGCACGCGTGTGGAAAGGCCTTAAGCTCCAAAAGCGAGGGGACCTCATCAGAAAGAAAGGGGTGCACCTCCGTCGTAGCGCGCGTCTGGAGCTACCTTACGCTGCAATAGTTGGTGGATCTCATCAGAAAGAAAGGGGTGCACCTCTATCGTAGCGCGCATCGCCCACGCGTGGAATTTTGCGGGGGTTGAACTTTGCTTGGTAGCGGGACCGTGTTACAGGGTCAATTTTTCTGCAGTGGCTTGAGGTTGCTCGCGCGGGTGTAGATCCTCTCTTTTCCTTGTCGCGGTCTCATGGTTTTTTTTTCATCTTTATAATTGACGGAATCAATCCGCAATGAAACGGTAACCCACGCGGCGCAAAAACAACAGTCTACTATACCCCGTTTTTTGTCCGTAGGAAGGGGTCACTAGTCACTCGCGCGGGTGGCTCAAGCCTCTAGTCTGGAAAAAATGAGCTTAACTTCCCTACCGTAACCGTGATCGAGATAGAGGTGTCACTGTGTCGCTTTTCGTCTGAAATGGCTTCTGAATGACGGGGCTCCTTAGCCGAAAATCGTTGAAAATATGTCATTTTGTTTTCTCGTGATTCGTGTGTGTACCTAGGCAATGAGATATTTCACCCCCTAGCATTTATTTTTCCTTCTAAATCAGTTTTTGGGAGAGGTCTTGAGCACCCAAAAATGAGCAACCTTAAAGGAAAAGAATTGTGATTCTCTAAGGTAGCACGCGTCAGTGCTTGGATGAGGTGCTAAGATCGTCGCGCGAAGAGCCCCAGAATAAACTATGTCAACCTCTGCCGTACCGCGTGTGATTGGATTCGACTAGGGTGTACATCGGGGGGCAGAACATGGGGGTCCAGAGGCCTATCCGCGCTATATTCAAAAATAGACGTAATAGTAAAACTTATCTGCAAGCGCATGCAGTCAGTGCGTCAGTATGTTTCTTCGACGGGCAAGTAAAGGCTGCCGAGTGGGAATGCTTACGCCATGTTTGTCTCCTGTGCTTCAGTTCGTCATATCGGTGGTGAAGATCGAGCGTAGGCTCCGAGTAAGAACATATCTGGATGTTCTGTGCCACCGAGAGGCCTTTTCCGATTATGATAGATGAAGAGTACCATATGTTGCACGCGCGAACAGCCACCACGTACCGAATATGGAATATGTTTCAACGGTGCGGCGGAAGTTGCTGCATGTCTTTCAGTCTTTGTGGTGTTCCCCGCTTTCATTTGCACCCTTTATTGCGAGAAAAGGACCTTTCGTCCCACAAACGCTTCAATGCTGTACGTATATTTGTTCGTCGTCGGCCACCATGTGTTTCCCGTACCTTTTCTTCCCAGAATGACCCATGTGGCTGCGGCATCAATAACGTGCACACTTGTTTTGGACCATTGACGCCGCGGTCGAGGTCAGTGTTGGAACCTTTTTTTTTACGTGGCTCGAGGTCTCTCACGCCACGAGCCTCCCCCCCCCGTGTTCCTTTGCAGCTTTGAACTTTCGTGCTGTCCTAGTTTGGCGATGTGAATCCTTGATGGAATGGCAAGCTTAGATGCGTGCTACGATGAGGGTTCACCAGATTTTTTCCGAGGTTCCCCAAATTGGGATCTTTAGACTCCCAAAAAAACGATTTTGGGAAAACAAATTGTTATCTGGCTACCGGATGGAAATCCTATGGCCTTGGTACACAACCGAAGCATCACGAAAAACAAATTACCTGTGTTTCCGACGATTTTTCCAGCGATTTTCTTCGACTAACCTTCCATGGTTGCTCGACACGAGGATGAATGCTAGCGAACACACTATATTAAAATATGTTCTTGTTGTGGCAAAGGACCATCAACGGACCATCGGACGATGACGTCGGGCTGGTAAGGGGCATCGTGTTTCAGGAGACACGGCCGGAAGATGGTTTGCATCCCTGCGATTTCCTTCAAGAAATGCTGGGGGGGCTACCGTAGAACGACTCTCTCATGCATGACGTACATACTAGTAGTCACTCGTGCGAGTGATGAAAACGGAGTAGTGGTAGTGGAAGCGAGCCATACTTTCGTGTACCCTTGGTCGTTTTCTAAGTTTCCGGACTTGTCTTGAGGACTTCCTGCAGGCCGCTCAGTCAAGCATAAAAATCGAAAATACCAAAATTTGCAATGTCTATCTCCCGCGATGAACAACGCGCCATAGCCAAGGTAAACATAACACGTTGAACGGGCAGTACTGCAAAAAAACAAGAGTAACACTACGACGATACTGTGGGTTATCGCCTTGACAACTGCAAACCTTTTTGGGGGGCGAATGGCTTGAACTTAGTATAAGGAGAGGGCTTTGGGGCTCTTAACACACGTGCTTTCACAGAAAAAAAAACAGGCAACAAGTACCACCCCTACCGAAAACAGCCCGTCCTTTGTTTCGTACGAGTGAGGGGGGTCTACATTGATTGCATCTCTCTTCGCCGTGTTGTTCTTCGCGATTGACACTCCTGTGCTGTTCATTATGCGACGGAAATTGACGTTGTAACATGAGAGATAAAATCTACACTCGGGAAAGGAAAGTGATCCAGACTTCGGGATTAATATTATGAACAACAGGGGCCTCCGAAAAGAAAACAACTCCCGACACCACACTCCAATTTTTTTTTTGGAAATCAAATATAGCGGGGGGGGGCGTTGTTGATTTAAGGACCCTCCTGCGTATAGTAGGGTATATACCATACTGAATCATTATATAAACCAAATCATACCACAGTACCATACTATTTTTAATCTAAATAGTAATCCCACGGTAGGGGTTCCACTTTTGGTAGGGGTTGCAGTTGTTGGATTCACTAAACTATTATACCTGTCCGATTGAGTTCCTCACGTGAGGAACTGGTGGTTTGTCATTAGACTAGTCAGATAATTCCACGAGAATAAATTGTTTTAGGACTAGGGCACAGAAGGCTGGTCGGGCTGCGCGAACGAAAGCCTTCGAAGTAATCTTTAGGCTGGGATTTTGAGCTCCTCATGTTAGGAGCCCAAGAACTTTCTTATGCATCTCTGTGGTGGTATGACTCCAAGCCAAGTCCATGCTAACTCCTGTATAGACCACGATAGCAGGGGGTGTTGGTGAATCGTCCCCGTATTCCCAAGTGGCAGACATGGCTTTCCAGACCTTACAAAATCGCTCAGCGTTTGTGCATGTAGCTGAACACCGGGAAGAAAGAGTATGGGCATGGCCGAGAGCATGAGGACTTGGATGCCGGAGAAGCAGGCACATCAGCGACGTCCCCAGCCCCTTCAGACGATGCGCCGGTGGACGCTTCCGGCACAGACCAAACCGACTACGCTAACGGTTGCAGGTCGGAGCACCACTTGCAGCACCTCACCAACTTCCTTGGCAACACAATGAGCCCACCACGTACGCTGTCGGGGTTCTATCTGCAACAGGACCACCACGCACGGATACCCGGGTCGGATCGGTTAGTGGACATGTGGTGAAAGCGCACCTTATAAAGCTGTTGGTGATGTGAGATGGTTCACGTTTTGAGAGGCAGGCGGGAAAGCTGCAGACAGAGATCAGCTTTAGCTGTTCTCCAACGTTTGTGATAGAACTAGACACGGACATGAGGCTCGAGCCTGGTTGAGATGACATACGTGTTCAGAACGCGTTCAGAACGAAAGAATTGTCGTCCATGCGGGAGGTACTGGGTGAGACCGTGGAGCTTGAGGAGGGGTTTAATAACAGCAGACGACAGAAAGCTGTATACCGCAACAGTTATGCGTCACCGTGCGGTACATCATAATACACCTAGATTTTTTACCCTGATTCGCGACGCTGATTGGTCAACTCAGCCTCGTAGCGATTGTTGAAGCCAACTCCTTGCGGGGCATCGTGCAGCGGCTTTTCATTTGGGCCGTCGCAACTTTCGGAGGTGGCCCATACCGCTGTATGTGTCGGAAAAAGTACCATACGGACCGACGTTGCCCGAGGCTCTTCACGCTGCACTCTTTCAAATTCCGACCGAATGTCAACCATTGGCGCGACGTCATGTATACAACATAGAACTGCGCGCTTTCACATTGCGGATCGTGCCAACGCAATCGTTGCAACACCCATTCAATATACTGCGCTAAACATAGAACTGCGCGCTTTCATATTGCGGATCGTGCCAAAGCAATCGTTGCAACACCCATTCAACATACTGCGCTAACCGATACTCAACCATAGACGGCTCGCACACCCCACGTACACGTATGTATGTATGCCTGACGGAGAAAGGGGTGAAACAAAAGGGACAATGAGGGAGTGCCAGCCCCGCTACACGCCCACGATGTGAATAGCCTGTGAACGTAATAGTTGTGTGGAGGCTCTATCTTCTTTAGGAATAGATACAGAGGTGGCACCGAAGTGTCATGTATACAACATAGAACTGCGCGCTTTCACATTGCGGATCATGCCAAAGCAATCGTTGCAACACCCATTCAACATACTGCGCTAACCGTTACTCAACCGTAGACGTCTCGCACACCCCACGTACACGTATGTATGTATTCCTGACGGAGAAAGGGGTGATACAAAGGGACAATGAGGGAGTGCCAGCCCAGCTACACGCCCACGATGTCAATAGCCTGTGAACATAATAGTTGTGTGAAGGCTCTGTCTTCTTTAGGAATAGATACAGAGGTGGCACCGAAGTGTCTGTTGAGATCACTTGCGATAAGAAAAAAAAGGGATAGTTTGGAAACGGCGCTTAAGGCCAAATAGAGAAGAAGAAGAAGAAGAAGAAGAAGAAGAAGAAGAAGAAGAAGAAGAAGAAGAAGAAGAAGAAGAAGAAGAAGAAGAAGAAGAAGAAGAAGAAGAAGAAGAAGAAGAAGGGAAAGGAGGGAGAGAAGGGAGAGTAAACATGGTGGGTTGCATCACTACTTGATCATCACCGAACAATGTCCGTAGTCCGGTAGAATACCGGGACAACGGGACAGCCCTAACATTCTCAAATCGACGTTTACATCCAAGTTCCACCTAAGATTCAACATAAAATTATACGTAAGGTTCAACTGCATATCTTTTTCGTGGGAATGAACTGCTTAAATAGACTGCGCATTAACTTAGATTTGAATCCAAGGTTCATACTCTCAACACGCCCCCATAATGCAAAGTCATATTGATAGATAAGCCTCATACCTGAGAAATCAAGTTAGTAAAAAACAAAAACTAATGGGTCACATATTCAGTCTGGTGTATCAACCGCGGCAATATAGATGTATCCGTGTTAATAACACATCTAGAAAACAATAAAACCTTTCATGGAAATATACGTATAGAAACTACGCTTGGTGTAATTACCAGCGATGAATACCGTAGAAGATAAAGCAGAAATATACATCTACTCGGTTTTAAACACCATTTCTGAATTATACCAAACAGATAAACAATAATAGACGAATAAAAAAAAACGTGAACAAGTGTCCATTACCACAAAATAAAACATTCTTACTCTCCAGTTGATTGTTTTGTGTACTTACGTACTTCCGCACATGAAAAATAAGAAACACAAAGAATTACGAATACTGATAGTTCTGTAATAGTCTATGATGGAAGTAGTCATAGTCCATCATCGGCCTATATCGCGAAAAAGAAAGAAAAAAAAAATCAAACAAACGAATGTCACTGCTGTAAGTTAACCACGCCACTTCAATATCATCCTAGGATACGCACATAACGATAAACTGTCTGATACTAATCGTACGCTGAAGAGCATAAGATAGACAGTCTTTGTGAGTTTTTACTCTATAAAGCTGGAATATATACTCGTACGCATTTTCCGGGAGAACATAGCCCATTGATGTACAATCATTGACTTTAGTTCATACGACCCATAGTTCCACTTTTACTAATACGTAACTGGCGAGCAGTTGTGATTAGATGAAAAAGAACTGCTGCACTAAGTAATATTCTCTACTTAAGTATCAATTTTCAACTGTTGTACCCACATGTACATATTGCATGAAAATATTACCTGTATCACCATACGCCCGTCGCTGTACGAAGCATTACAACTGCCGTAAAGCTACCCCATGGATTGGGACACGGTCAAGTCTTCGTCCATATTTACTTGTTCTGTGGGGTTCAGGTACGTACGAGATATCTGACAGCCGTTCGGCTACTATGTTCTTGTACGTTTTACTGGCGAGGAGAAATTCAAAAGGGCCAGCGACCGAGTCACCGATCCAAGCCTGTACTAAAAAACTGTATACTCTGCTATCGATAAAAAACAGCAAGTCATCTTGCTTATGTAAGTACTTGAGCGACTTTATAAACTTTTAATAGTTGCGTACTCACTCCTGTCTAGGAGCCCATGACCTCTAAGCTTCGCTGCCATGTCTTTCCGTTCCAGTGCCTGTCCGCGATTGTTGACGGGAGTGCCGTTCGGGTAGCTGTTGATAGAGCTGATTTGTATAGAAGGTAAAGAAAGACTGAACTGCGATGTACCGAGGACGAAGAAGCGTACAAGACGGCAATGGACCGAGGAAGGGGAAGGATCACTGGAAAGGTCACGCGCCAATCGCATCACAACCTTTCTCCCCCTCTCTGTCAAAGCGCTTCTTCATTCTTTCTTTCCCTTCTATACAAATGAGCTCCATCGACAGCTACCCGAACAACACTCCCGTCAACAATCGGCAACAGGCACTGGAAGCCCAACGCCTCCATGAATTATCTCGCTCGGGACGGGAAAACAGCCGGAGATACATAGGGTCCGCAGGAACTAACTGCCGGGATGCCCAAGCCATCTTTCGGGTGGCACGCTACAACCTCCTCGAAGACATCAAATTCCCGGGTCAAACACGACTGGAACGGAACGACATGGCAGCAAAGCTTAGAAGGCATGGGCCCCTAGACAGGAGTGAGTACGCAACTAAAAACGTTTATTTTAGGTAAAAAAATATGCTACGCCGCAACATCGCCTAGATCTAGCACCACGCGTACAGCAAACCCCTACA
Source organism: Undaria pinnatifida (assembly GCA_012845835.1). Classification (NCBI taxonomy): domain Eukaryota; class Phaeophyceae; order Laminariales; family Alariaceae; genus Undaria; species Undaria pinnatifida. Next base: position 3,608,072 of record JABAKD010000018.1, on the reverse strand, counting down.
TCTATGCGACCTACAGCCTTCCCCCCCCCCGCCTCCTGCCTCCCCCGCCACATCCCCTCCCACTCCCCCACAAGAAGGATTTATAGTTTCCACGCACAAATTGACCTGCTCCACCCGTCCCCTTCCCCCCCCCTCCCCCCCTCCCGCACCCCTTTTAATAAAAATCAGCCCCCCACGTCCTTAAACACTCCGCCCTCCCCTCACCGGATATTCGACTTGCAGGATTCACTTCATAAACTGATGCATTTCCATCCACAGCAGTCAGATTTTGTCCCCCTCAGAAACGGGGTTTATAGTTTCCGCGCACAGACTGACTAACATCACCCTGTTGACCCTGAAAGCTACACAGTAGTTGTAAGGGGAGTCGCCGACCTATATCCTTGATGAGGACACACAACCCGTAATACGCGCGATCGGAGTATCACACACAGCTTGCAAAGATGAGTTTCGACAAAATATTCGATTTCCCAGCTGGAGTGATATTTAATTTTCATAATAATATTTAAGTGCACTCGAGGTATGTGATCAAGGATTTGGTCGACACTGATCTTCGCAACATTGTGCGTGATCCTCCGATCGCGCGTATTAATCATATATGTAGGGGGGGGCTTGCTATACGCGCGGTGCTGGGTCAAGGCGATCGTGCAGGATGTGGGGATGGAGAGGTGGGGGGAGGATGAATGAAAGGTACGTTATGAGTGGCTAGAAAGGTAATGACGTGATATCAATTGCCTGTACAAGGGTTTATTACTCTGGCCGATTTCAATTGTAAGTGGGGCGTTTGAAAGAACTGGGCGATATTGTGGTAAAACATGCTGAATACCAATAGGATGATATACGAGCATCTATGTGCCTTTACGGAATTGCAACGAGGAGGAGACTGGACTCGGGACGAGTGACCCCCCGCTGTAGGAACTTCCTTTGTTTGCTCCCTCCCCTTTTCTCTCTCTTCTCCCACCGTCCGTTCCGGAGGAGGCAATAACAATGCGCGTTTTTTTCATCTTCTTCACGCGCCGATGGCTGTATTGGGCATCTTCCATCTACGCCAATAACCCACGCATCAATTTTTGTGATCATTTGGTCCGATGCAGCCTTAATCATCAATCACTAAGGCTGTGAGGTGGCTGACTTTAGCATGTTGCCAACTACGCATTTGCTGGCTAGTTGTTAAAATTTGTTGCGACGATACCAACAACAACCCATTTTGTGTATTTGGGTTTCCTTGGTTGTCGGAAGGCTGGTTTCGTACGGGGCACGCATTGTTTTTCCTTTGGATAGGGGCCCTAACCCGCTGCGAACAGAGAAGCAGGTTATGGCCCATCGACCAGTGATAAACTCGACCGCTTTGTCACGCCGTTAGCGTACCAAAGGAAGCGAAATAAGGTAACTTGTTTTATCGGCCTCGTCTTCAGTGGCAACCTCCGGAGGCGCCTTCGGCGGGCCCCCTGGTGGTGCTTCCAGGGGGCCTTCTCGGCCGGGGGCGGGGGGAGTTAGCTCGATGCTCACCTTACTCTAGTAGACTAATGGCAGTTTGTTGCCTGGCCTCGCCAGCCAAAAAATAACTAGGTAGGAAGTCCAGCCAACTCACAGTCCTAACAATTACGGATCACCTCCTTTCCGGCCTTTGACACACGGCACCACAACTTCTGAGGGCGCACAGGGTGGAGAGGGATAGCTAGATTCTGAACGGTGGCCCGCAGCTACTACAGACAGTGCGCTCTCGCCCGCATTGTGTCGTCGAGAGTATATCGTTTCGGAACGTGCCTACTCGTACTCCTGCTCGAAGCGCTATGGTGGCGTCATAGACCGTGACAACAGGACAGCTCGCGTCGCGCGACCTTTTTGTTTCCATCACACGGCGATAGCGGCAGAATCATTACACGACGAGAAGAATGTTAGAAGAAACATATCTCAAAATTGACAAATATGCTGATAGAAGCAGTTGTTGCTGTTGCGAATGATGGTGATAGTTAGTGCTGCATGAATTTGCTGCTGAAGCACATGGTGCCTCTACCTGCCGCTAGTTGTGCTGCTGTTGGCTGTTCTGCAGTTTGCTGTGGTGGGAAAGCGGCGGCCGCACTGTGGTTAGCTTTGCTGCCGCCGCCGTTGCTTGGCTGCCGTCTCTACGCGTACGCAGACTATTACAATGTTGTTTGTGCTTGATAATTTTGCATATTTTTCCTTGTAGCCGCACATACCTACTTCCCCCCTCAATGTTTGGAATCCTCGTCGGCAGGATTGTGTATATTTCCAGTGCAAACACAGGTGGGAAGGGAATTCACTGGACGGCACTGTAGTTAGCTTTGCTGCCGCCGCCGTTGCTGGGCTGCCGTCCCTATTCGTACGCCGACTATTACAATGTTTGTGCTTGTCTAATTTGTTTATTTTTCCTTGTAGCCGCACATCCCCACTTCCACCCTCAATGTTTGGAGACCTCGTCGGCCGGATTGTGTATATTTCCAATCAATGCAAAAATAGATGGGAAGGAAGTTCACTGTTATGGGCGGGAGGAAACCAATTGTTCGAAATACTTCTTTCGCAAACGTTCCCTTAACGTCCGTTATTTGCTGTATCGTTCTACCATGGGTACTGACTTATCTACCTTGTGACGAGTAGTAGTTCGGGACGCTTGGACACTCACTACGAGCTACAGTAGTATTCACTGTTTAACGACGCACCGAGTATTTTGTGCGAAAATTGATTGTTCTCTGAATAAAGCGTACACGTAGCTGGCGCGGGAAGGCGTGGTGATGAATCAAGACGGTGACACATAGCTCTCTTATATTATCCGGCAGTTAAGTGACAGCTCGAGGCGATTCATGCAAGGAAGCAATCGGCGGAATTAACCTCCCATTCCTCCCGCTGACTGTCCCCTTGTACCTTATGCATAGATTCCTCATCAATACGTGGAACTCCTTCTTCATATAAAATGGATCCTAACCGCCGTGTTCATAAGGAAAGTCGACACCCCTTCCTGACCATACACGGCGACATGCTAATATCCCCCCTTCTCTGTGTATGACAAGGCACGACATCGCAGGGTTGATATATCGCAAAAAAATCATAATCAACGCAAATCGATCTCACACCAAATTTAAAAACCAGAAACGCAATATGACAAATCAACTCGTCCATTCAAAAGTCAAAACTCTCAAATCCTCAAATTCTCAAACAAAATTACAACAGCCTTGCACTGGAAATATCAAGCACCCTTGAAAACGATTGCCAGGAAAACGGCAACATCATCGAAATTTGCCACAGAAAACGGCATTTTTCTTTAGATTTTAGACCCAAATAAACTATCTGAATATCCCCGATATTATTATTAAAATACCAATATCCAGTACAGGATCTAGTTGAACCGTGAAAAACCCAACTCATTACTTATTATAGTTATACGAAAATGAAAATAACCGCAAGAACTCGATCTAGTTGTACCACGCACGCTGTTCGACGAACCACACCGAGCGGCAGGACATTTTTCAGTACTCAAAAACTCAATTTCGAAAAATCAAATAGCTCTCCCAAAATTAAAAGCTGACGATTGAAATCCGTACCCTGAAATCGATATATAACTACCCTCAATCTGAAAAACATGTCTCGTTCATCACAAAATCCCTGTGATAGCGAAGAGTCATGTGGTCGAGCGGTTTTGTCAAGACGTCTGAATGCTGATCATCCGACTCAAAATGAATAAGAACACAATCCCCCTAAAAAAAAAGCTGCCGTAAAAAGTGGTGTCGTACGTCAATGTGCTTCGAGTTCGACGTGCACAGTGGTTTTTGGTCCAGGTTCTTCGCCCCCTCGTTATCATCGAAACCCGTAATGCATGACGTGCCAAACCCCGGAAAAAAAAAGTTCCACACATATCGCTAGAACATTGCCTCCTTAATGGTGTCTGCCAGTGCTACATACTCGGCCTAAGTGGTCGAGAGCGTGACGTATTTCTGGGTTCTCGAACACCAGCACACACATGCGCCCGCGCACATTATAGCACCACCTGAAACTGACTTCCTGTCAGCGGCTTTGCTGGCGTAATCAGCATCTGCAAACGCTACTAGCTCAAGCCCACCCCCCTTCTGGAACGTAATATCAAAAAAATCACTCGTAGAAAATACATACTCTGAAATACCAATAGCTGTTTCCAGTGTACCTCACTAGGTTGATCCGCGTACCTTGATACTGCTCTCACCGCGTTTGCAATAAACGGTCGTGTTTGGTTCGCAGGCCACACCAAACATCCTACCAACTCCCGAAAAAAACAATCACCCACACATTCATTCTTGTCGAACTCCACGAATTTCAGACAGGTCGAAAGTGTGGTATTCCTCCCAGAACTAACGCCAAACTTCGCCGCGGTGTTTTCAGCGGAAGCTTGTTGCGAAGTCGTCAATGTACCAGTATCCCAATCCCTCGAACAACGACAACCAGCATACCACAGCAACTCGCCCAGATCGTTGATCGGAACAAGACAGTTGAGATCTTCACAAAACTGGTCACATCCGACCTTGAGCCCTACTGCAAAAATATCATCCACATGCACTACTGTTAATATGGAAACAGAGCCCGACTTGACTAATCGCAAGACACACTCATCAGCGAGGCTCTGCTCAAGTCCAAGACTCTTCGCGTGGGTGATAAGATGGTTATACCATGACTTCGACGCTTGTTTTAAGCCGTAGAGATTGCGATTCAACCTGACTGTTTTACCGAACATTTCTCTACAACCAGGGGGTAGTCGCAGAAAAAATCCTCTTCCAGACCTCACTGACTGAATGCTTGCTCGGCATCAAAGTTACACAAATCCAACCCTACCTCACACGCAATAGCACCCAACAAACGAAACCAAGACGCAGCAGGCGTCGGGGCAAAAGTCTGAAAAAAATAATACCTCCACGCTGCTGAAAACCTTGCGCCACCTGTCTCACCTTCGCTCGAACCACATAGCCATGCTCGTTGGGCCAGACCCACTTAGCCGAGATGACGTTTAGTCCGTCTGGTTGCTTCATCTCCCCAAACGTTGCCGCGCTCTCCAGTCCACGGTACTCCTTCTCCATCTCCTGCCTCCAAACAGCCGAATACTCATCCGCACATGCTTCAGCATACGAGTTCAACGTTGAAAGATCGCTCATCGGGCGTGTGCGAAGAGGGGGACTATCGTGAGGCGGGGCTTGGTGAAAAAACACGTGACCTATGCCTTCTCTCGATGCCATTAACGACAGCAGCCCATTGCCTGCAGCCTCTTGGTGCCGCGCAGTGTCGCCCCTAGTCCTGGGTTGTTGTACATTGTCACACGGTCCAGGTCCGCCGCAACTTCTCGGTGTCGCACTGTCTCCCGTCTTGTCCTGCCCCGCTGTACGCCGTCATCCTCTGGGCCCGGGTTGTAAATACCTAGCTCCCCGGCAGCACGCCTTGAAAACTGTGGCTGCAGTGGCTGTTGCGGCCATAACGGCAGTGACAACGGCGCCGACGGCAACGGCCACCGCGGCGGCAGTGACGGTGGCGGTGGCAGCGGCGGTGACGATGACGGCGGCTGTGACGGCGACGGTGACGGCGATAACGGTGTCGGCGGCGGCAGCAGCGGCGGTGGTGACAGCGGTACCGCGGTAACAGCGAGAAAGGTGGCGGTGGCTCGAACCAAGCTCTGGGATCTCCCAGAGGCTCCGGCGTACCCGGGGTGGGTGGCGGGGACGGTGGCGGTGGGGAGATCGTCTCCTCCGGAGGCAGTATCCCCACAAACGATTTCCTTGGGTGTTTCCAAGTAACGTCGCGGGATTATGACGTACGCCCAGACACCAGCAGAATTTTGTAACAATCTCCCTAGTGGTTGTTCCTATCATTGCGGTAGAACTAAGCCTTCACTTAAAGCTCCGACTTTAGGGTCCTCCTTACGTGGTAAAACCCGGCTTCAGGAACGGGAGGAGCCGCACAAACGGCGGTCCCCCGTGGAACTTTCTGTATGGCGAGCGCGTGTCCGGCTTGTCCCTGGTCCTTATTGTCACATTAAATACGTCGCTGCCGTATTTACACGCCTCAACTCAGAGGCGATGCACCAGCGGCATCTTCGCGTCGCCAAACAAACGGAGGGCCTCCACGCGGAACGCCATAGCGAGCTCCAGCGTCATGGCTTTTCGGCGCTTAATCACCCCATCGAGCTTCGGGGAGTTGACAGGCTTGTGCTCGCGGCGAATCTTACCGTCGTTGAGTAACGCCACGAACTCCGTCTTGGCAAATTCCGTGCCGTTGTCCGAGCGCATGCTCTCGACGATGGACGGGGTACTCCTGGCGTTAATGTCGGCGAGAAACCGGGCGAAGGCCGTCGGGACGTCAGACTTCAGTTTTAACAAATACGGGTATCCCATCCGCGAGAAGTCGTCGACAATAATCATCAAGTACTGCGCTCCGCAGTCAGACCTAGTCTGTTGCCCGGATAGATCCACGAAGAGACGCTTCAGAGGCTTGATGAAGCGGCACTCCGTCGTCCACGGTACCGCCATCTTCCTCCCCTTCGCCTCGGGACACCTAGCACACGGAACCAACTCCTCAAAACGTTTATTCCCACCTGCCGCGCCGTTTCGTGAAGGATATCAGGATGGGAATGCGCGAGTGAAACATGATAGTTGTGAATGTCAATCCTTCTCATCTTTCCGGGGCCCAATACGGCGGCAGAAATCGGGGTTTCAACTACTTTAGTGGCCTCTACATACGACCCAGCGTTATTGCGCAAGAAGAAAAAAACTCCATCCAACATATGAACCCCTTCAGCATCGAGCGAGACGGAGCATTTCGGCGTGACGGCATGTAGCGGAACAGGTTAAATTGCACACCAGGTACATAAGCTACGTCCAAGAGGTTAAACTGAACATCTCCCTGCTTGCAATGCAGTATTATCGGCATTTTAAAAAACAAACCACCCGCAGCGACCTCATGTCGCCTAATACCAAAATTCTCCTACCTGGAGGGGCGGGATACAATCTACCATGCCAACGGCGTTACCAGTTATATGAAATGTAGCCCCCGAATCAGCTACCCACTTCTCCCTCCCATTCCCCCTATTACTACCACTACGCCTATCCTTGTCTTTGTGTGTAAACTGCGCGGTAAGAAGATTCGGGTTAAACGTAGGTGCACAACTACCGTCGTTCTTCTGCTCGTCGCAATTGTTCGAAAAGAGTTGAGGTGGGGGAGCTACGGTTGAGGTGTACTCATTACTGCCGGGGGATGACTCGTGTTCCCAGCCACCACTATAGTGCATAGGGTGGGGGTACTGTTGAGCTGTAAAAGGGACCGCCACGTTCATATGTGCTAGGGAAATCGGGTACTCCGCTACGTAGTGACCCGGCCAGTAGCATCTGTAACATACCCCCCCCTGTCCCGGTGGTACTGGATTCGGTGGGGGACCCCAGCCCGCCGGATTTCCTACTGGCGACAGGGGCATCGGCGGCATAACCCCTGACGGTAGGTCGGTAGGTACCCAACCCATTGCAGGAACCTGTCCCCCCGTCCCAAATGGATTTGAACCAGGGTTGTCCCAACAATTTTGCTTGGGGTGACTATGTTACTGCTGCTGCTGTTTGTACCCCCCCTGCCCTCTTGTTCCTCGCTCGACTACCTCAACCCGTGCCTGCTGCGTGTGGCCGCGAGCCTTAGGCGTAGAGCTGGGTGGTACGTGGTGCGTTAGGAATGGTCACCCAACGATTCACGCGCCTTTTTAGGCAGCAGCGGCGGAGCAGCAATGCTTCATCGGGATGCCCGTGCGCCGAGGAAGGCGCCACCACGAGCCACACTACGGCGCAGTCTCGGTTTCCGTGGAGGGAACTGCGCCGGCAGGAGGCTGGACTCGACGACGGATGAGGAGGGGGACTGACCGTCGACGGGCGGGGTAGAGACGGATTGAACTCTCCCTGAACGATATTATTTTTTTCAGATCAGCACCGCAAGCTGCGTGGAGCATTTTGTTTTTTTGGAACGAGGGAGAAGGGAAACAGATTGGAATTGAGTGTCAACGAGAGCAAGTGAGAAGCAGCGGGCCGAGCTAGCTAAGGCGATGAGGTGGCCATGGAGAACCACAGCAGGAGGATGGCACAGGGAGACCCACAACCCGCGCGCACACCATCATCACGAGGGTAGCGATCGTTATTATTTTCAGGTTGTTTCAACGAGGCAGTAGTACAACATGTTACTTACGTCACTGATTCTTGTAGTGTTGGTATTAATAGAAGCGTTGTATACCCTTTATGGGGAACGCCCCCCCGCAATTTTGAATTTTCAGAGGAACGAGCGTCCGTCATTGAGGTCCTGGTGGATGTGGCGGATGGCCAGGCTGCGGGTGTTGAGGACTTTGTCGGTAAACGTCCCCTAGGTTACGGCCGGACATCCAATCCGCCTGAGGACACATTGCCCACTGGTGTGCGCCCGATCAAAAACAGCCTGTTCGGCGGACAGCGCGAAGTCGTGGGCTAGAGTAGCTCCCGCGCGGAAGGTGTGCTCGCAATCACACCAATATAACTCCCCAGCGGAAATCCTCTAGTTCCTTGTTATGTCTATAATTAGCTACCGGAACTGTCACCGGAACAACGATGATAGCAGCGCTTCCGGGACAAGGTATACGTAAGCTCGGGGCACGTTTACGGCTGTGCCATACTCCCGCCCAGCATCATACAAGCATACGTCAGTATCAGCTCAACAGCCCGAATGAGTACATACAGAGGAATCGAGCAACACGGGCAGACCATGAAGGTGCACCTGTACAATCACAGAGTGAAAAGGCATCGCAGTACCAGGCACCGCCGCTTTATACACTTGACTCAACAGCCAAACCAAAGAGTATACAACAGTATCGAGCAATACGGGTGCACCACGCGGGTGCGCGTACACTTGCAGGGCGTAAGATGGCACAGCCTTAGCAGACACCGTGGCACCATACCCTCGACCGTCGAAACGAGAGAGCACACAGCAGCAGTAACAAGCAACACGCGTACACCAACCGTGTGCAGGTAAACTTTCATAAAGTGAGAGGACACAGCCGTACCAGGGTTGCATATACCCCAGCATCGTACACTTGGCCCAACAACCCAAGCAAAACGAGATAGTATATAGCCTTGCCAAACACCACCGCAGCATTACACTCGGCTCAATAACCACCACGAGGGAAAGAATACAGCAGTATCGAACACGGGTACACTACGCGGGTGCAGGTATTTGCAGAGAATGAGCGGGTACCGCAGTTCCAGACACCGCAGCTTCATGCACTCGACTCAACCGCGACACGAGAGCATATGCAGCAGCATTTTCTCCATGTTATGAGTGCGATTCTCCAACCGCACCACACGATTTTGACATGATGACGGCTAAACATTTTGAAACCACCTTACTCAGATCGCCTTAAAGAGGCGGAATGCATCTGAGACTGATTCTACGATCTAGGCCCCGCCAAAACCAGCGATTTTCTTCAACGAACGTTTCATGGCTGCTCGACATGAGGAAGGTTGCTATTAAAGCAAGGTCTCCATATATTTTCTTGTTTGTAATGTCAAACAATGACGCCGGGATGGCAAGGAAAACCGTATTTCAGGAGGTACGTCCGGGAGCTAGTTTCAAAACGGGCGACTTTGTGAAAGAAAAGTTGGGGGGGCTATCGTAGTAAGACTGTCGTTATATAGTGAAAATGAAAATACGCTCCATGACCAAATGTGAGCTAGAGAATTTTGTCCAAACTCATCTCTGCAAGCTGTGGGTGATACTCCCATCGCGCGTATTGCGGGTTTTGTGTCGTCATTAAGGATATAGGTCGGCGACTCCCCTTGCAACTACAGCAGTGTAGATTTCAGGGTCCCTCGTTTGAATTAGTTTAAGGTCGTCTACTGATACATGAACATACCTGTTGCTGTCTCCTTTGGAGCCCCCGAACCCCTCCCTACACTAAATTCAAGTCACTTTTTCCCCCAAGACGGGCTTCCAGTTGTAAAAGGGTTAACTCTTGCGAAAGATCTAGAGTCCGTGGTCACACAAAGGTGCTGAAGCCTTATTAAATAGGAAGATCCGAAAAACCAAATGAAATAAAAAATCGTTCTGGAAATACTACGCTTCCCCGCCTGAACACGCACAATACGAAGAAGTCGAACAAGTGAAATGATCCACAAGTGCAAACTGAACTGACATGGCCGCGGGTATGCACTCAACTACATACAGCGTAAAGGTCCCCGGTTCCGACCACTTACCAACTCGCGGCTACAACCTACAGCGGTTGGACTGCCTGCACCGTACGAACGGCATGGTAATCGTGAGCACAGACAAACGCGCCTGCTGTCTGGAGTGATGTCAGAGTGGCGACCCGCGACCATTCAGTAAAAAAAAGGTAATCGAACCAAAACCCACCTCACACATGCCAATGATCGCCCCGTCCTCCCGGGTTATTTGACAGGTTGCGGAGCAGATACGACGCCCGCGCCTGAAAATTGAAAATAGCGTGGCGTCGTTCCCCATGAAGGGTATACAACTCTTAACAACGCTACAAAAATCAGTGGCGTCGGGGGCGCACAAAGATTTTTTTTTCGACACCTACGTACCATTTTTTTTTTCGCCCTTCCAGAGGGGGGAGAGGGGTATGAAGACCCCATCCCCCGCCCCCGATACGCTACAAAATTTCCGATGCAAAAACAAAACTATTCTACATCCTAAATATCTCGCTTTCTCTTGCTTAAACGCCCCACCAAATATCGAAATCCGCCACAGTAATAAACGCTTCCACGCCCTGGATATCGCCTCGTTATCGCTTTTTAAGCCGTCCATGCCGCTGCTGCAGTTCCCACCCACCCCCGCCCACAACGCCCCCTCCTTCTCCACCACCCGCACCATCGCCTAGCCCTGGCAACACGCGTATAGCGAACCCCTACATATATGCGACCCCCCCCCCCCGCCCCCCGCCCCCCCGCCGGCACAGTCCTTCCCCCCTCCCCCACAAGAAGGATTTATAGTTTCCACGCACAAATTGACCTGCTCCACCCGTCCCGTCCCCCCCCTCCCCCCCTCCTGCCCTGCCCCCCCCCCCCCCCCGCCCCCTCCCCCCCCTCCCCCCCCTCCCGCCCCCCTTTTGATCAAAATCAGGCCCCCACGTCCGTAAAAACTCCGCCCTCCCCTCACTGGTTATTCGACCCACAGTATTCACTTGATAAACTGATGAATTTCCTTCCACAGCTGTCAGATTTTGTCCCCCTCAGAAACGTGTTTTATAGTTTCCGCGCACAGACTGCCTAACAACACCCTGTTGACCCTGATAATTACACTGTAGTTGCAAGGGGAGTCGCCGACCTATATCCTTATTGAGGACACACAACCCGTAACACGCCCGATCGGAGTATCACACACAGCTTGCAAAGATGAGTTTCGACAAAATATTCGATCTCACAGCTGGATTGAAATTATATTTTTATAATAATAAAGGGGCAGCGACCTTGCAGCGACAGGTATTAGACTATATGGCAGACACGCAGTCCCCTGGTCGCGCAGCAGCAGCCTGCGTACCAGCTACGCACAGCGCAGAGCAACGGAGAAGAAGGGAGCGAGCAAGAGAGAGTGGTCACAATGAGCACAGCCTCCACGGTGAAGGGACCCCCGCTACAACCCTCCATCGACAAGACAGCTTGGCTACAAAGCGTTTGCGGAAAGCCAGCCGATGGCGAGGACTTCATCTGCTGCTGCGGGGCCAACTTCGATGACGGTTCAGGATTGGACAAGGGCCAGGCCATTGAGCATGAGTGTTTGGCACAGCACAGAGAGTGAGTGGAGATGCATGAGGGCTGTAGTGTGATATTCGAGGGTATCGCGTACTTCGCAGCAGCAGCATCGACAAGCACTGGAATGTCAAAACTCTGGTTTATCATATGTAACAGGGCTCACGATCGAGCAGTGTGTGTCGTTCTGCCTCCTAGCCAAACACTGACAACATCAACAGCAACAGAAGCCTAGCCTAGCCTTGGCATCAGCAGCATCATCAGCAGCAACAGCAGAGCAGCAATTCCAGAAGCGCCAGAAGCCGTAGCCGCATGATCAAAATCGCCAAAATAAACGGGCCCGAAATGCGAACCAACTAAGTTACTCCGCGTCCCTGTTGGTTTCTGCACGCCTTTCGAATGCGAGGAGAGCACTTACGCCTATCGGAAAAATCGCCGCGAAAACTAGCAGCGGCAACTGGGTGTGCAGGAAGTGCAAGCGCGATTTCGGACGCAATATAGAGCAACTGAGCCGCACCTACGTGGAAACCCACGAACAGTCGCTCCAACACAAGTGAGGACTTGTGAGGACAGCAGTGGTTGCATTCGCTAGCACAAGCAGTTTCGATAAAAAGTTGAAATCGTCAGTTGTGAGTACGACCGATTGAATGGTTGAAACTCAACTTTGCAAGCTGCGTGGTACATTAAATTTATGTACTCCGGAGTATTATTTATGCTATGGTGTTTGTGAAATATACCTGGTTGTTAATATACTGCTTCACAATTTTTACGGGAGGTCGTTCACGCGTGTTTAGCAGTTTGGGAACTGCCACGCTGGACGTATTTCAGTGGCGCAGTGTATGAGGCTGCATGCTTGGTCGATGTGTGCATGTGAAAATCAGGAGCAAATTCGTACTTTCGTTGGACGGCTGATCAATTGCTGTTGCTCATGTCGCAAGTTGCATGTCGACCAACGTGTGTCGACAGGGGTGCTGGTGCCGAGGCGGCGGTGGGGAGCGGGCGCACAATGCTGGATTTTTTCACACCGAAGAGCGCCACGGACGGCGCGAAGGAGTCGCCGGTGTTGATAGACAGTAGTAGCGGCGGGGGCGCAAGCGGTGATGCTGACGTGGTGGCGACCGGAGTTGTGAACATGGGTGAGTGTGGTGCGCGCGCGGGCAGTGACGCCGACGTGGTTGTGACGGGAGTTGTGAGCAAGGGTGAGGGTGGTGCGGGCGCGGGCAGTTTCGCTGACGTGATTGCGACGGGAGTTGTGAACGCCCTTCCGGTATTGCTGTTCCCCCTGACCTTTCGGGCAAGTTTAGACTGATAATATGATGTCTCCAAGCAGAACTAAACTATTTTGTTGTCTAATTTTTTTTTTTTCGCGCTTGTTCCGCGCACTACTGTATCGACGGTGGTCGCAGAAGTAAGTTGGCAGAAGCAAGCCGACGCGTTCGTCAGTCCTGAGACGATGGAGGGAAAGTTGGAGGGGGTGTTGTGCCCAAGCGCGGCGCTTGCCCACCATTGATCATTTCTGACTACATTGGCCACCTTGCATTGACACAAGGATATACATACCTAAAAAACCTACAGTACAGTTTGACATCCCTTGCTCTCGCAATGTTGGCTTGCTTGCCAAGCCTCTTCGTTAACGCAAGAGTGTGCAGTAAACCATCCATAGCGGCACAGCCAGAAACGAACCACCAACCAAGCAAACAAAGCAAAAACAAATGTTTAAAAAATATATAATGTTTTTTTCGGGCCTCGGCGGCCGGGGGGGGGGGGGGGGGGGGGGTAGGTGTGCGGCATAACTTTGCTTGTGCGCCCTCGGGCTCCAGTCACTCTGGAGCTGAGGAATACCCCACAGTCACAGGGAAAAACACAAACCAACCAAAGTGGTACACGCATATATAACACAACTGACGCAATTGATACCTCCCACAGAAACATATTAAAGTGCAAAATCGGGAGTCATTATACGATATGCCGGTGCCAGGTCCATACCGGTGCATACGTCTCAATACTCGCACCTGGAAAAACTGACTATTATACCGCTTGCCTCCCAAGAAAGACTACCACGTATATATTACACGTAGTACTTATCACTGCGCATACGCACGACAGACGCAATCGATTCAAAAAAATAGCAAGAAAAAATAAGAAGACAAACGAATGGAAAGAAACAAGAAGGCAAAAAAACGAAAAAGGAGAGGAAAAAAAAAAAAAAAAAGAAAAGCAAAAAAAGACAAGACAAGGAGATGAAGCTGAAGGAAAGGAAGAGAGAATAAAATGTCATATCATTTTTTTTTTTTTTTTTTTTTTTTGCACACTTTCACTTTCCAGCTTCTGGACAAGCCGTGGTCACAGGTGTCGTCCCTTCTCCTCCCCGGTTCTTGCCTTCAATTTTTATCGCGCATAGGGTTCAGCAATCCCACTGCTCGTCGATTGTTCATCGAATGTTGCTAACTCACGCTCTCGCGCTTTCCGCAAGTCAATTGGTCCACAAGAATAAGTCCCAACGAATTTATACGAGTATGCACTCGGCGGGGCTCGAACTCACGAAACTGACCTATACCAGGCTCGAGGAAAACCTGATACGCCACCGGGGCGACCGGATCATACAAGTATACGAGGAACTTACGGCATTGGGCTCATTTTTTTATTTTGTCCTACTTTAGTAAAGTGTTTGATTTTCCAGCTTCTTTCTGGACAAGCCGTGGTCACAGGTGTCGTCCCTTCTCCCCCCCGGTTGTTACCTCAAGTGTTTATCGCGTGTATGGTTCAGCAATCCCACTGCTCGACGCATTGTCATCGAGTGTTGCTCACTCACGCTCTTTCCGAGAGTCATTTGGTGCACAAGAAAAATCCCAACGTAGGGTATTATCCCACAAATACCATAACAGAGGGGTATTATTTTTTGTGTACTACTACAATAATAGCTAGTGTTGGTATTTTTAATTTAGGTGGGGATTTGCGCTAGATTTGTTCCGCGGGGGAAGGCCGGGAACGGAGGGGACGGAGCATGAAAGATGAATTTTGCGGCATCAAGCCACCCCCCGCTCCCCCAGTATCTCCGCAATAGCATTATTTGGTTTAAATAATCCGCTCGCAAAAGGCGTGCGAGCGTGAGTTGTCAAAACTCAATCAAAATCAACCAGCATCGGCAATGCTGAACTACCGACCTCTGCTACGATAAAAAGTGAGGGCATGTGCCGGCGGGGAGAAGGGACAACACCTGTGACCACGGCTTGTCCAAGCTCACAGCCGGCGGAAAGCCACATGACTGAGATGAAACCGGTCGAAAGAAATTACCCCGTGAGCCAGTGAGCTGTTGTTATACCTCAAGTTGGTAGGTATATTTGCCGGTACGCTGCGAGATGAATCACCCAAAAAGGCTAGGTTTCCTCGGTTTGGGGTACTGTATGTTTTTCATATAGTATATGTATACATTTATGATTTTTACTACTCATTCCAAAGCGATCGAAACTCAGAGAACTTTTTTTTTTTTTTTTTTTAATCCTCCGGCGGATGGGGAAAACCTTTTTATATAGTCTATACGTTCATGCATACGTGTTCCTTTCTACAATACGTTTTAACCATTCAATTCAGTTATTCTCACGGCTGACGTTTATAGATTTCCCTTAGGTCGTAGAATCATTCCTTTATTCATGTAGAAATTGCTACTGGATCTGCCGAATAGTTTTGAAAACAACCGCAGCAGAAGAGGACTACGAGTATTTGCTCGGTGGCTGCTGAACTGTAACGCTCTCAGTACGACGACATACCGATATAGAGCAAAAAGCAGGTCGTGAAGAAAACGTTCTACGAGAACGGTATTTTACCGTGGCTACTACTGCTGTACCTCTGCAGCTGATATTTTTGGGTCCAGCTTTCGCCCAATACGTGCGCTCCATCGTTGGCTCAGAGGTGCGTCCTACAGTCGCAACGCGGAACACCTGCTACCCCTTCCCTCTCTTGCGCCGGGTCTCCGTGCTTCCGTCTTCACATATCACAAATCACAACAACACAGGTGAATGGGAATTTTTGGATGCAAGGTTCCCCTAGACAAGTGGTTGGCTTGAAACGCAGATGGGGGTGTGACAAGTTGATAGGGGGAAACACAAAGGCGCCAAGCGGTTGCTCTGTGTTTCCATTAGGACCAAGTGAAAGCACGGGGGAGTTATTGAACACCACTACAACAGCAGTGATTTGAGGAAGTTAGCCACCGCGCAGCATGAAACAGGGCAAGCTATTCATCTAGCAGCACATCGAACAGAGCCCAAACGACCTTGACCTTGAACACTGCTGTGTAGCTTTTGTTAGTGAAGTGAGTACTGCCGCTCGGAAACTATCGCCGTCGCCTCTGGTGCTGCCTCTCTCTCCCCCAACTCATTTATGTCTATTTATATTTATCTAGCCTATATCGATCCATACCTGTTTCGTGCGTACAATTCTTGTCACGAGACGGCTTTCACGCTAAAAGCAATCCTGAGAGGTATGCCTTGAACCCACGCGTTTGAGGCCACACTCCATCAGTACGTAGTGTTCCTAACCATATAGTGCCGGATTCCTCATATAGTGCCTGTGAATTTGCCGCTGTCGTACAGACGGTAACAACTAGTACCATAGTCCGAGAACACAAAATATATAATATTGCTCGGTTTCCGAGTTAGTGCCGGAACTTCCGACACCTACAAGTACATTTGTTGTCTTCCTTTCCTTTACCTTGTTTTCTTTTCTTTGTTTCTTGTTTTTGCAGTTGACTTGCGTCTGACGTTCTTATGCGTAGGGATAGGTACTACGTGCAATATATACATGTATTTTAATTTTTATAACATACATGTGGTGGTCTTTCTTCAGTGGCAGACGGTCTAATCGCTTTCCAAGCGCGAGTAGTGAGACGTATGCACCAGCCTGGCACATCGTAGGCTGGCTCCCGATTTCACTTTTATATGTTTCTGGTGGAGGGATGACCTGCGTCAGCTAGCTGTGATATATTGCAAGGGGAGTCGCCGACCTATAGCCACCCGGTCGCCCCGGTGGCGTATCAGGTTATCCTCGAGCCTGGTATGAGTCAGTCTCGTGAGTTCGAGCCCCGCCGAGTGCATACTCGTATAAGTTTGTTGGGACTTTTTCTTGTGCACAAATTGACATGCGGAAAGCGCGAGAGCGTGAGTTAGCAACACTCACTCGATGAAATATCGACAAGCAGTGAGATTGTTGGACCCTATGCGCGAAAAAGTTGAAGGTACGAATCGGGAAGGAGAAGGGACGACGCCTGTGACCACGGCTTGTCCAGAAGCTGGAAAGCAAAAGTGTGATAGCAAAAAAAAAAAAAAAAAATGAGGACACACAACCCGTAATAGGCGCGATCGGAGTATCACACACAGCTTGAAGTGGAAGATTGGGTCGCAGACGCAATCTGGATTTTGTTGGAAAGTGAGAATTGAGGTGTTCTTCCATGATTGGTTATCGTGACGTATTGTACCGAGGACACAGTCAACCTTTGAGCAGTCTTCTCCTTGCTGCTGTTGTGGGAGGATACAATACGTACAGCAGAAGGGGTACACGTAGGGCCGCCTGATCGCACGACTCAAAGACAGCGTGCAGTGGAGGAAGCGGACGGCGGCAGCTACGCAAGAATAGTGACTGGCTAGCCAGTGGTTTTTTCTCTCGGCTTCGCGGCGGCTGGAGGGCAAAGTTTTCCCCTCGCGTTTTTTTTTTGCATATTTTTTTTGACGCGGGGGGTTTTTGCTTTGGTCCGAAGGAGCTGCAAACCGAGCGATCTACTGACACGATGAGCGGGCGTGGCGCGGGCGCTGCTGGCGATGCAGTGGTTGGTCCTGGAGGCGAACACAACGACAATGGGGCCGGGCATGTGGGAGATGGGGCTGGGCAAGGGGGAGACGAGGACGGCCAGATGGACCTCGACGGTCTACGGGCACTCATGGAAGCACGTCTTGATGATTTCGACACTCGCCTCGCCCAGCAGGGTGACATGCTGGTGCAGCTGCAAGGAATGCTGCAGGATGGGCTGTTGGGCGGCGCGGCTGGACCAGGTGGACCGATTGGAGGAGGCCAGGAGCCAGGCGCGCTGCAGGGTGGCGCCGTACCGCAAGCGTTTGCAGGGCCAGAGGCCCATGTCAGCAAACTTGCTGCGAAGACCCGTCTGAACATGTGGCTCAACACGACCACGCGGAAATATTGGATGCTCGTCGACGCACGGCCGGCGCTGACCTCCATCAGACGTACGGAGCTCCAGGACCTGCTGCAGAAGCGGGTAATGGTAACTGGTGAAATTGCAACCCAGCTCGAGACGCTTTCAGGGTTCGATGTCACCGGGTACATGCCTCGTACAGCCACAGCCAAAAGCGTGGCTGAATCTAGGTTCCCGCTCGCAGACCAGCTCGCGATTCTCGCGCACGCGGTATCTACTGTCGTGGGCTACGGCGAGCACACGGAGAACACTACAGCGCGCCTCCGCACCCTGGACGCTGCGTTCGCGAGGGGGATCGAGGTGGTACGGGAGCACGCCCTGGATTTTTTCGAGGCGATGAATGTCCCAGCGAACCGCAGTAGGTTGGCGAAGCTGATCAACGCGGACCTTGCCGCCTGGAGCTCGAAACTTGTCCGGGCTGGAGTGAGCGCGGGGGTCACCTGGCATGAACCACCCCCACCGGGCCAGCTACCTGCTGTTGTGGTGCCGGTATGGGATAAGTTGGACGCGTTTATCGACGCTGGGGGGCTGATGAACGTGGAAGAGGCGGCAGCGGAGCGCCCGGCAAAGCAGCGCAAGGTGGGGGACAAAGTGGCCAGAGTGGACAAGGTGTGCTTTGGTTGGCGCAATAACCAAACCTGCCGTTTCGGTGACTCCTGCCTGTTCACACACGAGGGAGCCAGCAAGTCGGGGGGTGGCGCTGGAAAGGGGGCGGCTACCAAGAAAGCAGGGGGGTCGGCGGCTGCGGGGAGATCGGCGGCGGGCGCTCAGGGGGGAGGGTCGGTCGCCGGTGCGGAGGCTTTGCGCGGCGAATAGGGGTGCGGGCCTCGCTTGCGGGCGGGGCCGACCTCGGGGGCAGGACAGGGCGAGGCGGGAGCGAGGAACGCACAGCTCGTCATGCCGGGGTCGGTGGGATCGACAAAATCAGGTGTGCTCAGGGAAGGGAAGGGGGGCGTCTCGCTAGTAGGTCCGTGTGTGTCCGTAGAGGAAGTTATGGGGGTCGAGCCTTCGCGGCAAATGCCAGTTCACGAAGGAAGTTCTGGCCCTCGCCTCGCGGACGTTGGGGTGAGCACAGCGCGCGGTGGCGCCGGGGTGTCTCAGAAACAGGACCGAGCGTGCCCCAGCCAGTCCGGGCACGGTAGCCGTGTTCGGTGGCAGAGCGATGATGTTCGCGGGTGGGTAGCAGCGTGGCGGTACCTTTCGAGTGTGTGTGGGGGGAACCGGATAGCTGTTACACGGGCGTTGCAGAAAGTAGCGAGTGAGTTACTGTTGTTTCTGCAAGATCATGATTATCGGTTCGAGTGCATGATGGAACCAGAGCGTGTGTTTTCGGGGCACCGCCTGAATCCCTCACGAATCCTAGAGTGGTTTGGTCGTACGAAAGGCTTCCCTGAGGCGGAGAAACTGGCTCGCATCGCGGAGCATGGGGTCCCTGTGTGTGTCGCTAGCGGTGGGGACCTCACTTCCGCACTCCGATACGAGAATCACAGTAGCACCGACATGTACTCGAATGACATTACTGACAAGATCCGCGATGATGTTAGGCTCGGCCGAGCGTTCGTGTTCCCCCGGGAGGCGGCTGCGCGCATTCCGGGATTACGGGTCTCGCCGTTGGCAGTAATGAAATCCAGTACGAAGTTGCGCGTGGTGCACGACTTGACTTTCGCTAGCGGTACGTCGACGACAGGTGTAAACGGCGACACCGATTTTTCATCGGCTCCAACGTGTGAGCTCAAACATGTCTTGCGCGATATTATCTGGCGGATTCTATACTTGCGGCAGCGATTCGGGCGTAGGGCGCGCATTGTACTGAGCAAAATGGATGTTAAGGACGCGTTTCGGCAAGTTCCAGTCGAGATTACGCGCGCGCCGGTGTTCGGATACGTGTTCGGGGATTTGGTTGTGGTTGATAGGCGACTGCAATTTGGCTGGCGTAACAGTCCAGGTTTCTGGTGTTTGTTCTCGTCGGCGTTGGAACATGCTCACAATAACACCTCTCACGGCAATGTGGTGTGCACTGACAGTGGTCGCGAGGCCACGCGGCACGTCGTAATGATACCGCCGCGCGAATCGCAAGCGGCAGCGCTGCCGCCGGGCTACATCGCCCCGCCTGGGCGGGGCGGTGACATAAACGATCCGTTCTTTGTGCGTTACTATGTAGATGATGGCGTTTGTGTTGAGGTACAACGGTACAGCTCGGGCGACCGCTGTTTGTGTGCATCGGCGTCTCTGGCGTCCGAACACTTCCGCTTGTTCGGCGATCGTAACCCGACGGACCCTCCCCTCTTGGCGAAGAAAAAGATTTCTCACTGGGACACCCAGTTAGAAGTCTTGGGTTGGGCAATTGACTCGGGAGCAATGACCATTGCGCTCACTGACACAAAAGTGGCTCAGCTGAGGGCTCTGCTCCTCAAGTGGCCGAGGAACCGTCGGTACGCGTTAGAATCCGAGGTACGGGAGCTGGTTGGGAAGTTATTGTATGCCAGCGAGGTGGTGCGGCCGGGCAAGTTTTTCGTGCGCCGTATGCTGAACATGCTTGGTCTGCCCCCCGTGAAGCGGTGGCAGGAGAAATTTGGGGGTGGCGGCCAGCGGTCCCGAAGACCGGGCCGTCTACCCCTCGGCCCAGAGTTTCACGCTGACATTGGGTTTTGGAAGTTGATAGTGAGCGAGGAACTTGCACTACCGTTGTCCTCGCCGCTGTATACTCGTTTCCTACAGCGCCACTCTCGTACGCTAGTGTCAGACGCGTCGGGGACGGCCGTGGGAGGCTACTGCTTGGAGACAGGGGCATGGTGGCGGTTTGAGGTAGACCAGGACGCAAAATCTCGTTTGAGCCAACGTGTCAAGGACCACAACGATCTGTCTATCAACGTCCTTGAATTGTTGGGGATGGTAATCTCGGCTTGGATGTTTGTCGTTGGCGCTGGATCACAGCCTAGGTTCGAGGGCGAAAACGTGTTGATGTTGGGCGATAACATGTCCGCGGTACATTGGGTAGGAAAATGTCGGGGGGGGACTGAGCCGAGGTCTGGGGCTCTGATGCGTATGCTAGGATGTCTGGAAATGCGTAGTGGGTGGTGCTTTCGGGCGAAACATGTGAAAGGAATCGCGAATACGCTGGCTGACGGTATTTCTCGGTGGGAACGAATCGATGTTAACAGACACCTTCACGAATCTCGCCCGGACATTACATGGCAGGAACAGGATCTGGGGGAGACGGGGAGGGCCCTATGTACAGGGATATTGGCGTCCAGTACATCCGCGGGTCAGTTGCGGAGTCATCTGAGCGCACTTACGCGTCAGGTTTCAGGTCTTGGACTAAATTTCGCGGGTTGACGAGCGCCGTTTTGTATTTTTCGGAAGACACCCCCAAGAGTGATATGGTATGGGCGCTGGTAGACTTTGCGGCTTGGTGTTGTGCGTCGGAAGGCAATAAAGTCGGTACGATTAAAAGTAAGATAGCGGCGGTGCAATATTTCCATCGCGTGAAGATAGGCACGGAGCTCCCGACTAAATCGCCCCTGCTGGAACGCGTTTTCAGCGGGATATCGCGGGCACATGCAGTAGCGGGTACGGAGAAGCGGGTGCGCCGCCCGGTGTCATGGGAAATGTTGTTGGACGGGGAGACATTGATACCGTCCTGGGGCAGTGGCGGCCGAATCCTTTGGTTGTGTCTGGCATTGGGGTATTTTTTGATGACGCGATCCGACGAATTATTCGCGACAGACGCCGGCGTGGCGCACCAGGTGCATTGTTTGACTAGGGGGGACGTTGCGTTTTACTCAGGTGGGGAGCAGTTGCCCTTTTTGCGGTGGCGGGAGGCGCGTACGGTAGAGATTCGGTTTCGCGGTCATAAAGGGGACCAGCTTCAAGCAGGCGATGTGCTAGTACGAACACGAGACGCTGTTCGGGGCTTGGGCTCGAGCTTGCGCGAAGGGGGTGGAGCCGTGGCACTGCTTGTGGAATTGTTGTCTATTCACCCTAACTTGCCGAGTTCGGCGCCGTTAGCGTCTTTCCGCG
Organism: Undaria pinnatifida; assembly: GCA_012845835.1. Lineage (NCBI taxonomy): Eukaryota > Phaeophyceae > Laminariales > Alariaceae > Undaria > Undaria pinnatifida. The sequence continues at coordinate 3,586,121 of JABAKD010000018.1, read as the reverse complement.
AATCGGGACGGGTAGCAGTGTGGAGCTACGGGCAAGCACTCCGGGCGTTGCGAGAGGTAGTGGCAAAGTCGAGGCAAGACCCAGCGGAATTTGCACTACACTCGCTCCGGATCGGGGGCGCGTCGCGCTTGGCGGCAGGGGGGGGGTTGTCAGAACGGGTAATACAGAGAGAAGGGAGGTGGAAATCGGATGCGTATAAGGTGTATACTCGTAGTAATATAGAGGATTCGGGACAAGTGTCACGAAAACTAGCTCGACAGGACAGGTGTCCCCAAAGAGAGCCGGGACAAGGGACGGAGTGGGGCCATAAATAAACAGTCATTTGGACTAGCCTCGTGGGTGGAGGAGTTGGATGGTATAGTACCATCTTGGGGGTCTCGGCTGTCCGAGACTGTGTTTTGGCAGTAGGACTGATCGGAGTTAAGGGGAGGGAGACAAGGGTGTATTGCCTGGCACGAGGAAATACCGCAGAAACGGGTTGCTGCGGTAGACGTGCCAGGCATGGGAAGTTTCCCTCCCAAACGTCACAGATACTAATGATGAACCAATTCGAAAGATAAACAACAAAGTGGAAGATTGGGTCGCAGACGCAATCTGGATTTTGTTGGAAAGTGAGAATTGAGGTGTTCTTCCATGATTGGTTATCGTGACGTATTGTACCGAGGACACAGTCAACCTTTGAGCAGTCTTCTCCTTGCTGCTGTTGTGGGAGGATACAATACGTACAGCAGAAGGGGTACACGTAGGGCCGCCTGATCGCACGACTCAAAGACAGCGTGCAGTGGAGGAAGCGGACGGCGGCAGCTACGCAAGAATAGTGACTGGCTAGCCAGTGGTTTTTCTCCCGCCCACCCGCCGCTTTTCTTTCGAAGGTGGGGGAACGGAGATCAACTACGAGTGTGTGTAAATTATAGGCTAGTTGTCTATTCTCAATTTTTTTTTTTTCATTGGTATCTGTGGCAGGGAGTTGGATGGTATAGTACCATCTTGGGGGTCTCGGCTGTCCGAGACTGTGTTTTGGCAGTAGGACTGATCGGAGTTAAGGGGAGGGAGACAAGGGTGTATTGCCTGGCACGAGGAAATACCGCAGAAACGGGTTGCTGCGGTAGACGTGCCAGGCATGGGAAGTTTCCCTCCCAAACGTCACAGATACTAATGATGAACCAATTCGAAAGATAAACAACAAAAAGATGAATTTCGACAAAATATTCGATCTCACAGCTGGTGTGTATTTTGATAAATTTTAAAATATACAAGGGCTCCGCATGGGCGCCGGCGCCCATGCTTCGGGTAGGGCAGGGCAGCACTTCGACAACTTAAGGTGTAGCTGTCCGATTTGGCATGCATTCAACTTTAAAGTAATGCCAAGAGTTTAATACGAACATGGGATTATGAAAGTTATGCTTTGACAAAAGAAAAAACGTAATATTATACAACAAAGAAGGCAAGGATAGGCGAAAAAAACTATGTTAAATGCGCCGTCAAGTAAAAGTTGGCGTCTGTCAGACGAAAATACCGAAAATAGTTATATTGAGAACCTGCGTCGCCTCTAGGCGAAACAAAAGAGGCCTTGGCATTAATGAAGAGACTGCACTGCTGTCCCCGTGGCAATGGAGGTTCGAAGTCGACAGGATGCAAAGTCGGTTTGCATCAAACGTCGACATAAGGACATGTCAGCCGGCGAGGTTTTGGAAGAAGATTGCTTTGTTACGTGAAGGCTGTCGCATTGATTGGTCTGCGTGGTCGCGGGCGAGGAGGAAAACGTAGAAGAGGAGGGCGATCTCTCGTTGAGGCGGCGTTGTCTAAGATTGGTGCGGGGGTGGCTTTGCTCGTACGGGAGGTTGGCGTAGCGCTTCTTCTCTGTTTTTTCTCGAGAAGGCGGGATATGTGTGTCTGCTGTCTTTTCTTCGTGGGGACTTTCACGTTGTCGAAATCGGACGCGTCCCCTCAATGCGTATTATTCGGAGTGTCTCTATCATGACGACTGCTGATAGTGCCGTGCGTATTTCCTAGAGACTGACATATTATTTACTGGTAGCAATAATAATATACTTTTGCATTTTTTTTTTTTCTTCATCCCATGTATTATCCCCGCACCACTCTCGCGCTCCCTCCAAGTAGTAACTCAGATCCGGGGTCACATAGCGGGCCCTCCTCCTCCCTCCCCACTTCGGCACGTGCTACTTGGTCTAATAAAAGCACGCCACCGCTCCCGCGTTATTTGTTTATATCTTCTTGTAGGTTGTCCGTCGTTGTTGTACCAATATCCTATAATACTGAAGCAGATGCAATTTTTTCATGTGCGTATTCACCCGACGAAATTATACACATTCTTTATAAAGCAGTAATTCGTCCTGCAAACTGGTTTTACGTACTGTGGCGCAAAGGAACCGTTTTGAGCCCATTTGTATCTGCAGACCAAGCACGCTCAAAATGATGAACACTCCAACAGCATCAGCGCATTAAAATATAAAGGCAAATTTTTAAAGCGATCTACTACTACTGGTGTAACACGCGTTCTTCTGGACGTATCATGTGTCGTCTTGCAGCCACACCTTCAGCCACATGGCCAGCACGCACACAGCACAATGTATATGACAGCCGAATAGCACACACTCAACCAACGGCTGCACGCACGAAGCCTACAGCTCGACACCACGAATAACGAACGACCGCGACGACTGGATTAGCCCACAGAACGGCGCCCCTGCTCTCGAGCCCGGGCAAGATGTGTGTCTGTGTGTTGCTTGGTTTTCCGTTGATGAGGGCACTCCACTGCAGTAGCATTAAACGCAAAAGATTCTAATGGCAATTTTTTAAAGCGATCTACTACTGGTATAACACGCTTCTTTCTGGACGTATCTCCTGACGTCTTCAGGCCACACCTGAAGCCACAAGGCCAGCACGCACACAACACAATGTACATGACAGCCCAACAGCACACCCGCAACCAACCGCTGCACGTATGAAGCTTAAAGCGCGGCACCATGAACAACGAATGACCGCGACGGCTGGATTAGCCATTTGACAGACCGGCACCGCTGCTGTCGAGCCCGGGCAAGATGTGTGTCTGTGTTGGCCTATTGTACAAACTCTGAGATCGCAATTTTTTTGTGCGGTCGCAATTCGGCTGATTATTTGCGACATGTGAGTTGTCTGGGTATTTTTTTTCGTTTGTGAAGGGTATCCGTTTGATTCTTGCTTCCTAAAAACGTTTTATTCCCGCTTTGATTGCTGGCCGTTGGAAACCTTTCACGGATGACGCAGTATGCAACTTGGTCTAATAAATGCACGCCACCGCTCACGCGTTATTTGTTTATATCTTCTTGTAGGTTGTCCGTCGTTGTTGTACCAATATAAAATAAGACTGAAGCAGATGCAAATTTTTCATATGTGTATTTACCCGACGAAGTTATACACATTCTTCATACAGCAGTAATTCGTCCTGCAGGATGGTTTTGCGCACTGTCACGCGATGGAACGGTTTTGAGCCTATCTGTATCTGCAGACCAAGCACGCTCAAAATGATGAACATTCCAACAGCACCAGACGCATGAATATGTAAAGGCAAATTATTAAAGCGATCTACTGCTATTGGTGTAATACGCGTTCTTCTGGACGTATCATGTGTCGCCTTGCAGCCACACCTTCAGCCACATGGCCAGCACGCACACAGCACAATGTACATGACGGCCGAACAGCACACACTCAACCAACGGCTGCATGTACGAAGCCTACAGCGCGGCACCACGAATAACGAACAACCGCGATGACTGGATTAGCCCACAGACCGGCGCCCCTGCTCTCGAACCCGGGCAGGATGTGTGTCTGTCTGCTGCTTGGTTGTTAGTTGATGAGGGCACTCCACTGCAGTAGCATTAAACGCAAAAACATGCAAAGGCGATTTGTTAGAGCGATCTACTGCTGGTATAACACGCGTTCTTCTGGACGTATCTCCTGACGTCTTTAGGCCACACCTGAAGCCACATGGCCAGCACGCACACAACACAATGTACATGACAGCCCAATAGCACGCCCGCTACCAACCGCTGCACGTATGAAGCTTACAGCGCGGCACCATGAACAACGAATGACCGCGACGGCTGGATTAGCCATTTGACAGACCGGCACCGCTGCTGTCGAACCCGGGCAAGATGTGTGTCTGTGTTGGCCTATTGCACTTACTCTGAAATCGCAATTTTTTGCGCGGTCGCAATTCAGCTGGGTCTTTTCGTCATGTACGTTGTCTGGGTTGTTTTGTTTTTGTTTGTGGAGGGTGTCTGTCTGATTCTTGCTTCCAAAAAACGTTTTATTCCCGCTTTGTTTGCTGGCCGTTGGAAACCTTTCACGGATGACGCAGTAATGACCAAGGCTACTGTAGGGGGGGTACCCCCATTCTCACTGTTGTGTTTGAGCCACTCGCACGAGTGGCTCTGTACCACACAGATGAAGGTGGTTTAGGCACTTGTTTCGGCGCAGCTAAGATCACCTTTGCATTGCGAATCAATTTTGCCAATGTAAAACATGAAGAATACTTAAAATCGCAAAGGAACAAAGGGGTTACTCGCGCGAGTGACCCCTGGCCACTGAAATATGAGGCCCAAAAGGGGACCCCCCTACCGTAGCCTGGGTCGTTTGAAACTTGGTCTAAAAAAAGCACGCCACCGCTCCTTCGTTATTTGTTTATATCTTCTTGTAGGTTGTCCGTCGTTGTTGTACTAATACCCTATCAGACTGAAGCAGATGCAATTTTTTCATGTGCGTATTCACCCGACGAAGTTTTTCACATTCTTTATACAGCAGTAATTCTTCCTGTAGAATGGTTTTGGGTACTGTCGCGCAAAGGAACGGTTTTGAACCTATCTGTATCTGCAGACCAAGCACGCTCAAAATGATGAACACTCCAACAGCACCAGACGCATGAATATGTAAAGGCAAATTTATGAAGCGATCTACTACTACTGGTGTAATACGCGTTCTTCTAGACGTATCATGTGTCGTCTTGCAGCATCACCTTCAGCCACATGGCCATCACGAACACAGCACAATGTACATGACGGCCCAACAGTACACACGCAACTAACGGCTGCACGTACGAAGCCTACAACGCAGCACCACCAATAACGAACGACCGCGACGACTGGATTAGCCAACAGACCGGCGCCCCTGCTCTTGAACCCGGGCAAGATGTGTGTCTGTCTGTTGCTTGGTTTTCAGTTGATGAGGTCACTCCACTGCAGTAGCATTAAACGCAAAAGTTTGTAAAGGCGATTCATTAGAGCGATTTACTACTGGTATGACACGCGTACTTCTGGACGTATCTCCTGACGTCTTCAGGCCACACCTGAAGCCACAAGGCCAGCACGCACACAGCAAGATGTACCTGACAGCCCAACAGCACGCCCGCTACCAACCGCTGCACGTATGAAGCTTACAGCGCGGCACCATGAACAACGAATGACCGCGACGGCTGGATTAGCCATTTGACAGACCGGCACCGCTGCTGTCGAGCCCGGGCAAGATGTGTCTGTGTTGGCCTATTGTTCTAACTCTGAGATCGCAATTTTTTGCGCGGTCGCAATTCCGCTGGTTATTTGCGTCATGTACGTTGTCTGGGTTTTTTTTTTTCGTTTGTGAGGGGTGTCCGTCTGATTCATGCTTCCTAATAAAGTTTTTTTCCCGCTTTGGTTGCCGGCCGTGGGAACCCTTTCGCAGATGACGCCGTATGCACAATTTTTTACGAAAAACACGCCACCGCTCCCGCGTTATTTGTTTATATCTTCTTGTAGGTTGTCCATCGTTGTTGTACCAATATCCTATCAGACTGAAGCAGATGCAAATTTTTCATGTGCGTATTCACCCGACGAAGTTATACCCATTCTTCATACGGCAGTAATTCTTCCTGCAGAACGGTTTTTCGTACTGTCGCGCAAAGGAACGGTTTCGAGCCTATCTGTATCTGCAGACCAAGCACGCTCAAAATGATGAACACTCCAACAGCACCAGACGCATTAAAAGAAAAGGGCAATTTTTTAAAGCGATCTACTACTGCTGATGTAAAGCGCGTTGTTCTGGACGTATCATGTTCCGTCTTGCAGCCACACCTTCAGCCACATGGACAATGCGCGCACAGCACAATGTACATGACAGCCCAACAGCACACACGCAACCATACGCTGCACGTACGCAGACTACAGCGTGACACCACGAGTAACGAACAACCGCGACGACTGGATTAGCCCACAGACCGGCGCCCCTGCTCTCGAGCCCGGAAAAATGTGTGTCTGTCTGTTGCTTGGTTTTTAGTTGATGATGGCACTCCACTGCAGCAGCATTAAACGCAAAAAAAAATAAAGGTGATTTATTAGAGCGATCTACTACTACTGGTGTAACACGCGTTCTTCTGGACGTATCTCCTGACGTCTTCAGGCCACACCTGAAGCCACATGGCCAGCACGCACACAATACAATGTACATGGCAGCCCAGCAGCACACACGCAACCAACTGCTGCACGTACGAAGCCTACAGCGCGGCACCACCAATAACGAATGACCGCGACGACTGGATTAGCCCACAGACCGACGACCCTGCTCTCGAGCCCGGGCAAGATGTGTGTCTGTCTGTTGCTTGGTTTTCAGTTGATGAGGGCACTCCACTGCAGTAGCATTAAACGCAAAAATATGTAAAGGCGATTTTTTTGAGCGATCTACTACTGGTATAACACGCGTACTTCTGGACGTATCTCCTGACGTCTTCAGCCCACACCTGAAGCCACAAGGCCAGCACGCACACAACACAATGTACATGACAGCCCAACAGCACACTCGCAACCAACCGCTGCACGTATGAAGCTTACGGCGCGGCACCATGAACAACGAATGACCGCGACGGCTGGAATAGCCATTTGACAGACCGGCACCGCTGCTCTCGAGCCCGGGCAAGATATGTGTCTGTGTTGGCCTATTGCACTAACTCTGAGATCGCAATTTTTTGCGAGGTCGCAATTCCGCTGGTTATTTGCGTCATGTACGTTGTCTGGGTATTTTTTTTTGTTTGTGAAGGGTGTCCGTCTGATTCTTGCTTCCTAATAAAGTTTTTTTCCCGCTTTGGTTGCTGGCCGTAGGAAACCTTTCGCAGATGACGCAGTATGCACATTCGTCTACGAAATGCACGCCACCGCTCACGCGTTATTTGTTTATATCTTCTTGTAGATTTCCCGTCGTTGTTGTACAAATATCCTGTCATACTGTAGCAGATCAAATTTTTTCATGTGCGTATTCACCCGACGAAGTTGTACACATTCTTCGTACAGCAGTAATTCTTCCTGCAGAAATTTGCGTACTGTCGCGCGAAGGAACGGTTTTGAGCCTCTCTGTATCTGCAGACCACGCACGCTCGGAACGACGAACACTCCAACGGCACTAAACGCGATAGTATAAAAAATGGCGAATTTTCAGAGCGATGTACTACTGGTATAACACGCGTTCTTCTGGACGTATCATGTGTCGTCTTGCAGTCACACCTGCAGCCACATCGCCAGCGCGCACACCGCACATGACAGCACAACAGCACACACACAACTAACCGTTGCACGTATGAAGCCTACAGTGCGGCACCATGAATAACGAATGACTGCGACGGCTGGATTAGCCCTTTGACGGACCGGCGCCTCTGCTCTTGAGCCCGGGCAAGATGTGCGTCTGTTGCTTGGTTTCAGTAGATGAGGTCGCTCCACAGCAGTAGCTAGCTGGAGCACAGCAGTCATTTACCCCTTTGTTGTGTCAACCCCCTTGCCTGCGTTCGTTCCTCGGCATCGATCGCTGTGGGATTGTGTCTGTCCCCAAGCTACCCCAACAGCAGTAACTACGTAAACCAAAACTCAAAGCATGACCCATGGCGGCTTCCGCACGTTTATACTGTGGAGGGCAGTTGTGGCAGGCAACGTTTTCTAGCCCATGCCGTGCATGCCTCGTCTCACACCCCTGGCCGCTGGTGCCAGACGCTGCTCTGGTTCTCGGACGGGACGGGGCAAATAAACTTGCTTCGTCTCGTCTCAAGTCTTGGGCCCTTGATGACACGAGTGCGGAGAAAACCCTATATTTAGTTTTAGACAGCATAAAGTGGTGCACAATCTGTGACCAAACATTATCAAGTACCGTTTGTAAATGATGCCAATTTTGTATATCATCCAGGAGCGTGCAATTAAATGCCTGGTGCACAATCTGTGACCAAACAATAGTAAGTCGTACATGCCGCAGAAAAATTCCAAACATTATCAAGTACCGTTTGCAAATGATGCCAATTTTGTATATCATCCAGGAGCGTGTAATTAAATGCCTTGTGCACAATCTGTGACCAAACAATAGTAAGTCGTACATGCCGCAGCAAAATTCCAAACATTATCAAGTACCGTTTGGAAATGATGCCAATTTGTAAATCATCAAGGCGCTACAGACATTAAGATATAACCAAAATCTCTGAAATTCCTCCTCGACATACATACGGTATTTTTGCAAGTTCGGTATTTTTGCAAGTTCTGGCTTGTCTCGCTCGGCATCCGTCCGCGTTCATGTCGATGTGCGGAACGGACACGGCAGGGCGAGGGGCGTTGAAGCCGCCCCCCGAAAGCGGCGCTCGAACGAAGCTATATTCGACCGAGAATTCCAGTTCCGCGAATCGCATACTTCGGCCGAGACAAAATAAGACTCCTGAATAAATCCGTGGCAACAAAGAAGGATTTTATATATATTTATATCGTAAGCACAAGGGCTCCCCATGTGTGATGGCGTTCCACCGCACGCATAACACTTCAGGTGGGCTATAACATGCCTGGGCCGTTAGTTTTGTCCCAAACTTTGCTATACATCTACTTACTATGACTTGCCGAACCAAGATGTCACATGTTGTACGTGCTTCGAATGCCAAGAAGAGCTGAAGTTTAGGATTTGATTAAAGACAACGCTAGTTAGTTCAAGATAAACGGAAAACATAACATCATCTACAACAGGTATAGTCTATTTATGTGTAGTCCCCAACAAAGAGTTGCAAAAGCCACACTCATTTTTTGGGCGTTTTTAGGCTACACCACCAGGGAGGCTTTTCCCAGTTTCGTTTCAAGCCATTCCGATTCCAGCGTCAGTTCTCAAATCCACCAGTAAGATTCCCATACAAGTCTCCCTCGATAGATTTAAAGAATTTTACCGAGCTGGTTCCTCTATTATAGCTCGTTTCGGAGAAGGCGAGGCTGATTCGGTCGGAATCTAGGTCTAAAACAGGCGAAAACACCACAGCACTCGAAGGAAATATAATGTCGAATCAAAACCACCTCAATATTGCAATGTTTGCGCTATGAAAAACCGCACAACCGATTTTTTGAGAGTATCTATTTGCAGGATCTAACCGTGCGGGGTGGGGGGTTTGGAACCGTGCGGGTGAGTTCTGGCTCGTATAAATAAGTACGAAACCGCATCGCACCTCACATTTCGCGTACAGAACTTGGTTTAAAAAGCATTTTCTATGGCTCTTTCTGAAGGCATATACGTTTGCTCGGGTGTAGGCGGCGCACAGCGGATGCTACGAGAAAGATGCACCACGTATTTTTTGGCGTTCTTCAACTCTCGGAGCTTAATGCCTGTCTCAAAAACGTTCTTCATTTATCGGATCTTGAGACCTATCCCAAAAACTGACTAGGAGGAAAATAGAACTGCTTCGTACACCGGATGAAATCCTCCATGGCCTACGAACACAACGAGAATGATGAAAAAAAATGGCGTGGCGTTTTTGGCGACCATTTTGGGCGAAGGGGACCTACCTGTCATGCAGAAATCATTTCAGACGAAAAGTGCTACCTCTATCGCAGCATGCTTGCTCCTTCGGTGCGGAATCACGGTTTTGAATGGTACGGTGCAATGCAGTGAGACACGAAGCTTTCCAATATGCCACTTGCATTAAAGGTTTTGAATCGTGACTTGGCCTGGGGGGGGAGAAAGCCAAGAAAATAATAACTTGGTTAATGTAGGGTGATGACCCAGTTTTCGAGCGGAAAAAACATTGGTAGAATAGAGTGTTTGCGAAAGTACGTTTTTAGAAATTTACTTTTTCAAAAATTGTCCCGAAGGCAATATTTGCGGTAAATTTTTGAAAAAAAGGCAAAAATGTACTTTGTCGAAGGTAGGTTTTGATCAAAAGTTACGGTAAATTTTGTCTCTCTGTTTCATTGGCCTACAATACACCGAGTATTTGTCCGAGGCAGAACGCCTCCGCAAGGGTCTATAGCGCCCCAACCACGGGACAAACAGGACAAGCACCGCTGTTTGCACAGCAGCAGCAGTACAAGCAACGAACGCACGGAGGATGGAGAGGGTAGTACCCTGAGCACGACGCACAGGCGTAACATCAGAGATATGCAGCAGGCCGGTGATGAACCGTCTGTTGCTGCCCTCTGCGTCCGTGACCAAGGGTTCAGCGCTTGCTGCAAGCTGTGGTGAACTTCTCGCAGCTGGCGGAGTCGAACGCACGCACGCGGAGAGGAGCCTCAACGCAGAGAGCGACACCACGCGCCTTGATTGCGGCTATCGTGTGCCGCATCTGGCAAGATAGGACTCGTATCGGTCCATCTAATCTGTGCGACAGCAGCCACCGCGCTCTTCCAACATCACCGCGACTGAAGCGTGGCATGACTTTTGGTTTAGGGCAGAGGAGCGGAAACTCCTCTGCCCTAAACCGCTGCGTGCAGATTCTTCGCAGGGTGGTGCTTCGCAATAACAGGTCCACGTTCCATGGGGAAACTGCGCTTCGCCTTCCCTTCCGTCGCATGAGGAAGGCGTTGCTCTGCTTGTAGCACGTGTAATGAGGTAGTCCCTGCTCACAAGGTGTTTTTACGCGCGAGACAGACCGCCATACCTCTAATTTGTAGTCTGTTGGGTGCTTGCATGTACCGTGTTCCAGGTACTGCTGCACCTGAAACGAGAGGCTCGGGACTGGAGTACGTACAACGAGTACTCGTATCGTATAGTACTATAGAGCAGTAACTCGCACTGCTGCTGCTGTACTCGTACGTATATTACAATCGCGAACATCCCCGTTTCCCTTCTAAATTTCGGAGGCGTCGCCTGCAGGATTTTGTTTACCGCTAGCGCAAACACACCAAAAACTCGGTGGGAAGGCAATTTACTTTTTTTAACGGAAGGCAAGTAAATTTTTAGAAACGTATTTTCGCAAACACTCTAATCACATAAAAAAATGAACGAACGACCAGGCAGCCAGGCCACCAATATATCGAGGTACACATCATCTACCACAGGCCATCTCGCACACACCAGACAGCATCTACAACACTCAAGCACTTTCCCGAAGAGGCTCCCAGGTTCGTAGAGGACGCTTTGCGGGATTGCCCACGGCAGAGGGGCTGGCGCGTCATCAAGAGTGCCCGAAACGGCGCGAATTTAGCGCTTTGCTACGGACACGTAACAACCAGCAAACAATTTTGGAAATCAGAAGACGCTTCTCACGTTCGTTGGAGACCGACGAGCTGTGGCCCACACACAAACGCAACGCGCCACAAATGCGCCACTCACACCAACGCCACAGGTGCGGAAGGCTCTCACGGCCCTACCCCTGGCCCGCAGCAAAGCCTGTTTGCAGCCCACCACCAGCAGCGTCGACAGGAACGACGCCATGGCGCCATTTCTCTTGAGGTCCACCACCTCCCGCGTGCGATGATACTTGAGTAGACGCGAAAGCACACGAATGCCCATATTTTCTTGAAAATTCAAATATTTCAAATTCTCACGGACGAAATAAAAAACCAGATTGATATAGCCGGTCGTTGAACAGACCACAAGACCATTTCTAATACAGTCGGATTTGTCAGGCGAAACGGCCTCTTTCGACTGAAGCGCAAGTGGGGCTTTCTTATACAGTCGTAAAAGGGCTTTTTCGACTCAACTTTTATCGACTGGGAATCCCGACTGGCGGATCCAGTCGAAAAACTCGACTTTTTCGACTGGATGCTCTAGTCGAAAAACTCAGTCGAAAAAGTTTTACACGTGCTTCATTATGAACCGATCCCATCGCTCATCCCACCACCAAACACACACCCACACGGCCACGCGGCCACACACCCATACCAGGTACCACACTACAGCAGAATGATACAAGGCGATGACGCTGGCTTTGCTATCCCTGCTGTTGCTTCTCGCAGAAAGTCAGCGTGACGCATTCCTAGTTCCGCTCGCCAGCAGCGTGCAACACACGACGGCAGCAGTGCGCGGTCTCGATCCCGATCTCCCATGAAATTGCACGTACGTGCAAGGTTTTTCAGATCGGCACGTAAATTCAATAGTGATTCATGTATGGCGGCCCCCTATGTCCAGGTCCGCACAAAACGACGGTTACGCTGCCCAGACCAACCCGACCCCAGACACGACCTTAACCCTAACCCTGACCGTAACCCTAACCCTAATCATAACCTCAACCCAACCATGTGGGGGGCTCTCGGTCTGCTCTCGAGTTCGGCAGGGGTTGTGTAGACTATTGAATTTACGTGAAATTCTAAAAACGTTGCACGTATGTGCAATTATACGCCTGGTGCTCGATCCGATGCTGCTGCCAACAACGGCTGCGCCTGCTGTAGCTTTGGCGGCTCTCGGCTGAGTGTAACTCGAAGAACATAGCTTTGGCGGCTTTCGGCTAGACCCAAAGACATCAACTCGCTGCGACGAAGGTTCGTCGAGCAGTTGCTCGCGGAGAAAGCGCGAAGCACAGAGCTGCCAACTGATTTCGCCTGCTGTACAGCAGTACTCCTCACACCAACCGCCTCTAGGACGAGCACAAAAAATTTATATTCGACCCGATTGACGATAAGAAGAAGGACCAGACGAATCCAGTCCAACAAAAATCCAGTCGAAAAGGGCCGTTTTCGACTGGCGAAATCCGACCGGGTACAAGAAATATCAGAATTGGACCAATCACTGCAATTGTTCGTTGTCCACCCACAGCAGGAAGCGATCGGTCGATGATATCACGCATGTATAAAAAACCAGAACTTTGTCGAATCCAAGGTGGAGGTCATGCCAGAGGCTTGCAGATATGGTGTGCTCGAGGCAGGCGTGAGCGACCCACTGTCTGCGCTGTGTCTATGTGAAATGGGCCTATCTCACCGGCAGAGTCCCCGTTTGCACTCCACATTGCTGTGACAAAAAATACTTGATGCGGCCCTTGCTCGCTTCTCCCTCAAAAAACAAGATAAAAATGCATACAACAAAAACAACACAGCACCCCCTTGATCGCGGGTTGGGTGGTGTGGGACAGCGCTTTAGTGTGGAGGGGGCTCACACGGCTTGCGCCCTACAGCTCGGCCCCTTTACTGTATGTACCCAGGGCGATTGCCCCTCTCGTCTACGCCGAATCTGCTGATTGATAAAGATCTTTATTACCAGAAAAACATGCGGTCATCTTGAGTGCGTTGCTGGTTGGTGGATAGCCGCCGGTTTGTAGTTCGTCGGTTTGTTGTCACATCGCCACACAAAATGCGTGTTGTTGCTGTTCTTGGCCATCTACATGAGTGTCAGAAGAAAGGCTAGACGTTTGTTACGGCTGCTGCTGCATACTGTGTAATCTATGTTGCTACAATTCTCATTCTGCAGTCGGGCGACAGTATAAGATACACAAGTAGCTGATACTCGACCGGGTGGAGTTATCTTTTTTTTTGCAACAAAACAAACGGCATTCAACAGCACTGGCATCAGCAACGTCGATGGTTTAATTAATGATGCCGCGATTTCGTGGTTATGAGCCCCGGAGTAGTAGTGTCGCTATGGGCGATTCCAACCCTGGGGGAAGTGCCAGCCCTTTCTTTGTATCGAGAAGAAATATCTTTCAGGCATTCGTCGTGCGCCGATTGCAAGAACTCAGACGAGCTACAAATAGGAGAATCCCTCTGTTGATGTTTTTTGTCGATCTCCAGATTAGATGGCATAGAGCTCCGTCGACCGAGAGCGGCTGTGGGTGGTGCTCGTACGTTTCCGCGTGTCAGAGACGATGTTGGCTATTATTTGGCCAGTTCCATGAAGACATGTGAGCTCGCGTGCGTACGGATGACGGCGACCACTCTGAATGGCATGACGACACTCAGGGCTTGCGGCAAGGATGCGTACTGTCGCCGCTTCTTCGCAATGTATTTTTCGCCGCATAGCGATACATTCCGTTCGGCGAAGTTTCAGTGGGGACCCAGACATTTTAGGGGGCTTGGCGCACCGCGAGGAGGACTTCAGGGAGGGCGGGCTGGAGGTTGAACTGTTGGCTTGTGTACAGAGGTCAGTCTGTGGTATGCTGTACGCCGACGATGCGGACATTGTGTCTAAATCAACGGAAGACCTTGCGAAGATGACCGTCATTGTGACCGTTTGGGAATCAGCAGATCTCATCGTGCCCGAAACGAAAACGGAAACAGTGCTGCTCCGCACACTTAACAACGTTCTCCCCGCCCCACCATTCGTTGTCGAAGCGGTGGGCAAGAGTTATGTATGCAGACGATGCATTTTCTGTACCTGGGCGCGGTCTTATCAACGCAAGCGCCGACATTATTCCATAAAAATAAACGGCGGATCCGACTCGCGTGGGCATGCTACGATCGGTTGAAGCGGGAGCTGTACGATATGGAAGATGCTTCGTTCAAACTAACGATGTGCCTGATAAGGACCAAGGTAATGGACACCCTGCTGTATGGGCGTGTGGCTCGGAATCTCGGCCAGGGGCAGTTCGCTGAACTCCGAACAGTACACTAAAACCTCCTCCGAATAGGTATTGGCTTCCAGCGCCGACAACGCACCGACTACCACATATCGACCGCCAAGGCCCTCAACACAACCATGTGAGAGCGTTGAGACGACCACCCGCAAACGTCACCCCCTTTTTGCGAGAGCCGTACAACGGACGACAACTAAGCGGCGGACCCATCGCGTGATGTTCGGGAAGATGGATGGTGTGGGGACAACCCGCGATCCCTAGCGGACGACGTCAAAGCATTCAAAGTCACCGAGGTGTCAACGCACCACCCCCTTTTTTCTGTTAGGGGTAGAGAGTATGCCATGGGCGAGGGCGGCCAACAAGAGTAGAAAGCGGCACCGGGGGTCGTGGACGCGCCGGGCCGCTTCATGACGAAATGGCACAGGGGCGCGTCGGACAAGAGCTGGCCAATCCACGCCACAATGGACGCCAACAACATCAACAAGGGGATACTAGATGGGGGGGGGGGGGGCGTACCGATACAACTATGGAATAACGCCGAAACGAAATGGTATATAGTGTAGCAAGGTACCGGTTCGACTAATATATGGAGCGTGTTCAAGTACAGTAATGCTCTAAACCCTATAGTGAGCGGTGTTTTTTTTTCTTTGTTTATTTGTATGTTGAATCGAGTTCAACGGAGGGCGTGCAAACGCGGCAGTAATGACTCTTGGTGTCTTTCTTTCTTTCATTTTATTTTGCCTTTGTTCTCTCTTCATTCCCTTGTTTTCTCTCTCCACCGGCCTTATGCCGGTATCATTCTCTTACTTCCTGTTGTTTCGTCCTCGCAACATTTATTAGCTGTTTCCCTTCAACAGCACGTAGGTTGTTTCTCTTGCAGCTGCTTTGGCTTTCCTGCATCACATTCTTCAGAGCCCCTGGTGCTTCTTTTTTAGTTTCCATTTTTTTCTTCTGTTATGGTCTCGCTTGTTTTGTTGTGATGTCGTGCCCTGTACGCAGGCTTTTCACTTGATATTTATCATTGCGATTGTTTGGTTTGCCCTGTCTCAACATACTTTGTATGTCTCTTAAGATGAATAATAAGCTGCGAAAGTAACTGAGTTAAATCGACACACGACGCGTATGAAAATACGTGGAAGTGTGGTGATCTAAAGCTTTATTTTTCTCCATCTGCCGGAGGATAACAAAAAAAAAAAAAATAAGCACGGACGCCGGTTGTGCTCGACGCACAAAACAATCAATCTTCTCGTTATGCTACCAGCTGTACTGCATTCTTTTTTTATGATTCTTTTGGGAAGTTTAGGAGTATGAAAAACAGGTATTGTTGCAGAACGGAGAGATGCCGCAGCAAACACCACGGCAGCAGGGTATCAGTATACATGGCAGGTAGCCTAGAGACCGGTTCCTACCCTCGACCCTGACTATCGACTGTTTAGAGCTTGTTGTGCTGCTGCTGCTGTAGGGGTGACTGCGGCGCGATTTACTGTCACTCTCTCGTGCTCAGCTGCTGTTGTCAATGTGCTCAACTGCTATTATTGATGACGTTCTTTACTGCTGGGAACGAAACAAAACGGTTTGAAGGCTCTGATCATAATGATGTTTGATGTATCATATGCCGAAAATATACTTGGATTGGGTTTCATGCAAGAGCAGGAGATGACGGGACAGAGAAGAAAAAAAAGAATAAACGATTGAGAAGTACACACATTGGACGGGTCATCGATTACCACGTCATGATATACAGAAGCAGTAGATATTTAAAGGAAAGATCTGTATGCCCGATTTGGTCGATCTCGTGTGTAACATCAACAAATTATGAATCACTCGATTTTTTCCGTGAGCACTCCTGGTAGTTCCGGCGATGTCTCGCGAACCACAAACTTCTGGCTGGATCGTCCAGCCGGAGACCCAGGGTTGCACCTATGCCGTCCTCCTTGCAAGCCCGGAAGTGGCCGATACACCGATGACATAACATGGGAAACGGCCGCGCAAACTGGACACAAGGAGGGTTTGAGAGGGTAGCTTGAGACTTCAAAAAGCTGGAGACCGACTTCTTCAAGAGTGGAGACCGGCTGCCTCAGGGGTGAAGACGGGCTGCTCCCGGGTGAAGAAAAACGCACCGTGTCTCTGGTCTTCCTTGCTGGTGTCGTCCTGTCTTCCGATCTCCGAGCTTTTGAAATTCGAATTGTTCGCAGGTTGTCATGTACGGGTGTGGCTTTGTTATTCTTGAGCAGACTGCTCAAAATATTGAATAGCGCTGAAAGGCCACTCTGCTGCTGATGCTGTTGGTGGGCTGCAAACAGGCTTTGCTACGGGCCAGGGGTAGAGCCGGGAGAGTCTTCCGCACCTGTGGCGTTGACGTGGGTGGAGCGCTTGTGGCGCGTTGCGCCTATGTGGTGGCCACAGCTCGTCGGTCTCTCACAAACGTGAGACGAGCCTTCTGATTTCGATTTTTTTTGCTGGCTTCGTGTTCGTAGCAAAGAGCTAAATTTGCGCCGCTTCGGGTACTCTTGATGACGCGTCAGCCTGTGTGCCGTGGGCAATCCCGCAGAGCGTCCACTAGGAACCTGGGAGCCTCTTCGGGACAGTGCTCGAGTGTTGTGGATGCCATCTGGTGTGTCCGGGATGCCCTGTGGTGGACGCTGTGTGCCTCCATGTGTTGGTTTCCTGGCTGCCTGGTCGAGTGTTCAATATTATATGGAAGATCATGTTTTTTTTTTCCCCCGTGCAAATTGGCCATTACCTTAGTTATTTTGTTCTCGATTTCCTTCCCCCCACAGCCCAGAGTGCGACTTAAAATCCTTAATGAAAATAGCTTATAATCTAACAAGTTGAGATCTAGCTTTGTGGAACACAGGGTCTGCTTTGCCTTAGGGTCTATCGCGTGCCCATGCAGACTCTAATTTGGCTTCGTTAGCCAATCCAGGGACTATTTCACGTTTGCCCACGTTATCAGCAAGGGCCCCAACTCGCTCGCGCTCGGCGTGCGCTTGCTATTATAGCTTTGCACGCCACGAGCTGCACCCGATATTTGTCCTAGGGTGCTCGATTACATTCCCTACAATGTTCCACGAGCCAGATTCCCGACACAGACATGCCGCATTTTGTCTATAAGCTCTGTAAACATCACTTTGTCTGTTACTTTGTTTTCTTGCGCGTCAAGACAAAGCCATCCTACATACTTTGAAACAGCAACCCCTTGTCAACTCGACCATGTTCTGCGAGATGTAGTGTGCGTATGTTGTATTTGAGGCAGAAAGAGGGTGTAAGCGCGCGCACAATTTTCCCACAACGTGCTGGTGCATACTACACCAGTGGGTAGCATGCAGTCCCCCCGGCTTCGGGGTTCGGTCTACTACGCGGACAAGCAAAGTGTTGGTGATGATAAATGTTGATGAAGCTGGTATCAGTGCTTCGTCATGTGTCAGCCATACGCGGACAAGCAAACCCTTGGCGATTATAATCTGTACACGTACAAGGGGGGAAGCTCCCCCCCTGCGGGGGGGCACATATCCTCAAGGCGTGAGTCCTCCCTCTTTGTCAACAGGGTGGATAGCTTTAAGAACGGCCCTAAGATGCTTTCCCCCAAAACCTCGTGTGTTGGTAATCCACAGAGAGGCACGGTGTTGCCGACCACAACATTGCAGTGGACGTGAGCTGCTTTTCGCTCGACTTCGTGCATCGGTCTTTCCCAGAGGCCTTCGGAGAATATACTCCCTACACGATACTGCAATCGTTAAGCAGGCACATTTTTTAGCAGGCACATTGATCGTCGTTTTTGGAGGCCACGGTCACGCCACGATCATGGGGACTTTGAGCAAGACAACGGAAACATAAATGCCCGCCTTTCTCATTCGGTTTCCCCTGTCGATAGGGTACTTGATCTAAAAACCTGAACAACTATTCATTTTTATAGAGCGGGATTGCTCTACCCCACCGCCCACAAGGAAAAAAAACAACAATAAAGTTGCAAGAACAAGGACGACAATAAAAACAACAACTCCAAACAAAAAAAAATATTAGAAAGAACACCCAATTAAACAGAACATAGACTAAACAAGAAGCGACAAAAAAAAAAGACGAAAAGATGAACAATCGCACGGTTCAACAAGTAGTACAGCAGTGGCACAGGCCAAACCAAATTCAGTAACAACAAACATATTTTTCAACGAGATCTTACCAACGTCGTTCCACGTGCTTCTTGGGCATGCCCCCACCAACAACCCATGCCCCCCGCGACCACCGGGTTGGTTTTTATCGGCATTTTTAAGGGAACGTTGCCATAGGTACGGTAGACCACGAGCAAGCCTCCGGAAACGTTGCTGTAGGTAGATCAGAGACCTTTTGGGCCTTTGTTTGCAGAGGCCCGGAGTCACTCGCGCGAGTAGCCTATTGTTCCTTTTGTTTGTGTTTTTTGTAATTTCGCGACATGAATCCGCAATGCCATAGCTAACCCCTTTTCTTTTAGAGCCCCCGAACCCCACCCTATACTAAATCCAAGTAACTTTGTCCCCAAAAACGGGATTCCAGTTACAAGTAACGGGGTTAACCACGCTGCGCCAAGCATACCGTGTAGAGTCGTGTCGCCGGTGAGGTATCGAGTCACTCGTGCCACTGCGCCAGTGTCCCTCTGTTCCTTTGTTTTCGTGTTGTTTTTTTTTGCCCTTTCGCGATATGAATCCGCAATGCAATAGTTTACCACGCTGCGCCAAGCATGTCGTGTAGAGAGTCGTGCCGTCAGTGAGGTATCGAGTCACTCGTGCCACTGCGCGAGTGTCCCTCGGTTCCTTTGTTTGTGTGTTGTTGTTTTTTTTTGCAATTTCGCGACATGAATCCGCCATGCAATAGTTTACCACGCTGCGCCA
Organism: Undaria pinnatifida; assembly: GCA_012845835.1. Classification (NCBI taxonomy): domain Eukaryota; class Phaeophyceae; order Laminariales; family Alariaceae; genus Undaria; species Undaria pinnatifida. The sequence continues at coordinate 3,566,507 of JABAKD010000018.1, read as the reverse complement.
CGCATATCGTGTAGAGAGTCGTGCCGTCAGTGAGGTGTCGAGTCACTCGTGCCACTGCGCGAGTGTCCCTCTGTTCCTTTGTTTTTTTGTTGTTGTTTTTGCGACTTCGCGATATGAATCCGCAATGCAATAGTTTACTACGCTGCGCCAAGCATATCGTGTAGAGAGTCGTGTCATCAGTGATGTATCGAGTCACTCGTGCCCCTGGCTTGGACCCGGCAAAAATTGGGGGTACCGCCCTACCGTAGCCTTGAGATTAACCGCAGAGTAAATCTATCCGTAGCATACGCATTGTTGTGCCGTCTCGATCAGGTGATGGCCTGACCCACCTCGATCACTCCTCATCTGTCCCTACCTTTCGGCCACCTAAGCACCAATCCAAACCATCTTCTGTTTCAACCTATATCCAAGTGATTTCGCGACCATTCTGTGAGCCTCTGCACCCACACTGTTCCATACACAGTGACTAGTGCCAGGGATACAACCTACATAGGTTTAAATCCCCACATACCGTGGCTACTACGGCTGTACCTCTGCAGCTGAACTTTTTTCGGTCCAGCTTTCGGCCCCCACCTGTGCTCCGTCGTTGGCTCAGAGGAGGGGCGTCCTAGAGTCGCCACGGTGAACACCTTCTACCCCTTCCCTCCCCTGCGCCGGGTCTCCGTGCTTCCGTGCTTCCGTCTCCACAAATCAAAACACAGGTGAAAGGAAATTCTGAATGCAAGGTTCCCCCAGCGAGGTTATCGGCTTGAAATGCAGATGGGGGTGTGACAAGTCGAAAAGAGGCAACACAAAAGGGCGCAAATCCGTTGCTCTGTGTTTCCAAGGGGACCAGGGGTAAAACACCGGGGGGTTGTTGAAAACCACTACAACAGCAGTGATTCGAAATAATTAGCCATCGCGCAGCTTGAAACACGGCAAGCTATTCATCTAGCAGCACACCGACCAGATCCCAAATGACCACAACCTTTAACACTGCTGCTGTGAATCTTTTGTTTAGTCAAGTGAGTACTGCCGCTCGGCAACTATCTCCGTCGCCTCTTCTGGTGCTGCTCTCACTCCCCAACTTACTTTTGCCCGTTTGGTCTTTTTGGCCTATCTCGACCTATATACGAGTACTTGTTTTCGTGCTCACAATTCTCGTCATGAGACGGCTTTCACGCGGAAACCGATCCTTAGCAGTACGTCTTGGACCCACGCATTTGAGGCCACCATACTCCATCAGTACGTAGTGTTCACAACTATATAGTGCTGGTTTTCTCGTGTGGTGCCTGTGAATCACCGCTTTTGTACAGACGGTAACAACCAGTACCATATTCCGAGAACACGGAATATATAATATAGCTCGGTTTCCGCGATACTGCCGGAACTTTCGACAGCTACAAGTACATTTCTCGTTTTATTTTTCCTTTATCTTTATTTCTTTCCCTTGTTTCTTTTTTTTCCAGCCGACTTGCGTCTGTCGTGCGTGTGCATAGGAATAGGTGCTACGTGCAATATTATAAAAATTAAATTACACTCCAGCTGTGAGATCGAAGGTTTTGTCGAAACTTATCCTTGCAAGCTGTGTGTAATCCTCCGATCGCGCGTATTTCGGGTTGTGTGTCCTCATTGAGGATATAGGTCGGCGACTCCCCTTGCAACTACAGTGTAGCTATCAGGGTCAACAGAGTGATGTTAGGAAGACTGTGCGCGGACACTATAAGACCTGTTTCCGAGGGGGACAAAATATGACAGCTGTGGAGGGAAATGCATCAGTTTATCAAGTGAATACTGTAAGTCGAAGAACCGGGGAGGCGAGGGTGGAAATTTTAAGGACATGGGGGCCTGAGTTTGATCACAAGAGGGCAATATATACGTGGTAGTCTTTCTTGGGTGGCAAGCGGTCTAATCCTTTTTCCAGGCGCGAGTAGTGAGACGTATGCACCAGTATGGACCTGGCACATCGTAGGCTGACTCCCGATTTCACTTTTGATTTTTTATGAAAAATTGGTAACTACAAATATTCTATCTCTCGATCCATGTACAATAACAAGTTATGAAGATTTAACACGTTGTTTGCTACACGTAAACACTGGGTTGCATTCTGCATCTAACATCAAACCTTCAGGAATAGTAAGCATTACCAGGCAAATAATATAAAGGGATGTCTTCTTGCTACAACCGTCATACTTGTCCCGTTTAAGGATTTATAGCTTCCGCGCACATATCGAAATGCCCCGCCCCCCCCCGTCCCCCGATCCCTCTTGTTCAACCCCCCCCCGCACCCCCTCCGACCTTTTCTTTTCCGCCCACTTTGGTTAAACGCCCCATTTAAAATCAAAATCGCCCAGAGTAATAAACACCTCTACGCAGTTGATATCACGTCATTATCTTTCTACCCATCCACGACGTAGTCTTCATTCTCCCCCCCCCCCGCCCCCTCAACCCTCCCCCTCCAACGCCCCCTCCTTTCCCACCACCCGCACGATCGCCTAGACCTACCAACACGCGTATAACAAGTCCCTACATATCTTTTATCTCACAGCCAGAGTGTATTACAATTTTTTAAGTGACCCTAACCTCCTATAAACCCTCCCCCCCCCCCCCCCCCTTCCCCCTCCTTTTTTTTCTTCTTTTTTGTTGCTCTCCCTTGCTCAAACGCCCCACCTAACATCGAAATCCGCCAGAGAAATAAACACTTCACGCCCTGGATATCACCTGGTTATCTTTCTAGAGCTATCCATGCCGCTGCTTTCCCCCCCCTCGCCCCCGCCCCGAACGCCCCCTCCTTCTCCACCACCCGCACCATCGCTTAGACCTAGCACCACACGCATGGCAAGCCCCTACATCAATGTCACCTAAAGCCGTTCCTACCCCCCCCCCCCCCCCCCCCCCTCCCCACCCCTCATCTCCCCACTCCCCCCACCCCATTCCACCCCCACCCCCTCGAACACTCCGCTTTCTACTCACTGATTGTACGACTTACAGGATATACATGATAACCTGATGCATTGTTTCCAAAACCGTCACATTCATCCCCTTAGAAGAATGTATAGTTTCCACGCACAGATTGAGCTGCCCCACCTCCCCCTCCCATGATGGTTTTTACGCACAATTTAAGCTACCCTGCCCGCCACCCCCCCCTCCCCCCCCCTTCCCTTCCCCCCACCCCCTTCATCACCGCTCGCTTTTGATCAAAACCAGGCCCCCACGTCCTTCAGTACTCCGCCCTCCCGTCACCTGTTATTCGACTGAAAGGATTCACTTGATAAACAGATGATTTTTCCTCCACAGCTGTCAGAGTTTGTCCCCCTCAGAAACGGGTTTTATAGTTTCCGCGTACAGACTGACTAACATCACCCTGTTGACCCTGATAGATACACTGTAGTTGCAAAGGAAGTCGCCGACCTATATCCTCAATGAGGACACACAACCCGTACTACGCGCGATCGGAGTATCACACAGCTTGCAAAGATGAGTTTCGACAAAATATTCGATCTTACAGCAGGAGTGTAGTTTCATTTTTTATATTTTATGTTTCTCGTGGAGGAATGAATTGCGTCAGCTGTGATATATAGTTTATAATTTACGCATATATATATTTTCGCGCACATCTGCTTTCCAGCTTCTTGCCAAGCTTTGGTCACAGGGGTCATCCCTTCTCCCACCCGGTTATCGCGTCGGGTTTTCGTCGTGTGTTGTTCACTCACTCTCTCGCGCTTTCGCAAGTCAATTTGTGCACAAGAAGAAGTCCCCACGATTATATTCGAGTAGACTTTGCTTTCGTGGGGATTCGAAGTCACGCACTCACGAAACTGACCTATACCAGGCTCGAGCACAACCTGAGACGCCACCGGGGCGACCGGTCGTGTGATATTTGCGTGTACCACCTTTGGTTTGTTTGTGCTTTTCTTCCTGTGGTATTCCTCAGCTTAGGAGTGACTAGAGCCTGTCCTGTGACCACGGACTTGATTATGCGAGATAGTGTTAGTAAAGCGACAAAAACAACAACAACAACATACGGGAACAAAACGCCGTTGTCGTGTTCTTTTAACCTTGAACTGATGTTTCCACCCACCTACACATCGAGAACAAACATTGTCCTTCTCAGTGTATCCTATAGAAACGATCTCTGTAGTCACAAACAAAAAGACAGGGATGCTCGTACACTTAGCGAAAAAAACGGCAAGGTGTGATTCGATCCACGTGATTGCCAAGTGCAGTGAAAACGAGGCCCACACACCATGTCTGACAAGCAGTGCGCAGCACACTCCTTGCATATGCTATTTTCAAAGCGAATAAGGAAACAAGAGTGCGATCAAGAGACACAATGCTAAAAACAGGAAAAAATGAACGGAAACAAAAGTGGAAACAGAAACACAGGGCAGCAGGGGCCATTCGATTGAGTCTGTTGTTGAAATATCACTGATATATACCCCCCCCCCATGTCCGCCTAGGTTGTCCAAACGCCCCACTCACAATCGAAATCGGCCAGAGTAATAAACACCTATACGCAGTTGATATCACGTCGTTATCTTCCTGACCATCCATGACGTAGTTTTCATTCTTTCCCGCCACCCCCCCCTGAAAAAAAAGCTCCAACGACCCCTCTTTTCCAACCACCCGCACGATTGCCTAGACCTAGCACCACGCGTAAAACAAACCCCTCACCTAAAACCCTGCCCCCCCCCCCCCCCCCCCCCCCCCCGCCCCTGCCATCCCCCCCCCCCCCCCCCCCCCCCCCCCCCCCACCCCGCCCTCCACCCCCCACCTCCCCAACCCCCCCCCCCCCATCCCAACCCCACCCCCTCGAAAACTCCGCCCTCTCTCTACTCACTGATTGTACGACTTACCCCAGGATATACATGATAAACTGATGCATTCTTTCTAAAACCGCCACATTTATCCCCTCAAAATAATGTAAAGTTTCCACGCACAGATTGAGCTGCCCCACACGCCGCACCCCCGTCCCAACCCCCCCCCCTCTATGATAAACTGGTGCAATATTGTTATTATTATTATATTTTTTCCCAAAATCGTCAGATTTATCCCCTTAAAAGGATTTGTAAGCTTACACGCACAAATTGCCCGCCCGTCCGCCCCCCCCCCCCCCCCCCCCCCCTCCAACCCCGCTCGCTTTTGATCGAAACCAGGTCCCCACGTCCCTCAAAACTCCGCCCCCTCTCACCTGTTATTCGACTTACAGGATTCGCTTGATAAACGGATACATTTCCCTCCAGAGCTGTCATATTTTGTCCCCCTCAGGAACGGGTTTTAAAGTTTCCGCGCACAGACTGACTAACATCACCCTGTTGACCCTGATAGCTACACTGTAGTTGTAAGGGGAGTCGCCGACCTATATTCTTAATGAGGACACACAACTCGTAATGCGCGCGATCGGAGTATCACACACAGCTTGCAAATATGAGTTTCGACGAAATCTTCGATCTCACAGCTGGAGTGTATTTTCATATTTTATAAAAATATATATTTCCACCCACCTGCGTCCAGGACAACCAGTGCCGGCGTGCTTAGGCCTTTTAGATAAACAAGCTCAGTGGTCACCAACCCTACGAGACAATGGTACATTTTGCAAAAACGACGACGTGGCTTGTCCACGAAATGTCAACCGCAATGAACACGCTGGCATAAAAAACAACTATGCACGCCCCAGCACACTAAAACTATTGCTACCATTCATAGGCTATTTAGGACCAAGGCTACGGTAGGGGGGGTACCCCCATTTTCACTGGCGTGTTTGAGCCACTCGCACGAGTAGCTCTGTACCCTACGGATGAAGATGGTTTAGGAACTTGGTTTGCCGCAGCGTAGATCACCTTTGCATTGCGGATTGATTTCGTCAATGTAAAAAATAAAGAAAACGTAAGATTGCATAGGAACAAAGGGGTTACTCGCGCGAGTGACCCCTAGCCACTGAAATAAAAGGCCCAAAATAGGACCCCCCTACCGTAGCCTGGGTCTTAGAGTAAAAAAAACACGAGTGAAAGAAAGCTGTGCCACCAACGACCAAGACTCGTTGCGAAATGTGTACGAGTAGTACTTCGTTGATACTACAACAGTATATTTTTCGTGTAATTTAGCCCGTGCAAGAGGTATCTCTCTGTTCCTCTTCGTCAGGGCGTATTGTGTTCCTCCGGCAATTGCAACTTTTTCTTTCGTTTCCGAACTTCTTGCATCACATTCTCCAGAACACCTGTCGTTTGGTTTCCTTCGTTTGGTTTCCTTTGTTTGGTCTTCTCTTTTTTATATATGGTCTGCGTTGTTTTGTTGTGTTCTCGTACCAGGTACGCTAGCATAGGTGCTTCACTTGCTCTACCTTGATGCATTGCGACTGCGTGGTTCACTCTGTTTCGCAGTCGTCTGCGACCACAGAATTTGTATATTTCTCGGATGAATCAGCACGGACTCCGGGTGTATGATGTCGTTGGAAAAAATTACGATTTAATGCAAAGACAACACAATACACACCTTGTCTTCTTTTTTTTTCATCCCATTTTTTTTTATGCTTGCATTACTCTTGCGCCCCCTCCTAGTAGTAGCTCAAAGCCGGGGCCACATAACGGGCCCTCCTCTCCCCTCCCCACTTCGATGATACGTGCCTTCATTTTCTATCGCGCGGGAAGAATTCAGCATTTTCTTCCCTCGTCGACTCCCCTCGAATTGTGCCTACAAACGCTGCTCGAGGCGTTCTCAGCGGTTGGTTGGTTTTTGTTTAATGCAATTTTGCACAAAATAATACAAAAGCTTACCACGGCGGGAATCGAACTAACGGAACATTGCTGCTATTAACATTAATAGTAGTAGAGTATTCGAGGATAACCACTAGACCGCCGGGGCGACCGGCTACACTATTGCTGTTGTTGTTGTTGTCGTTGTTGTCGTTGTTGTTGTCGTTGTTGTTGTTGTTGTTGTTGGTGTTGTTGTTGTTGTCGTTGTGGTTGTTGTTGTTGTTGTTTTCCTCACATTCACTCGCATTATCAAGTCCGTGGTCTCAAGACAGGCTCCAGTCACCCTGGAGCTGAAGAATGCCCCACCAGGCGAAAAACACGAAATAGCCAAAGTTAAAGGTGGTACACGCATATTCTCGAGAAAAAAAAATCTCCAGCTGTGAGATCGAAGATTTTGTCGAGGCTCATTGCAAGCTGTGTGCGATACTCCGGTCGCGCGTATTACGGGGTTGTGTGTCCTCATTAAGGATATAGGTCGGCGACTCTCCTTGAAAATACGGTGTATCTATCACGGTGATGTTCGTCAGTCTGTGCACGGAAACTATATCGTAAAATCAGTTTTTGACGGGGACAAAATCTGATAGCTGTGGAAGGAATTACACCAGTTTAGGTGAATCCTGTAAGTCGAATAACCGGTGGGGAGAGGGCGGGGTTTATAAGGACGTGGGGGGCTGGGTTTCATCAAGAGGGAGCAAGGGGGGGGGGGGGGGGGTAGAACAATTTGTGCGTGGAAACTATAGATCTATATCCTTTAAGGGGATAAAACCGACGGCTTTGGAAGGAATGCACCCGTTTATTATGTATATCCTGTGAGTCGAACAATCAGTGAGGAGAGGGCGAAGCTCCGAGGGGGGGGGGCAATTTTTTTTTTTTAAGACAACACCTTTAGGGCGCATATATGGAGGGGCTTGCTATACGCGTGGAGCTAGTTCTAGGAGATGGTGCGGGTGCGTATATATCACAGCTGACGCAATTCATGCCTCCACTAGAAACTTAAAAAAGTGTCATCGGGAGTCAGCCTACGATGTGCCAGGTCCATACGGGTGCATACGTCTCACTACTCGCGCCTGGAAAAAACGTCCATAACCCTTGCCACCCAGGAAAGACTAGCACGTAAAGACTATATTGCACGTAGTACCTATCACTACGCATACCCACGACAGACGCAAGTGAATTGGAAAAAGAAAACGGCTGATTCTACGGTAGCCCCCCCCCAAAACCACCGATTTTCTTCGACCAACGTTTAAAGGCTGCTCGATACGAGGAATGATGCTCTGAAATGCATATCTTCATGTATTTTGTTTTTGGCGAAAGACTATCGAACGTTGGCCGTGGGTTGGCAAAGGGCACCGTATTTCAGGGGACACGGCCCGGAGACGGTTTCAAAACCGGAGACTTCGTTAAAGAAAAGTCAGGGGGGCTACCGTGGAGCTACTCAACGTTGAAAAGAAAATGGAATAGAGGGGAAAATAAGACAACAAAGCGAAAAACGAAAAAGGATAGGAAATGATTAGGGCTGTGAGTTGGCTGACTATTAGTTGCCAGCTAGTTATTAGCTGGCTAGTTTAGTTAGTTAGTTGCGGCGGTGCCAACTATCCAACTATTTTTGAGTTTTGGGTTTCCTTGCTTGTAGGAAGGCTTGTTTGGTACGGGGTGCGTAGTTATCGGCGTCCCCAAGCAGTACCAGCGTACCAGCACGCACAGAGAGAGGTCTTCCACAACAACTCATGGCGCATCAACCCATCGCCATCGACGGTGCCGGTGCCGATGGCAGAGCCGAGGGTGCCGGCACCGCTGAGCCTGGCCTGTCGACGGACCATGGCGGTGATGGAGCGTCAGACGAAGAAGTGACTGCTGTACCGAGCGCTCCTCCGAATTCGAGTGCACGCGACAAGGCAGCGGTTCGCTACCGCGTACAGACAACTGTGATGGCGGGACTTTGTCCCAGACGTGCTATTTGTTGATGTAATAATACAAGTATGTCTCTCTCATGAGTGTGTCAACTGGATGATGAGCACCTCTGGCTCGGGTGTTTGAGCGATGCTCGCCCTGAGCTGTGTGTCGATCCCAGGCTATTTTGTGTCCTATTTTTAGTTTGTACTGGTGATGTGCTACTGCCTGCTACGCGAGTATGTACGTATGTACCATATACGTTTATGGCATCTCTATAATATCAGACAAACTGAGACGAATTTTAGAAATATACCTGTTTCGTGATCAAAACCAGAGATAAACTTGGCCCATTTATCATGCTTCTTGTGTGTAAAATGAAGGCAAATAGCGTAATTTTTGCCTCCGGCGGCGCCTTCACCGGGATCCTCCGGAGGCGCCTCCGGCGGGCCCTCCGGGGGCGCCTCCAGCGGGGCCCCCTCGGCCGGGGGGGGCTTTTTTGGCTCGCTTCGCTCGCCTAACTTTAGTCGACTAGTTGGCTGGCGAAGCCAGCCAACTAGTCGACTAAAGTTAGTTAGTTGGCTGGCTTCGCCAGCCAACTAATAACTAGGCGGAAACTCCAGCCAACTCACAGCCCTAGAAATGATATAATAAACAGTGAAAAAAGCAAGAAAATACAAGATAAGCAAGAAAAGACAAGACAAGAAGAGGAACCAAGTAAAGAAAAAAAGGGAATATGTCATGCTAGCAGACCCTGTGAACTGACTTAAGACGGAGCATTGGGCTCATAGCCGGTTTCAAGTGCATCATCAATGGCACTGGGGAGAGAACGCAACAAGGCTTGCGCGGAGAGGTCAGGGCGGTCTTACGCTATCTTGTGACGGCCATTGAAAGGCCCACCAACATCAGGACGATGGTAGCCAGACCCAGACTTCAGTCTCTGGAGCAGGTCGCCCCCCCCCCGCTCCCCTTCGCCCCGTATTGCTGTGATGTCGGCCATTTCAAAAAATATTTGTGTTGGGTTTGGTCATCGTCTCGTAGAAGCGCTTGTCGTCGACTAAAACAATATGGTACACCCATCGTTCATTGTCCTTCGTGGGTTCACCGCACATAGACAATAACTACTTGGCACGCAGCAGTGTGCGTACGGAGACGTAAAGAAGTACGAGTTGACTTAAACCAGACAGGCGTGGCACACCACCGTAGCTCATACTAACATACGGTTTCCCCACGTATGTTGTACCGACTCCGCTCCCCGGGTTTCAGGCCGGATTCTGGCCTACCAAACCCGGTATTAAAGGTTGTTCCGGCACCCTTTTTTTCATTGCCGTACGTTAATGCCGTCCTCGCGAGCAAATCTAGACTATAGTCTAGACTATGTTTTTTTGTTTGTTTCTTGCGTCCTACAAGGATGTATGTGAGTGGCGCTTTTCTACCGAATTTTGACGAAACTACGCATGTACGATCATGTCGGTCGCCAAGCTTACGCTATACACGGGCTGCATGCTGCCGAACGTTGACAAATAATGTGCTGTTGAGCGTTGATTATGCAACATTTTGGATATACACCTGGACCGTCTTCTGCTCAAATTTGTCGAGACCATGCAGTTGATCGTACACTTCCCCAGTTGTACGATATACGCACGCCTTCTACGAGCTCAAATTGCCAAACGTCTTTCGTTTCGCACATACTCTTTACGGCATACAAGGGCTCTACCCCCAAGTATGTCACTGCTGCCGTTGTATGTGCAGCTGGTCAATTTCAGTTATGTACGGCCACTATGCTGCCCATTACCTTTACAAACACGCTAACGTGACACCTGTCATCATGCCATGTTCCGATGCGCGCCTCGTAGTTGTCAGCAGGAAAGCAAAGCCAGAGAACAAGAAGTTATCGGCGACTTCTTGGTGTGAATGAGAATGCTTCGCTCCCAGTTGGTGCTCGCAGCAGGTGTTTTCATTCGGTGTTTCTCCAGCAGTGCAGGTACGAGTGAGCCCATGTTCATGTGTTGTTGTACTACGAGGATCTTTTCGGGCATCGTAATACTTTGTCCTGACGCCCGAGCTACTGTGCTGTGATGGGTGTTACGTTGCAGGGTGCAGTTTTGTGGTCAAAGTATTTCGGTACGACGGAATTCCCAACTCAGGAATACGACCAAGCTCCTTTAAACCTTGGTTTCGAATGGAGTCGATTAAACATTTTGCATCCCTCTTAGGGACGAGGGGGGCAGGGGGGGGGGGGCGGTATACTCAGTTTGTGCACGCCCGTAGTCGACCCTCCCATCCCTACTATGACGGGACGAAGCACGTCGGGTTTTTGCCAACCAGGCAGACATTGCTTGCACCAAGAGCGAAGCGCCGTGAGGTGCTCGGGGCGAGTCGCATGAAGGGTTAACTGCATTTTTCCAAGAACCGCTTGTAAGACGGGCTCCGGCACCTTGCGTCTTCTTCCATGCTTATGGATGACATCGCCAATAAGTTACTTTGTTTTCTAGTGTGGCCACTCCGAAGACAGCAATGGGGATTGATATGTAATTGCCTCGTGGGCGCTATACCATATTCACACTACGTAATGCGATCATTCTCCTTGTGCGGAATTAGGGTTCTCCACCCCGCACAATGTATGTGATCTACCCTGATGACCGCCAAAACAACAAACAAAAATCAAACGTGTCTACCTCACCCAGTGGTTGGCATGTTTTGCAGCGCCGTTGCTAACCAACGCCAGCCCCAATAGTCTACACAGAAATATGATTTATATCATCGGTACCAACCGAGGCCAGCTGTTATATATATTGCAGTTGGGTGTGTGGGGGGGGGGGATGAAACCCCATGGCTGACCTTCCCACAGCCTCGCTCCTGGATCCGTACACACACTCAAGGCAGCTACCACTCCACCTGGCGCAACACTATGTTCACTGACCTCCTCGGCACTTACTCCCACTTGCCCAATATTGGCAACACTCAAACGGTACGTCACACAATTGCTCACATACTTCGTACACAGTTCACCATTGCGTGGATGCATGCACTGTGACGCTACCAACACTGTTGGACTTGGCCCGTTACTGTCGTTACCCTTGTGCTGTACGATATCCGCACACGTTCCCTTGGGAACCACTTCGTCTCTGAACGTGCTGATTATGACTTGTAGCGGCCCCTCTCATTACCACTCAAGCGAAATAAAGCATGGACTGACCTATCCCTTCCCTTCGCATTGTCCACGATCCCACGTCTGCTCCTACTGTAGAGCAGCGCCTGTGCCCGTTCGAACCGCCTTTTTCCTCCTGTTAGATTTCCGTAAAGTCCCCATTAGGCATCACTTGGCCTCTAGGCTAACTGATGTTACGTTGCAAATTGTACCGACCCCTTCACAACAGCTAATGCGACATCAAGCATGGGTGGACGTATGTATTCCGACCGCAATGTCCACGATATCCGCAGACGTTCCCCTGAGGTTCGTGTCTAGACGTGCCGATTGTAACTTGTAACGACCACCCTTACAACAGCATTATTAAGCATGGTCTGACACATCCCTTCATTTCGCATTGTCCACGATTTCACGTGTGCTCCTACTGTAGCGCAGCGCTTGTGTCCGTTCGACCCGCCATTCCTCTCCTGTTCGATCTCCGTACAAGGCCCCATTGGTCACCATTTGGCCTCTGTATCAACTGATGTTAACTTGTAACGACCCCTTGACACAACCACTGATGCGACATCAAGCATGGATGGGTGGACGCATGTATTAAATTGGCAACGTCCACTATTGAATGCCTTCCCCTCATGCAGCGCCAGTGGCACGAATTCACGAAGCAAAACACCTCTGTTGTTTGCAACCGAACCATGCAAAGTTGCCAATTGTTGCTCAGTTTCTCCCACCCTCCCACTGACTCCCTCAAAAGCACGGGGGGGTGGGGGGTGGACAAAAGAAAACATATAACGACCCTCCGAAACCTATCTTGCAGCATCGAGCATGGGCTGACCTATCTCTTCATTTCTCACCCTCCACGATTTCGCATCTGCTTCTATTTAAGCCTGTGCCCGTTCGAGGCGGCTTTAGCCTTTTGTTCGATGTCCGCGCACGAGTCCCTGGGCACCGCTTAGCCCCTGGACGCTCTGGTATTAGCTTGTAACGAGCCCTTCGTCAACCCTCATGCAGCTTAAGCATATATTCCGCTCGCAAGGCCCACAATTCCATGTCTGCTCGCATTGCCGCCCCCGTGACACGCGCCCACACAACAGCCCACTTTCCGTTAATTACATCCGAGTCATGCACAGTCACAAATAGCTGCATCAGTTATATTACCTCCTCACTGACGCCCTCGAAAGCACGGGGGTGGGGTGGGGGAAGTAACAAGTAAAGATCCCCCAAAGTCTTAGCTGCTGCCTTCACGGCATGGAAGGCCTACGCTTGCCTGCTCGTCCGCTCAGCCCAGGACAACGGGGCGATATCCGTATCGGTAGTGCTGATGATGCAGTTGCCGTATTGACATGTCATCTGCGGACACTAGGTACGTAGGTACATACGTATGTAATACGTATGTGCATTGCCGGACCTACGGCAATTTTTGCGTACGTGTAGAACCCACATTCCCACGCTTCGCTGTGCTCTCTTATGAGAATAGTTCGCCTTGCCACGCACACAACAGTGCTTCGAACTTGGTGTTTGGTACACTCTATACTGTATAATAAAATATGAAAATACACTCCAGCTGTGAGATCGAAGATTTTGTCGAGACTCATCTTGGCAAGCTGTGTGTGATACTCCGACCGCGCGTATTACGGGTTGTGTGTCCTTATTAAGGATATAGGTCGGCGACTCCCCTTACAACTACAGCGTAGCTATCAGGGTCAACAAAGTGATGTTAGTCAGTCTGTGCGCGGAAACTTTAGAACCCGTTTCTGAGGGGGACAAAATATGACAGCTGTGGAAGGAAATGTATCCGTTTATCAAGTGAATCCTGCAAGTCGAATAACCGGTGAGGGGGGGGGCGGATGTTTGAAGGACGTGGGGGCCTGGTTTTGATCAAACGTAAGCGGGGTTGGAGGGGGCGGAGAGGGGGGGGGATCAGCGGGCGAGCGGGCAATTTGTGCGTGGAAGCTATAAATACGTTAAGGGGATAAATCTGACGGTTTTGGGGAAAAATATGAAGTCATAGCGGGGGGGTTGGGGCGGGGATGTGGAGGGTGGGGCAGCTCAATCTGTGCTTGGGAACTATATATTATTTTGAGGGGATAAATGTTACGGTTTTAGGAAGAATGCATCAGTTCATCATGCATATCCTGGGGTAAGTTGTACAATCAGTGAGTAGAGAGAGCGCGAAGTGTTCGAGGGGGTGGGGGTAGGATGGGGTGGGGGGGTTGGGGAGGTGAAGGGTGGGAGCGGCGGGGAGGGGGGGAGGGAGGAGGGGGGGAGGGAGGAGGGGGGGGGGGGGAGAGGGGGAAGTGAAGCAAGGGGATTAGGTGAGGGGTTTGTTACACGTGTTGTGCTAGGTCTAGGCGATGGTGCGGGTGGTGGGGAAGATTGGGGCGTTCGGGGCAGGAGGAGGGGGGGGGGAAGCAGCGGCATGGATGGTTCTATAAAGATAATGAGGTGACATCCAGTGCGTGAAGTGTATATTAATCTGGCGGATTTCGATATTACGATGGGGCGTTTGAGCAAGGGAGAGCGAGAAGGGGGGGCAGGGGCGGCGGGGGGGGGGGGGATGGGCATGGGGGGGCGGGGGGGGAAATCGTTTTAGGAGGTTTAGGTCACAAATTATTATTAAATACACTCCGGCTGTGCGATCAAAAATATATAGGGGCTTGTTATACGCGTGGTGCTAAGTCAAGGCCAAATTATAACTAAATACACTCCGGCTGTGCGATCAAAGATTTATAGGGGCTTGTTATACGGGTGGTGCTAGGTCAAGGCGATCTTGCGGGTGGTGGGATAAGAGGGGGCGTTGGAGAGGGGGTTGAGGGGGGTGGGGGGAAATAATGAAAACTACGTCATGGATAGTCAGAAAGATAATGACGTGATATCAACTGCGTATGGGTGTTTATTACTCTCGCCGATTTCGATTGTGAGTGAGGCGTTTGGACAAACTAGGCGGAAAGGGGGGGGGGGGGGATCGGGGGAGGGGGGCGGGGGGGGGAAGGGGTGAAGGTTGTTTTGAACAATAGAGATCGGGGGAGGGAGAGGGGTGGGGGGGGTGGGGGGCGGGGCATTTCAGTATGTGCGCGGAAACTATAATTCCTTAAAGGGGAAAAACCTGACGATTGTACCAAGAAGATATTCCCATATATCATCTGCCCTGTAATGTTTACTATTCTAGAATGTTTGATGTTAGATACAGTATGAAACCCAGTTTCAAGTGTAGTAAATAACGTGTTAAATCTCCATAACTTGTTGTTGTACATGGATCGAAAGCTAGAATATTTTACAGAAAATTTGTAGTTACCATTTTTTTCTGACATCGCTAAATATATTCGAAAGAGATACGTATTGCCAAACACAACATGCGAGGTGATGTGGCCATGCACTGTCTCCGCCATTAAGCACTAGAGGGAGAAATGCGAATCGTCAGTGTGTTTAAGGAACGCTTGGTATACACGCGCTCAAGTACGTTGCCTCGTTAGTCACACTTGGTATACACGCGCTCAATTACGTCACCTCGTTAGTCATACTTGGTATACACGCGCTCAATCACTTTACCTCGTTAGTCATACTTCGCTCGGCATAGGTTGGGAGGCGATCATGCAGACGGTATGTACGAAATACCTTACGTAATGGGTTGGTAAGATGGTTAACCGCAATTTTTACACATCTGCCTGTGCTTCCTTTTCAAATTTTTATTGTCTCAAATGTACGATTTCATGCCCATGATTTTTACCTTGCCGATGTGGGGCTCTGCGGTCGTCAATTTTAAGACAGAGATACATGTTACATATACGTCAGGCGAGGTGGGTATGCGATGTCATATATATGCGATGTTACCACCATTGAACGCGAGGGTGACTTTACTTCGTTAGGCATATGGTACTGTGTTTTTTGTCACTATATAGCCCCTACATATCTTTGATCTCACAGCTGGATTGATCTCACAGCTGGAGTGAATTTGAATGTTATATGTGACCTAAACCTCTTAAAAATGCTTTCCCTCCCCCCGCCCCGCCCCGCTCTCCCTTGCTTAAACGCCACACCTAATATTGAAATCCGCCAGAGGAATAAACACTCCCACGCACTGGATATCACCTCATTATCTTCCTAGATCCATCAATGCCGCTGATCCCCCCCCCCCCCCCCCCCCCCCGCGCCCCCAACGCCCCCTACTTCCCCCCCACCAACAGCATCGCCTAGACCTAGCACAGACCTAGCACCACATGTATAGCAAGCCCCTACATATGTGCCACCTTAAGCCCCTCCACTCGCCCCCACCTCCCCCCCTGCCCTACCCACCCCCCCGCTCCATCCCCCCACCCCCAGCGCGTCGAACAATCCGTCTTCTACTCACTGGTTGTACGACGTACAGAATATACATGATAACCTGGTCCATTATTTCCAAAACCGTCACATTTATCCCCTTAAAAAATTTAATAGTTTCCACGCCCAGATTGAGTTGCCCCGCCCGCCCCGCCCCCGCCCCAACCACCCCCCCATGATAAACTGGTGCATTTCCCAAAACCGTCACATTCATCCCCTATAAGGATTTATAGTTTACACGTAGAAATTGAGCCCCCCCCCCCCCCCCCCCCCCCCCCCCACCCCCCTAAACCCCCCTCTCCCGTTCCCCCCCTCCCCCAAACCCCCCTTCCCCTTCCCCCCTCCCCTGCCCCCAACCCCGCTTTCTTTTGATCAGAACCAGGCCCCCACGTCCTTCAAAACTACCCCCTCCCGTCACCGGTTATTCGAGTTACAGGAGTCACTTGACAAACGGATGCATTTCCTTCCACAAATGTCAGATTTTGTCCCCCTCAGAAACGGGATGTTTTTAGTCTGCGCGCACAGACTAACTAACATCACCCTGTTGACCCTGATAGCTACACTGTAGTTGCAAGGGGAGTCGTCGACCCAAATCCTTGATGAGAACACACAACCCGTAATACGCGCGATCGGAGTATCACACACGGCTTACAAAGATGAGTTTCGACAAAATATTCGATTCCACAGCTGGAGTGTATTTTCATTTTTTAAAATAGATATAGCTTTGCAGCTCAACTCGTGAGTGAGGATTAACCCCCAGCCCTTTTCTGGACAAGCTGTTGCCACAAATTGCCCCCATGCTACCTCTGGGCAGTAATGGATACAGTCGTCGATAGCAGCGTGGTCGTCAAATTTGAATTATACCTCATCTCAAGAATGAAATACTGGAATTGTTTAGGTAGTTTCCCAATCGAACCACGGTAATGTATGCCTGGGGAGATGCTATCTTCAATATATATTTTCGATACTACATTGATAGCTTCAAGTTGCAGCCGGAAGGTATGTTGTACGCGGAGCTTACCCTCGCGGGGGTGCCTGGAGGTCCCCAGTACGGTTTCCTGACAGACGCCGGAGGCTGCATTCCGCGTACGGCGGTCACCTTGTTGAGGTTTGTACGATATATGCTGAACCACCGGATAGAAAACCACCTGACTGGGTTGTACTTGCGATTAGACGGCTGTGCACTCGTGTTTCGCCCACGAGTCGGTCTACGGTAGCCTGCCCCAACATTTCTTCAACGAAAATGCCGGTTTTGAAAACGGCTCCCAGCTGTATTTCCTGAAAGACGGGGCGACCCTTGCCACCTCCATCATTTGAAATTAGTAAAGAATCAAGGATACGGTTGGGGGGGTGCACCCCATTTTCATTACTATCATATCATGCTCGCGCGAGTGATTCTGTACCTCACTGGCAGAACACGTGCGGCGATTCTTTAGGTGTAGCGTAGTTAGCCATGGCTTTTCTTATGAATATCGAGTCTTAAAGCAGTACACGAACGCCTGTGACCGCAACGAACAGGGGGGGGTCACTCGCGCGAGTGACACCGAGCCGCCGGCAAAAAAAGTGCCTAAAAGGGGGTAAAATAACACTTCCCCACTACCGTGCCATTGGTCCCCATCCCGACGGCCATCGTTCGATAGTCCGAGCGAACAAAAACAAAATATGAAGATTACTGTTTATATCATTCTTCCTCGTGCCAAGCAGTCTTGAAAACCTTTCCTAACCAAAATCGCTGGTTTTGGGGGAAGGCTATCGTCGAATCAGTCTCACGTCGAACAAAAAAAGTGTAATGCACTTGCTTTTTTAACTCCTCCGCGTCCAGAGTTTCTTTCGCCTATGGTCTACAACGTTGCACGGCGCGTGAAAGGCATCTTTCGTTGCTCGCAACACGCCTTCATGTGTTCCTGCCGCGCACCCGAGCACTGATGAGCTGTTCTACTTGCGCTGGCGCGGTGTTTTTCTTGATCAAAACATATTTTTTTTTTGCGAAACAGGTGACGGAAGGCGTGTTGCACGTTTTTGCGCCGCGCAAACACACACGACTCCGTGTTGTTTTGCTTGGAGACGAATTGTTTGTAGGCGTGGGCCTTGCTATTTTTCGCAGCAGCCTTAAAGCCTGAAGAAATCACGCGTGCACCACATTCAAGTTATTTTATGCGCGTAAACGCAGTTGGTCAGGTTAATTTATAGTCTGCCAAATGTTTCCTCCGCCGGCCAATATGTTGGATGCGTCCCCCGGCTTATCTCTGAGGAACCTCCGGGGAACTGGCATTCCTGCCACCAGGAGAGATAACGTTCCGGGTGGCTATCTCCACACTACACCCTGATCGCCAGCGACCAAGTCGAGTCAACATATTCACTCGTCTGAATACAATGGACATTGCGCTGCTGGATTGGTAACGGTGACCGCCGGCAGGGACCGCTGGCGCTGTCATTACCACGTGAAAGGATTCAACACCTAGCGCTGGACTGCGAATACAAGTTAGTTAATGAAACACGATATGTACGAAAATGAGGTTAAGCATGATATTTTCCTTCTCCGTTGTAGGATGAAAAACACGAGATAAAAATTTGAAAGAAAAATACGCCTACCGGTCGTTTATCACGCCTTACCGCCTCCTGTTGAGCTTCGCGCAACCGGCGGTGGAGCCTTTTACCCAATGCCCTTGTATAAGTACAGTATTCAGTAGTGGGTTTTGCTGTAGTCGATCATACATATTCAACCGAAGCAAAACAGTCTATTTGTTTTCATAGACAAAAATCTGTGGGGAAGGTCGAGGTCGGAGAGAGTTACGGATGGGGTGTTTGATTTAATGTAGTGTGTCGGGGGGGGCGGTGGACGCGTGCTACGATCGTGGTGAACCACATTTTTTCTGAGATTTTCTGAGATTCCTCAACTTAGGAGCTTAAGACCTCTCCCCCCAAAAACCGATTCGGAGAAAATTGAAACTGTTGACCAGATAAACACTCCCGTGGCCGAGGTAAACGAGAATCACGCAAAAAACAAAATGGCTTATGTGATTCCGAAAATTTTGGTTTAAGGAGCCCTGTCGTTCACAAAGCAGAATAACCAAAAAGTGCTACCAATATCGTAGCATGCATCGATTTTTTTTTTTGTACATTCTTCTTTTCTGCCTCATAATACTGGAAGCGCACGTGGACCAAACCAACTTCCTCGATCTCCATACCATATCCTAGACAAAAAAAAACAGTTTTTGCGGTGAAAGCGACTCGTCGTTGGGGCACCCCAGAAGGCCTCTTTCAACAGGTGCTTTGATGGAGGCTTAGTATGATAGAGGTAGCTCTTTTTCGGCCATTTTGTTTCCTAAACATGGCAAGACTCCTTGGCCCAAAATCCGACCGAATATTACGTTCTTGTGTCGTAATCTGAATATGGTATACACGTACGCCATAATGGGGTTCAACCTCCAGCTTACCCACAGCAAAGTTTTCAAACGTGGCGGTATAGAGCTCAAGCAGCCAACCTTACGAGGCAAATGTCGAACCTCTACTGTAGCGTACGTCGATAGGGGTGGCAGAATCTCTACAAAATAGAAGAACTAGCCCACGGAGCCCATTGGCTGAGGAAGGCGTCTTGGCTCATCGAGAGAGCACGTCGATATCGAGTCATCCCACGTCACGGGCTTGTACTTTTTTTTGACAAATGTCTCTGACCGGGTGACCTCCTAAAGTGCGCAACTAGTGGTCATTCTGATTTTTCTTCGGGGCTAAACGTACCATGATGGAGTTGTCCATCGTGTTAACCGTACCTTTTTTGTCTACTTCTGTTGAATTGGGTCAGGTATTGACAGACATCACCAGGCAAGGGTCCACGAAAAGTAGCCACGTTCTGCACATTTTCCGTTGTGCATGCACCCAGTTATGGGACACCGTAGAGCGGCCAGAGACGAGGTGCAGACGTACGAAAGACTGTATTGACATAAAATAAGACACTAAGGTTACCGCAAGAGCGCGGGGGGGGTGTCGTCAATGCTTCAATAGCACTTGATAACTCGAAACCCGTGATTTGGAGACGAGTGACTTGGAGTTGGTATATAGGGAGGGCTTGTGGGGCTCTAAAAGGGTTAAGGCCATAGACTCTCTCACCTGTACGGTTTGCGAGGCCGGAGCACGTCCGTCCTTCACCGACCTCAAATAGGCATCGGGTGCACGGAGCGCGAAGCATGTTCGGTGGGTCGAATGAAGGCACTGCATGGTGCACGCTGAACAATTTGTAAGGCGGGCATTGTTCACGTTGTGCGTACCGTTTCGCTAGTATATAGATGACAGCAGGAGGGAACTAAATCGTCCTCTTGTTTCAGCGGGGGTCAGAATTTCCCTCGCTAGTGCCAACCGTGTGGAATCGCACGGGCCTAGGCTTTGTGCTTTCCCTAGGCTCACGGTATTTGCTGCGAAAGAAGTAGGTGTCTCAAGTGCTCGCGCTTCTGAGCGAGGCAAACGTTTTCCGCGTTTGCGACCAAACCCGGCGTGGAAAATGGAGCCTGTCACGCCTCCTTTAGCGTACCTCGGGCCACGAAGGCATGCACTCTTTTATGAAGGATCCCGCACGCTAGGTGTGCAGGAGAGTCTGAGGTGCTAGACCATGAGTAGCTCAACATCTCGCCCAAACCAAGACTTCCAAGGCATTCGTTCGCACCTCATCTGAACCAGAGTAGTTATTTGATGAGCCATTCCACGGTAGGGGTGTGCATCAAACTCTGAGAAGTTTCTGAGCTCTGCGAACATGAGGAGCGATCAATCTCTCACCCGAAAACAAAGCTCCGAGGCCGTTCGCTCGCAAAACCCGGCCAAGCGTCGATTACACCGGCGCCTGCTACGGTATGGGTGCACCACTTTCTTTCTGAGGTTCCTCATTTTGGGAGCTAAAGACCTCTCCCAAAAACTGATTTGGGAGAAAAAAAGAGATGCTGCTAGATGAAAATCCCATGGCCTAGGCACACGATGAAAATCATTTAGAAAAAATGTCGTATTTCCGACGATTTCGCGTTAAGAAGCTCCGTCATTCAGAAAAACATTCCAGACGAAAAGTACAACCTCCATCGTAGGGCTCGTCTACGCCAACCCTACGAAGTTTGTACCGGTACAAAAAATTATGCGTACCGATAGTTCCTCGCTTGAGTAGCTCAACAAGCCATCTGGAGACCAAGGCTACGGCAGGGGGGTTGTGTTGTTTTTGGGCGTTATACTTCAGTGGCTAGGGGTCACTCGCGCGAGTAACCCCTTTGTTCCTTCGCGATTTTAGGTTTTATTCATGTTTGATGTTGTCGAAATGAATCCGCAACGCAAAGGTAATCTAAGCTGCGCGCCAAAACACCTGCCTAAACAATTCCCATCCGTGAGGTACAGAGTCACTCGTGCGAGTGGCTCAAACTCACCATTGAAATGGGGGGTACCCCTCTTACCGTAGGGGGGTCACAGAAACGGTTTCGGCTCAAACAGTGTTGCAACCACTGCCGTGGACTCGTTCTACGGTAGCTCCCCCCAACTTTTCTTTTTTCAACGAAATCGTCATTTTCGCAACCAGCTGCCGGCCGTATCGCGTGGAATACCGTGCCACTTGCCACCCCGATGTCATCGTTCTAAAATCCTGTGCAATGAAGCAACTCATACGAGTACTACGATAATATTTTCATACCATCCTTCCGCGTGTCGAGCTGTCATGAAACGTTCGTTTCAGAACGTCTCTGCGCTACGAGGAGTAGCCCAACAGTTAAGTATCCTCTAGTAGAATTTTCAACCAACTGATAGTTCCACAGGCGAGCTCACTAAAAGGAATTTAAAATTCCTCATGTAGGATGACTCCTGTCGGTTGTGACGAGAGCCGCGATAGAGGCAGCACGATTTCCGACGCTACAATGTTTCCCGGATAATGGGACCACTGAACCCCGAATCCTCCGAACGTTGTTCGTGCTTCGCAATTATGACTGTTTTGGGTATAGCGCGCTAGATGAACCCGGTTGTTGACCGTAACCGACCATCCTGTAAAAAAAAGACGTAATGTTTTGGGAAAAATAATATATTTGTCAAGCGAGGAGCCTCAGAGAAAACTTGAAACGCGCGCGGTTACCGTCGGTAACGTGTTTTCTGTGGTCAGTTTTGGTCGGTTACACAGCACTCTAGAGCACCTTTTTGGCCGTCATTCATAGCCCATACACTATTGTTCGCGCTAATTACAAGAGATATTTTGATTGGTCCTCACACCAGTTGATGGGAAAACCCTCCTTCCGCTTATTTCCTCGGCTGTCGTCCAACGCTTCAAGAGCCGGTGCGGACTTAGCAAGTCTGGTGTTAAAGGCGTGAACCACGGCACGTCCCGTACATTTCCATCACGAATAACCCGAATTTTAGAAAACCTAAAACAATCCAGTTTACGCAAACCCCCTTCTCCCCCGTGCACCTGCTGTCAACTCTCCGTTTCCCCAGCTGTCACTGTGGTGCTGCTAGAGACGGTGACTATCGACGAGGCAGATGTAAACGGAGAGTACGACGGCATTGACTTTGACTACCTCGACACGGACTGTCCTTCCGCAGGCCGATGCATCGCGGCTTTAACCAGGGTAACTGTTTTCGCTTGGCATGCTGATAAATGTTTCGATATTGGATCAATGATACGATACGGCGACACCCCAAACGTTACCGATGAAGCAATGCCACTTGCCTCCTGCAAAACTCCCCACCACAGGGTTACAAACACTCAAAGATAGCGGGTCGGGTCAATATCAGTGACTTTGGTTCCGATTTTGTTTTTTGTTGTTGCAAAAAAATCTTTGAACAACTTTATATCCAAGTACCGTAAGCGTTGTGTTCACAAACAAATGGAGTTTCGTTCAGGGTGATTTGAGAGCTTCGACAGCGACGTTTTGCTCGTTTCACATTTTCATGGACCACTGCAGCCACAAGGGTATTTCGTGTGGGCGTCTGCTACTTTTAGACACGGGCTACAGTAGCGTTCTTTCGTGATTTTCTGAGACGGTTCACTTGAGGAGCTCTATACGACGCGTGCTATGATAGAGGTGCACCACTTTTTTTCTTAGTACTAACCCTCACTTTAGGAGGAGGTTAAGAAACATCCTTCTTAACCCAAACACTGATTTGAACAAAAAACAAAAACTGCTACCAGATAACAAATGCCATGGCCTGTAGGTATACAACGAAAGTCAAGCAAAAAAAATGGCGTTTTTTATCGATTTTGTGTTTGAGTAGCGCCGTCATACAGAAACGATTTGAAACGAAAAGTGCTCTGCCGCTATCGTAGAACGAGTAATACCTCACCCGAATTCGAGTTCCAAACAAACCGTAACATTGCAACTCGTTGAACGAAGCCATGGACTATGTAATAAGCCTGAAATATTGCATTGCTAAATGAAAGAGAACAACATCCTTACGATTGTCGTTTAAGAAGCCCGGTCGTTTCACAGAATACAATTGTGCATAAATCGCCGCCTCTGGACCGTAGCACGTGCCTGTAGTTGTTAACTGTACCACCTACCTGGTATTTATTCCTCTGCGGCTTCTCTTCAGACGTGGTTTCCCAACGCGCTCCGAATGACTGTCAAAATATTGACCAACTTCAAAACTAAACCTGATGGTCAACGCAACGGAAGTCTTGGAATTGTTCGAACGCTTGGAGTGCATTGATTCAAATGGACTACATTCAAGATGAAACTTGACGATCAATCCGAGGGGGCCATCTCGTCTATGGGGTGCAACATGAGTTCCTGCGGTGCTGGACATGAGTTTGATAAAATACGCGAACACGAATTCAAATCCAGTCGTTCAGACAACCCGACCACATTCGCTAGACTTGAACCAATTGTTTTATCGTACATTTATCATGCTTAACCGATCGTTCAACACTTTCGAGGAGTTCCACCCCGGTGAGAAGCGGTTTGGTCCAAAACATTGGACCCCTAGCATTGGACGACTCCATAGCCGGTAGGTTCAGAAAAATGAATAACCAAACATCCTTGTGAATCCAGTACGCGGTTCGTATCAAATTTGTGCTCGCATTGCAACACATGCGCACCTGATTCGAACCATACACGCGACGAGTTAATGGTAAACACGTCTCTGTTTCTGTCCCTTGTCACCCGCTTTGTTACAGGATGGGTCGCTCGAAACAGACTCTCGATACGGGTGCACTGAGCCGCCCGCAGAGACTACGGACGATGATGACTACACCCGGACCATGTGTAACGTCGACTACAGCGTCCACGATAAGGCGGGTCTGCCTCAGGTTATCTCTTCAGTGGACATTGGTGAGATATAATATATGGTGGTTGCGATATGTAAAACTTTTGGTTGGTCGAAAAACATCAATATTTTGTGGTGAAACTGACCAACGGCGCAGATCAAGGCCAACAACGTCAACAGGGCACATCCCCGACAAACCGTATGAGGTTTGGTCAGTTGGTACATGACTCCAGGCGCAGCAAACACGAAACGAAACATGCCATGGCAGCGGCTGTATATATTATAAAATTGAAAATGCACTCCTGCTGTGAGATCGAGGATTTTGTCGAAACTCATCTTTGCAAGCTGTGTGCGATTCTCCGATCGCGCGCATTTCAGGTTGTGTGTCCTCCTCAATGATGTAGATCGGCGACTCCCCTTGCAACAACAATGTGGCTATCAGGGTCAACAGAGTGATGTTAGGAAGACTGTGCGCGGAAACTATAAAACCCGTTTCTGAGGGGGGACAAAATCTGACCGCTGTGGAAGGAAATGAATCAGTTATCAAGTGATTTATGTAAGTCGAATAACCGGTGAGAAGAGGGCGGAGTTTTTAAGGACGTGGGGGCCTGGTTTTGATCAAGAGGGAGCGGGGGCGGGGGGTGGGGGGGGGCTGGACAAGCGGGATAGTTCAATCTCTGTGTGGCTACTATAAATCCTATTCTGCAAGTCGTACAACCAGTGAGGAGGGGGCGAAGCGTTCCAGGGTGTGGGGGTGGGGTCGGGGGGGGTGCAAAAAGGCTTTTTTTAACCAACATATTCAAGCCGGGGTTTGCTATACGCGTGATATCGCGAAACACCCAAACGTCTCCGAGTCGACGTGCAAAACGACCCACCTAATTGACATCCCTGCTGCATCCTTTGTCGACGGTTGCTATCTATTCTCGTTTTTTTCTGCTTTCTACAGTGTGAACGAGCGCCGCACATACGTCGGCAATACCTTCTTACTTTTGTGTTGTGCAAGCTTAAACCACCGACGCAAACCTCCGAATTGCTGGTATGATAGAAGAGGAACGTTAAACGTTTTGTTACAATATTTTCATTTGAAGGCAGAAACGCGCCGTTTCTTTCGAAGGATCTCAATGTTTGCGCAGCATAACGAAACAATACATGCCATGGCGGCAGCGATATAGGTATCGCGGCACCGCCTTAGTGAGCATAGGTCGCGACCCACGCAAGCGACTCCGAGTCGATGTGCTAAAGACCCACCAAAATTCACCCCCCTGCTGTATCCTTTGCCGACGGTTTCTATCTATTCCCCCTTTTGTACTGCTTTCTACGGTGTAAAGGAGTACTACACATACGTTGACCATACTTCTTTTTATATAGTGCGAGCTTGAACCTCGGACGCAAACCGCCGCAATGCTGGTATGTTAAAAGGAAGACCGTTAGACGTTTTGGTACAACCGTTACCTTAGATGGCAGCAACTTGCGTTTTTTCCCGTAAGTATCTCAACGTTTGCCGCTTGCTACGCTATAGAGGTGTAGCACGTTTTGGCGGAAACCTTTTGTGTATGAAAGGGCTTCTTCGGCCCAAAATTGTCGGAATGTCACCATTTTATTGCAATGTATTTATGTTCTTTCGCCAAGGCTATGAGTCGGCTCATCGGGTCATTTTTTTTCCTGAACGACGGGGAGTCCATTAATGTCCCGAAACTTCGAAAGGTAGTTGTTTTCTTGATATCGTAGTTAGAAAAGGATATATTGGTAAATACTTTACACCTATGCCATGACACTGTTCATCAATTTACACTTTTAGATTGCACCTAAACTTCTATCGTTTCGGTGAGGTATAGAGAGATCTCTTCATGTGAGTAGACCCAGAAGTGTTTGGGGCACCTGTACGGTAGCTTGCGTCGTACCTACAATACTCTCACCCATTGCCGTTGCTGTCCTCTCTGCACAACTTTCCCCTGCGACAGCGCTTCACGCCGACAGCGTGACCGAG
This sequence comes from Undaria pinnatifida, assembly GCA_012845835.1. Lineage (NCBI taxonomy): Eukaryota > Phaeophyceae > Laminariales > Alariaceae > Undaria > Undaria pinnatifida. The sequence goes on along the minus strand of JABAKD010000018.1, from coordinate 3,540,220 downwards.
TTCAACATCTACGTTGACGACGACGATGTTGTGTTTGGCCAGTGGCAAGCCACGGCAGGAACAACCGAAATGCAAGAAATCTCGACTCTCCGGGGTGTGGAAACGTCTTGGTTCCGAATCGAAGGCGTCATGGACCCTGGGGAATACCTCGGAATACTCGAGGTGACATGTCGAATCAGAGACTTTTCAATTACTGTGGCTTTTTTCTTCTCAGGAAAATGCATAGACTATACATAGCATAGATGCCGTTACGATAAAAATCGAATATCAGCCCGAGTTGCGGGAATTCAACAAATGAGGCTCCGGGCCAAAGGCCATTGTTTCAGGCTTTGCATCATGATTCAGCGAGGCGTGTTGGCCCAAGGAAAGGTGTCCTTTCATGGCTGAACGACATTTATATCCACACCAACAACGTCAAGGGACCTGCGGAGCTGCTGGAAAAAATGTACCAGCATTACTCCACCTGTTGGGGTTGCCGGCAAACCTCCCCGCAGGCATAATATTAAGCTGCGCGCCAAAGAAATAATTTATCGGTAACGTGGTCTGAACGCTGGGCGCCCAACCGTCGCAAACGAATATCCAAGCGGTGCCTAAGCCCTCACGCACAAACACGGTCGAGAACGGTATGTCTCTCCTCTGAACATGGTCAGCTACATGAAGATGTGGTAAACGTGTACACCTCGATGGCGGCGCTGTTTACGCGCCTCCAGAAGAATCGGCAGTTCGCGTCCGAGAGGACGGTGGTGATCTTGGGGACGTGGGACGAGGAAAAGGAAAAGACCGTCACGGCGCCAATCAAGATCATCACGCCACCGCCGGTTCTGGCACCGCCGGATTGGGAATTGATTTCCCAGCGAATCACTAGTGTCAGCGATAGCTAGACAGCAAGATCCGCGCCGGCCTGCTTCGAGGTTGGGTACCATCCAGTAAAACTGCTGAAAAGTTCAAGATAAGACATGCCGTAGAGTTTAGGTGTAAGTTGCTATTCAATGTTAATGCCGTTAGTATTTACTCTGTCATCGAGCCAGCTGTGTGTGTAATTGTTTTTGGAATAAAAATACACTCCAGCTGTGAGATCGAATATTTTGTCGAAACTCATTCTTGCAAGCTGTGTGTGATGCTCCAATCGCGGGTATTACGGGTTGTGTGTCCTCGGTAAGAATATCGGTCGGCGACTTCCCTGGCAACTACAGTGTCGCTATCAGGGTCAACAGGGTGATGTTAGTCAGTCTGTACGCGGAAACTATAAAATCCGTTTCTGAGGGAGACACAATCTGACAGTCTTTGAAAGGAAATGCATCCGTTTATAATGTGAACCCTGAATAATTATATAATAATATATAAAATGGAAATACTATCCAGATGTGAGATCGAAAATTTCGTCGAAACTAATCTTTGCAAGCTGTGTGTGATACTCCGATCGCGCGTATTACGAGTTGTATGTCCTTATTAAGGATATAGGTCGGCGACTCCCCTTACAACTACAGTGTAGCTGTCAGGGGTCAACAGGGTGATGTTAATCAGTCTGTGCGCGGATATATATCATACGAAAAAAAATACACTCCAGCTGTGAGATCGAAGATTTCGCTGAACCTCTTTTTTGCAAGCTGCGTGTGATACTCCGCTCGTGCTTATTGCTGGGTTTGTATCCTCACTAAAGATATAGGCCGGTGACTCCCGTTAGAACTATAATTTGGCTTCTAGCAGGGTCAAAAGGGTGGTGCTAATCAATATGTTCGCGGTAACTCTAAACCAGCGCATTTGAGGAAGACAACAACTGACGGTTATGATGGGAGCGGCCGGGAGTAGCGGACGTGAGCGACGTTGACATGAACTTGAGGACACACAATAAATGAATAGGATATATATGCTACGGTTAGTGCTAGTATCTCGTACAATAAAGTACAGGGCGCCGCAAGTTACACGTGTACCAACAACATATATAGACTAGATGCCGTTTCCCTGCCAGCCACTTCCGGTGAGCTATGTACGATACCCTCCACCGAGTGGTCTACACTACGGTTGTGAACGGTCAACTGAAATGTGTCCATCCAGCTTCGTTTCATGCGACCCCTGATTCTATTTTTCTCGCACCTTCAGCTAAGTTAAAGAAACAATCCCCCTCTTGTAATATTTTGAAGAACGTCACTACCTTCTGTTGAATACAAATGCAGGGTGTCCACCATTTGTCCTGTCGGGTAGATATACACCGAGGGCATGAAAACGAGGTCGCTCGCTCTGACTGACTTAAGTTCAGTACGTTTCGACGAACGAGCATGAAAGGACCTTTAAAATTGTTGCTCATTCTTCGTGCAGCTCGATGCGGATTTGCAGTGTGTCTTAGGACGATACTTAGGATTGTGGAGTGTATGCTCATTTCACACGGTATATATATTACCGTCGAAGCTTCCATTTTAAATTCTGGAGGTCACGTTCGTACGTCAGTTTGAAGGGTGGCTCCTTGGCATACTCTCATGTAAACCACGATTGCCTCAATCTATGCATGTTGTCGAATCAGTCTTTCACTCTGCCATTTGTTGAAAATGCAGGTCGGCCAGTCGGAACGGATTGGGTACCTTTCTTTTCCTCGATTCCCCTCGCGGATTCTGGGGGAGAGACATCGTAATCAGTTGAAACACTCACATATCCCCATCTAGAAGAACGCCTCACCCGGGAGCAGTCTGTGGTGTTCAGGATTCACTCGTGGTAAGCTGTTCTTCTCGAAGAAGCAAGAACAACAACAAGGGTTGAAAGTGCTCCATCGAGAGCACCCGAACCCCAGCCTTCGCGCAGCCCTGGGTCTCGGGATCTACCTTGTTTTTGCTTGACATCTTCATTTCGGCACCAGAAGTTCACATTCGAACTTTTCGAGTGCCTCAGAGCCTACTATCCAGAAATCGTCATGGCCACTACAGCAGAGATGTTCGCCAACGTGACCCTCCAACGAGCTAGCCTGCGCTTACGCCTCGATGCAAGCAGTGGTTGCGTCCGTGGAGCGGGCCAGGGTGATTCTGTACGAAGGGGAGAAGCGGACAGCGGCAGAGCGCGGTTTCAACACGCTGCTGGCTGCATGCTCCGGAGATATTGCCTGGGGCGACGGGGGAGAGAAGCCCAATCTGCACCCCATGGCAGCAAAAGTAACGAAACCGAGGGGAGCGACGGCGATGAACCCTGTCTATGAGACCACGATTCTGTTCAACTGGAAATGCGCCGGGCACAACGGCATCGCCATCTCGAGGGACAGGAATTGACTGCTGTTGGAACACGCTACCTCTTTCCGGGCGCCGAGTGCAGCAGGTTTCTCTCTACCCGCCACACCGTCACAGGATGCCAGCCAGCGCGGGACTTAAGCGTGCACGGGAACAGCCTAGAGGATTGGCATTAAGAGTAAGGGCCATCTCAGCGGCGACGACACAGATCAGGACCACACAGCATACCGTGACAAGAGATTCGTTATAAAGACGACATTTAATCGTGATATGTCCAAGAGTGGGAACAAATCGTGTACATAATGAAAAACACGCCGATTTCATAATCTCATTTTCGTTTGTCGCAGGTCGAAATCTACGTGGAAGTGGACGATATCGAACCTACGGGGACATCTGCTAGCAGCCGCACCGCAATCACCGCCACGGCAACTACCGACGCTGCTTCGGCCATGAACACCTTGGTGAGGGGGGGTTGATGAAGTGCTATTCATGGATAGTGTACATGCGCGTGCTTTCTTTCCCCGAATCTGTGGTTGCGCTAACCACCTGCAATCAGCACAACGAATCAATTCCCGGGCCAATGAAGTAGCGTGTTTCTGAGCGATTGTGCGCCAACGTGAGTGGATGTACGTGTGATTTGGGTGTTTACTAAACTGAGGAAAACCATCGGCACACGATTATCACACTGCCGTTGTGAAGTTGAGCCACTTGTGCAAACAGCCCAGCGCTTCGCTCAAGAGCGCGACCGTTACAAACGACGTGCGACTCGTGAGTGAAACGGGGTGCGAGGGTTTGCTAGAGTCCCCAAGGCGCCGACCGGGAACACCCCGCCAAAGGTGCCCCCGCTTCGTCATTCCACACCAAGATTGCAGCAGAAGTATCTGAGCTCCTAACAGGAGGAGCCCACCATTTTCACCAGAAGCTTTAGCTTCGAACGCATTGGTCCGCGAAACCCGGCGTACAGTTCTGCGCGTTGGTTCTAAACCCAATATACCCCGAGTCTAATTATGATGTTGAGCAGAGGGTTCCACACTCTAGTAGGTGGCTCAGCCGAGGAGAAACTTTTTTTTTTACCCCGCCTCAAAATGCAACTCCTTACGGATTGGTGACTCCGGCCACGATAGGTGCGGCCCTTAACAGCAATGAGATCGGCGAAAGGTGTGATGTGACTATACCACAGCACCCGTCACACCCACTTCGCCACTTCGCCCTAAAAGGAACGCCTATCCTTGGTCCGTTGCACACATCGGGTCACACCGTGAAGGAACAAGACAGAGGTCGTTTCGGTCAGCTTTTTTTAGTCATTCCCACGTCTGGGGTGCGGCAGAGATTTTCTTTGAGCTCTCCCGAAATATTAACTTCGAAGTCATTCTTTACTTCAAACCCGACCAACAATTGTCTGACTTTGCCTTCTCGGAACAATCTATAACCGCAAAATTATCAGATTACCCAAGAAGAGTAATACCAAGGTAGGCGTTGCAGTCGTTTGATTTTCTAATAACGTTTGTGTCCGATTGAGTTCCTCTATGGAGGAAATATCGATTAGCCGTTAGTCATCTCATTGGACGAGAGGGCGTACTTTTTTAGGACTAAGGCATGGGTACGCCTGGTCGGGTTTGTGAGAACGAATGCCTTCGAAGTCATTTTTCGGGGTTGAGATATTGAATCCCCTTATGTGGCGAGCTCAGGGACCCATGCCGCGTCTTCTACCGTGGGATGGCTCGTTTCGTCTCTCTTGATATTATGTGGTGTGGACAGGACGGCGACGCATCGGATGCTTCGTCTTGGACCTGCACTTCAGGAGAGGTGTGCGAAATAACCTACGATCTACAGGCTGTGGAATCTCTCGACCAAGTCCGGATAGGTGAGAATATTCCGCACCTCTCGAAGCGGCGTGCGAAGTAACGTACGGTCTACAGGCTGTGGAATCTCTCGACCAACTCCGCTTGTAGGGGAGAATATTCTGCACCTCTCGAGATGGCCAATCAAAAACGGCGATCTAGATCGCCTACATGCTACATCTCTTCCAATATGATATTCAATGCAGGACCTGTGCAGTATACATTTGAACGCAAGAAAGAACACATACGCCTTGTATAGATCATGTAGAAATCACAACACCTTCACCGGGCAAAATGTACAGTGCACATTTTTACCCAAGAAACAACACATACTCTTTTTATAGATCATGTAGAGATCACACCACTTTCACCAGGTAGTAAGGTTTATGCCATGAAAATTATACACATAGAGACTACGGACGCTCGCTACGATAGAGGTGGCACGTTTAAGCAAGTAAACGTCTTTATGAGTACCGGGGCTCTTTGATCCATAACACGTCGGAAAATATTATTTGCTCTAAAATATGTCTGTTTCGAACACCTAACCCAGGGGTTCGTTTGTCGGGGTGCACGTTCCCTTTGCTCTTACGAGATAGTTATGGACGTGAGGTACGGGGCTCTTACCGTTCATCGGGGTGCACTTTAACTATGGTCTATCTCGAGATATATTTTGACGTGAGGTATGGGGCTCTTACAGTCAAAGTTCCTCAGAAACGCGACGGTGCACTTTTTCTGTTCGTAGGTAGCATGTGTCGTAGTATATGTCCGTCCGAGGGAAAGATATCGGCAGATGGCACTTTTGTTTTCCCCCTTGATCGACGGTATTGTACCTTTAATTTACGTTGCTGTTTTGGACGCCAGTCTACTAGCTGTTATGGTAGAACGATATATTTTCCACCTTTGACAGCTGCACTTTTTCCTTGCGCCAGGAGACGGCCCTTTTACCTATTTCCAATCATGTACTTACACTGACGACGCCAAACTACTAGCATGTATGGGTCAGTGCAGAACAATCGGTTTGACACCCTTCACTGCCGGACATTTTCCCTTTTTTATCAGAAGACGGCAGTTTGACCCTTGACTGACAGCATTTTAGAAATAATTCTACCTTGACTGACGCCAGCATACTACGTTTTAGTGGGGAACGATCGCTTGCTCCCCGTTTACCGTGGGACGGTTCCCTTGACTGCCCTGACCGTCTCCGAACATCTTTCGTCCGACGTGCAGAGAACTAGCCGACGTCACATATATCGGCTGCTGTTGGGCGTTGTCGCGCAGGGAGTGTGCGCTGATAGGCCGGCCTGATCCACAGTCATCGTTTTGTCGTTTACAACCAGTGGCCCATTGCATGGGCTAATATTGAAGTGCGATACATGGTGCGGATTTGTTTCTGTGCATTTTGCATCTGGCTGGGGCGCGCACTTGGATGTCAGAGGAGCGAGCCATCTCACGGTAGGGGTGCAGCATGAATCTATGATTTTTCTGAGCGCCAACCATAAAGAGTGTGAGATTTCAGCGGGAACGTGGGTTCGAAGGCGTTCTTCGGCGCATCTCGACTAGCGCTTCTTTGCGCTAGCCCTCAAACAAGAGCTATACTCGTAAGACGACGATACACTAACCTACCGTTTTCTACTGGACGCGCGTGCTACGATAGAGGTACACCATTTTTTTTTCTGAAATTCTCCACAACTTCGGAGCTAAAGCCTTCTCCTACAAAACTGTTTAGGAGAATAAACGAGACTGGTACCGGATTAAAAATCCCATGGGCTAGGTATACAACGAGGGTCATGCAAAATAAAAATGGCCTAATTTTTTTTTTTTCCGCCGAATTTTGGGTTATTCCCTTTACAACTGGAAACCCGTTTTTGGGGACAAAACTACTTGTATTTAGTATAGGGAGGGGTTCGGGGGCCTTAGAAGGGGTTCAGGAGCCCCGTCTTTCAGAAACCATTTCAGACCAAAAGTGCTACCTCTATTGTAGCATGCGTCTCTCTTGAGGAGCGCAACCGGTGAGAACCCTTTCGCCCGAAATAGGTGCAGTTCTTACCGCTAGAAGACTCAGCGGTACCTGTTTTTGCCGAACTTTACCAGCCTGGCAAGGCCCCTCTCCGTCGAGGACGCTACATCACCCAGCAGGGTTGAGATATCTCGTGCGTTTCGTTGTGCCTCTGGAGGCCGTTGGATGATCCGTCGGGGTCTCCGTTTTCAACTTTTACGAAGTAAGTGGAACAGGGAGCTGGGGGCCTCCTCAAAAAAGGAGACACTGAAACTGAGGGTGACCATGGTGACGGTAGAGGGGCCACCTCTATCTCGTCACTACCGAGTTTGGGCTTCTGGGGCCACACGTGGCTAACAAGGAGGACTCGATTTGTTTTTTTTCTATGCAGCAGAACTATTAATAGAAACACAATCCGAGTGCGCTTTATGGTGATCCCCGATGTATCGGATCATTTTCTGCAAATGCAGAGATCCCACTTGAAAATTTCATTCCCCCCTTCAAAATATAATACGTAAATCGCAACAAAGGAGATTCACGTTTTGACACCTGGAGAACACACCAAAGTCTCCAGTACGTGGTGGTAGCTCTAAACCCGACCTTCCTATCTTAGCCTTGTCCAGAGGCCACCTCTACCGTATTAATAGCGTCAGGCATCCTAACACGGATATCGCTCGATGCTTGGTATCTTCAAAAGAACGATGCGCGCGTCGGTTGGGTGGGAGGCTTGGTACACCAATCAACAATTCTCTTACGCGTTATACAATAGCAGTAGAAGACGGTTCGTGCGATCATCTCCTGGCTGGCGAGGGTATCTTTCCACCTAATAAGGCTAGGGTGCGTGCCAAACATTTTGTGGGACATGATACGTTGTGCTATCTTGTTTTGTCTGCTGGTTGTTGCATCAAGTTGAACATAAAACCATGGGGTACCCCCCCTGTTGTAGCCTTGCTCTACCGTCACTATGGTCAACAGCATGAAGGCGCATGCCCTCAACGTTAATCCCGTGACCTAAAGGCACATCCCACTCTGAGTATTGTTTCGGCGAAGAATATGCGTATATATTCCAATAATTTTAGGCAATTCCACGTTTGTCAGCCCCTCTCCCAGACCAAGGCTACGGTAGGGGGGGTACCCCCATTTTCACTGGTGTGTTTGAGCCACTCGCACGAGTAGCTCTGTACCCTACGGATGAAGATGGTTTAGGAACTTGGTTTGCCGCAGCTTAGATCACCTTTGCATTGCGGATTGATTTCGTCAATGTAAAACATAAAGAAAACGCAAGATTGCGTAGGAACAAAGGGGTTACTCGCGCGAGTGACCCCTAGCCACTGAAGTAAAAGCCCCAAAAGGGGACCCCCCTACCGTAGCCTGGGTCCCCAAAAGTGCAAAACCGTGGAGCACCTATCGTAGGAAGCGTATAGGAGAGGTGGGGCCAACGTACCTCGTTTTTATAGTGGTTACCTGAGGGGTTAGGACCAAGGCCGAGGAAGGACGGTAGCGTTGTGGTTTTTCTTTTGTTTGGGGGACGGGGGGGGTTGGAGTGTGGCGAGGACACTCGCGCGAGAGTGATATCGCTATTCTTTGCGGCATTAATCTTCCGTTCTGTTTATATCTTCGCGATACGAATTGGCCTTTGAATGATAAGCAACACTGCACCGATAACATCACTTGAAAGTCATATTTGCTTGCCCTTGAGCTAGTTGGTAAACTCTTGCGCGTGGCTTAAAACCAGTGATGAAATTGAGGGGGCACACCGTACCCGTGTCTAGGTAGATTGCGCTCTTCTGGGATGTTTTTCCTTACCCCCCTCTTCAGTACCGGGTTTGAGCTACTCGCTTATACGTCACAGACCATGTGGCGCTAGGTTTTTTGTTTGCGCAGCTTAGCTTACCCTTCCATCTCGGATTCATATCGCAAAACTTAACGACCACAAACGTTTAAGACCGCAAAGGAACAAGAGTGTCACTCGCGCGAGTGAACCCCGATTCGCTGCGAAAAATGCCGCAAAAAATGCCCCCTCCTATGGTAGCCTTGGTCGGTAGGAGCGTCCTTTTTTAGGCGACAGACTCTACGATAGCCACCCCCCCCAAAACTAGCGATTTTCGTTAACGAACACAATTCATGGGTGCTTCGACAAAAAGAAGGATAATGCAATTGAAAACAGCAAAGTATCTATACATGTTCTTGTGTGCAAGGCCTGACGATCGACGACCTCGGGGTGTCGGGGGACACCGTATTTCAAGACATACGACCCGGAACTGGTTTTGATAGACCAGCGAATTCGTTAAATTGTAGTTGGGGTGGCTGCCGAAGAACGACTCGGTGAGTCGGGGAGTCAGTCGCGCAAGCGGCCACCCCGTTTCCTGCCGTCGTGCGCATTCGTGCTGATTAAATTTTTCGATATGAATCCACAAAATTGGATGGTTAGCTACACTCTGTTGCTGCTGACCTAGTCAACTGAAATGTTTTTTGTCGGTGACGTCAACAGAGTCACTCGCGCGAGTGGCTTAGGCCCGGAGTATGATACTACGAACTTGCCGTGTAGCCTTTTGTCCTTTTTCAAAGGCCCGTTTACAGTAAAGGGTAGGGCTGCGTGCTAGTTTGGAACACCCCCCTTTTCACAAGCACCTTCTCGAAATATCCCCCCCCCCCCCCCCCCGACTGATTCTACAATAGCCCCGCCCCCCTCCAGAACCAGTGACTTTGTTAACTTTGTTTAACGAACGTTTCATATTTTGCTCTAGACGCGTGCTACGATGGAGTTTGCACTTTTCATCTGAAACGGTTGCTCAATGACGAAGCTCCTTAACCCAACATAGTCGGAAACGGGCCAACGTTTCGCGTGATTATCATTAAGTAAATAGGGAGAAAGGCTTCCGTAGGGTGTGGGTACCCCCATTTTCACTTTCCCGGTTTGAGCCACTCGCGTGAGTGATTCCTGTACTTCGCCGACGAAAACACAATAGGCGACTTGTTTAGCGCATAGTAGTTGACCCTCCCATGAATGATTCATACCGTAATGTTATAACCGCGCGAAAGCCTGTGAACGCAGGGAACGGGCGGCTCACTAGCCCCGGAGATCGAGAACCATTGCCAAAAAAAGACCCACAAAACGAAGTAAACCTCCTACCGTAGCATTGGTCTAGGGTCATGGGGTTATTCATCCGGTAGCAGTCTTGGTTTTTTTCCAAATCGGTTTTTTTTTGGGGGGGGGGTCTTGAGCTCCCAAATTGAGAATGCTCAGAAAAAAAATATTGCACCTCTATCGTAGCATGCGTCTCGATACGTGGAAAAGATTCTAAAAAATACAAGCCTACATATGTGTTCCTGTTTGCAAAAAGGACGGGATGGCAAGGGACGCGGTATTTCAGGACACACGGCCAGGAGCTTGTTTCCAAAGAGGCGATTTAGTTAGATATACGTTGAGGGGGATACCATAAAATGACCCTCCCCCCCCCCTTGTCGCAACGAGCCTCACATGCACGGCGGCTCTGACTGTTGAAAGTGGCGCAACCTCTGGTGAAGAAAGGCTACGGTGGGTGTGTATCAAAGTGTTTTTCTCCTCGCTTTGGGGGTCCTATGGTCTCGATGTAGGACGAAACTATACGGACGCGTGCGCTAAGATAGAGGAGTGGCGCCATTTTTTTCATGCGATGTTCCTCGATTTGGGAGTTTAAGACTTCTCTCAAAAGCTGATTTGGAGAGAAAACAAAAAAAAACTGCTCCCGGGTAAAAACTTTCATGACCTAGGTGCACAACAAGAATCAACCAGAACATATTTTTCCCATTTCCAACGAATTTGGGTTAAGTAGTAGCCCCGTCGTCCAAAAACCATTTTCGACGAAGAATGCTACCTCTATTTGTAGCATGCGTCTTTGGTAATCGAGGAGAAAAATCTGTGAGCCGCGAACGCCCCCCAGGACCAACCCTTGTATTCTGATAGGTGTTTTGAACCAATGCACTACCGTGTGGATAACACAAACTGCACGTTATTGTGGTATTTTTCATCTTCGGGGCGCATGCTATGATGTAGGTACTCTTGTAACACTTTTCGTCTGATATTATTTCCCAATCACGGGGCTTTATAACCCAATATCGTCGGGAAAAAAAATGATAGGCCGTTTTCTTTGGCGTGATATCGTGGTGAATCTAGGCCAAGTGGCGTTTTTCGTCCAATTTTAGCAGCTCCGTTCGTTTCCAAGAATCAGTAGTAGGAAGATGTCTGGAGGTTTCTGAAATGAAGGAACCTCAGAGAAAAAGTGCCACCTGCACCTTTATCGCAGCATGCGTCAACGAAAATAAAACAGTTGATTATTTCGCAATACCCCGGCTACGGTAGAGGGGCGCTTACGTTTGGACCTTTTTATATATAATATATAAGTAGATGTGAAAATACACAGCTGTGAGATGGAAGATTTCGTCGAACCTCATCTTTGGGAAGCTGTGTGTGATACTTCCATCGCGCGTATTACGGGTTGGGTGTCCTCATGAAGTATATAGGCCGGCGACTCACCTTGAAACTAAACTGTAGATTCCACCATGGTCAACAGGGTGATGTTAGTCAGTCTGTGTGCGGAAACTATAAAACCTGCTTTCGAGGGGGATAAAATCTGACAGCTGTGGAAGGAAATGCATCATTTTATCAAGTGCATCCTGTAAGTCGTATAACCAATGAGGGGAGGTCGGGGATTTCAAGGGCATGGGGGCCTTGGTTTAAACAAGATGGAGCGGGGGGGGGGGGGGGCGGGGGGGGGGCGGGCGGGGCCACTCAATCTGTGCGCGGAAACTTTAAACCCTTTTAGGGAACAAATCCAACGGTTTTGGAAGGAATGAATGAGCTTATCATGTATATCCTGTAAGTCGTGCAGTCAGTGAGGAGAAGGCGGAGTGTTCGAAGAGTTGTGGAAGGGGGGAGCGGGGAGGGGATTTCCGACAGCTTTGTGTCGCACAGATGTAGGAGTTTGCTATGCGCGTGGTGTTAGGTCAAGGCGATGGTGCGGGTGATAAGAAAAGAGGGGACGTTGGGGGGGGGGTAGGGGGGGGGCGAATTGGAGCTACAGCATGGGTGGCTAGAAAGATAATGAGGTGATATCAACTGCGTGGTAGTGTTATTACTCTGCGAGGTTTCTGTTTTGGGTGGGGCGTTTGAACAAGAGGGAGCGGGGGGAAAAAAAATGGGGGGGGGGGCGGAAATGAATTGGAGTCACGGCATGGATGGCTAGAAAGATAATGATGTGATATCAGTTGCCTGGTAGTTTATATTACTCTGGTAGATTTCGATATTTTGTGGGACGTTTTAACGAGAGAAAGCGGGGTAAAAGGAGAAGGGGAGATGGGGGGGGGGGGGGGTCCAATGAATTGGAGGTACGACCTGGATGGCTACAGAGACAATGCGGTGATATCAGCTGTATGGTAGTGTTTACTACTCTGGAGAGTTTGATTTAGAGTGGGGCGATTGAACACTTTTGAACAAGAGGGATCGGGGGAAGGGGGAGGTGGCGGGGGCGGGCGGGACAACGCAATACGTGCGCGAAAACTATAAATCTCTCAGGGGGACAAATTGGACCGTTGTACGAGGAATGCACCACATTATATTACCTGCCTGGTATTGTATATAGTTCTAGCAGATTTCATGTTAGGTGTGGTATGCAACACGATTTTTAGGTGTGGAATACAACGTGTTATAGCTTCGTGGTGTGCTATTGTGTACATGGATCGCAATATTGAACATTTCGATCGATAGGTGCAACCATGTAGTTATACTGATTTTACAATGCCATTGTGGGGCTCTGACGTCGATAGCGTTAAGACAGAGATACGTATTGCAGGATACATCAAGCTTTATGTATCCTCGGGCGGATGATGTAAGATATAGCTTAAGCTTAGCCCACCTCCACGTATTCTGATACACGTCGGGTGTCGATTTAGATCAATTGCATTCATTCACAATCCAGCTGGTTTTCTGGCGTGTCCTTCTGGTTCACACTATAGCGATAGCCTGAGCTGTCCTTATCGGCGGTCTCCACTACTACGGCAGCGCAAGCGATAGTTTTATACGGTTGGGCCTTTTAGTTGTGCAGTGGCTCGGGTTGACTCGCGCGAGTCCCCGTTGCTTTGCGCGGTGTCTGGAGATATTTCTTACTACTTTTGTGAAATTATATGCCATGTGTACGCTATGGATTGGTTTTAGCTACGCCGCGCCAAACGAATCGCCTAATCAATTTTGTGCTAGCGAGGTACAGAGTCACTCGTGCGACTGGACCCAATCCGGTGGTGGAAAAAATTGGGCGAATTTCCCTACCGTAGCTTTGGTTCTAAGGCATTGGAGGAGCTCGAGTGGGACACGTGCTATGCTAGAGGTGCACCCTAACACGTTATATGTACGACAGATGTGTGCGCAATACTTATTTTCTGAGTTTCCTCGATTTTGGAGCTTACGACCTCTCCCAAAAACTAATCTGGCGCAAAACAACTGTTGCCGCACGGATGCATAATGCCGTGTGCCTTAGGTACCAAACTAAAATCACGTAAAAAAACAACATATGACTGACATTTAAGACGAATTTGTGATAAGGAGTCCCGTCTTTCAGAACCCATTTCGGATAAAAAGTGTTACCTCTATCGTAACGCGCGTCCACTGGTTTTCCGAGGCTCTTAACCTATTGAGGGCGTTTACAAGATCCTGTCATGAGGAGTTAAATATCTCACCTGTACCACGACCTCGAAGGCATATGCTTCGCCCACTCCGACCAATTCTCATACGCGTCGAATCGAAAAAGCATTTACTCGGTTGAAGATTTCAACCGGGGTCGTAAGACGTTCGGCCCACACGAAACGTTCAACCCTAGCCGCGGGAGGGCACCGTTCCCCACCCGAACCTGATAACTTAAGTAAACTTGACTTGAAACTTGATATGAACAAACGCATGTTCCTGGTATTCCAAATTGAATATTGCCGAACAATAGTGTCCTTTCGCGATAAGGATCTCCGTAATCTTGAATATTGTGTAGCCACAAAGTGACACGTCTCTAGCAGCAAGCGCCTGGTCAACTGTCAACCCACTAGGGCAGGAATAAAAAGTAAAAGACCCACCCCCCCCCGCGTCGGTCGCAGCACCCTTAATCATTATCTGATGCCACACGGTCGTCGTGATTGCCGTTTGTAGACGCTTGATAATTTCACACTCGCGGTGCTCGCTACGATACTAGTCTAGTCCACGCCGTCTTTGTCAAGGCTCCTCTTTCTTGAAGACCTCTGGAGGTCGCCCGAAGGCTGGTGTTTGGAGAAGAGGGTGAAACCGCAAGTACAATATTTTGTTGCCGACACATGCTGTGGTAGGAAGAGTGCCCTCCTAGCTTGAACAGCTCCATAGCTCACCCAAAAGCTCTGACGATGAGCAAACTGCAAGCGTTTTGGGTGATGAAAACCCGGGTGGGGCTTGGCCCACAAATAAAATAAACATCGAAAGAAGGATGAAATACCGACGATTTCGGGTTTAGGAACTCCGCCACTCGGGATAACTTGTCGCAAAAAAAAAAGCGCTACCTCTACATCGTTGAACTAGCCTCCCCTCGACTAGTGTTTACAAATAAACGCGGGCTGCGTTGCTGGTTCACCACGTTTTTTCTGAGGTACCTCGCGTTAGGGGGTCAAGCAATGTCCTTCTTAATCCAAAAACTGATTTGGAGAAACATGACAAGGCTGTTCAGAAAAAAAATCTCATGGCCTAGGCCTAGGTATACAAAGATAATCAACATGCAAAACAAAAATGGGGTAGTTGCGACGATTTTGGGTCAAGGAGCCCCGTTGTTAAGAAATCAATATAGACAGAAAAGTGCTACCTCTATCGTTGCAGTAGGAAAATAGCCTGGAAACAAGCATATCACGTATAGAAGCGTGCAGGTGAACTTTATCCAAACGGCCTAACTTGACGAGCTCTGTAGCTCACCGGAAGCCGGAGCTCGGTGAAAACAAAAACCCCGGAGAATAGTTCCATGGCCAAAGCATACAACGAAAACTGTTAAAAGAAACCACTAGCGAGATGGTCCGGAGAGTGCTGGTGGAGGAGTCTCGTATCATGGAGTCAACCCACGCTAGAAATAACCGGTCGCCCCGGTGGCGTATCAGGTTATCCTCGACACCGGTGTCGGTCAGTTTCGTGCGTTCGAATCCCCCCGAGTGCATGCTCTCAAATATATTAGTGGGGACGTTTTCTTGAGAACAAACTGAGTTGTGGAAGGCACGAGAGCGTGAAAAATCAAGACTCGATGAAAAATCGACGAGCAGGGGGATTGCTGAACCGTATGCGCTACATAAGTTGAAGGCCAAAGAACCGGGGGAAAGGGACGACACCCGTGACCACGGCTTGTGCAGAAGCTGGAAACTACATGTATGTGAAAAAAAAACGGCAAAAAGGAACGAAGGGATACAGCTGAAGTTTCCGCGCTTCAAAACAACAGGAGCTCAAAATCTCTCACCAGACCTTGACGACTTCGAACACGAATTCGTGCGCGCAACCCGGCCAACAAAACATTAGCCGATTGCTTAACGCGTTGCATGATAGAGGTACAACCCATTGTTCCTGGGAATCCATCACTTTCGGGGCCTTAGACCTACCCCAAAAAAACTCATTTGGGGAGAAACAAAACTACGCTTCTACGGGATGAAAAATTCCACATGGCCTGGGGATACAAGCATAACCATGCAAAAACAAAGTTACCTGTTTCCAACAATTTACGGTTGAGGACCACCGTCATTCAGAAGACATTTTCGATATATAAAGGAATAACTCTATCTTGTAGCATGCGTCGTTCAACACTTGAGAAGCTCAATCGGCCACAAACGTTGGGTACTAAACCAGCAACCAGCATCGCGGGAGGACCCCTTGGATTCGACGAGTTCGGGGTAACGAGCCCCATATTCCAAATATACTCGAGTGAATAACTATGACACTTGTCACTGCAAACGCCGAAAATCAGAAGCGATCTTCCGGGGGTAGTTTGTGCGGTGATGTATAGTTGGAGAACCTAGTCAGTTCAACGATGTCACCCTATTCGCCTTTTCCGGCCTTTCCAAGCATTTCGCAGAACACACCAATTCGCTAACAGCAATGCGGACGAAGCGTTCATTGGTACGACACCTGGCGATTCCGGAGACTGTTGTTGACACCGTTTTGAGTATGAAACAGACAATTCCATTTTAATCTTGACGAAATCACGTCACCTCTTTCTTTTTGGATCAACTGCGATGCCTTCCCCCGCCCCTTCTCCTGCTTGTCCAAGGATTCTCCGAGGATACCGACGCCGAGGGCACGCTTAACATAATTGCAGCCGGCGAGTCCGGTGAATTTACCGCGGTCCGCGAGGGCATCGAGGCGGGCGGCCGCCCCGTCGGTAGCGACGGTTTACAAACCTTCGGAGGCGTGCGAGCCTTGGCCCGCTACGTGAAGATCGAGGCTGTACCCATCGCCGGCGGCGTCATCGGCCTCAACGAGGCAAGTGTTTACGCAGCCCTATGTTTAGCGTGTACCCTGTTTTGGACATCTGCTACGAGATAAAGATAGCACTTTTCAGGGAAAATATTTTCCGGATTTCGGGACTCCTTAGCTCACTATCGATGAATTAATTCATACTTTTTTTGCTTTTGACGCGTGCTACGATAAAGGTGCACCACCTTTTTTTGTGAGGTTCCTCAACTTTGAAAGCTTAAGACCTCACCCAAAACCTGGTTTTTGAGGAAGAAAAATATAAACTGCTACCAAATAAAAAATCCCGCGGCCTGGATACACGACGACAATCATGCTAACAACAAAACGACCTATTTCCGACGAATGCCCAGGTTCAGGAGCCCCGCAGTCAGGAAAAAATGGCCTAAAAAGGGTATACCTACATCGTAGCACGCGTCGTTTACATAATTCACTTGATCCCAAGGGCCATGATATTGTTCATCGATTTCTTCCTTTCATTTGGTATTAATATTCTGTAGGGACATCGTCAACTTAAGAGCCACACAAAAAGAGCTGTGCAGACCAAATCTTACCGTAGGGGCCTGTATTTACAATGACTCGAGAGGACGCACTAACGCGAGTGACTCCCCCCCGCCCCTTCGCGATCTTAGGCTTTCGTGCTGTTCTAATATTTGATATGAATCCCCAAAATAAGATGATTACCCACGGTGCGCCCAAATATCGGCTAGAGCATTTCGTCAGTGAGGAACAGAGCAACTCGTGCGAGTGGCTCAGACTCGGTATTGCAGGAACGGGTATGATACCACAATACCGTAGCCTTGACCTGACGTCTACCGTAGCGCGCGTTTTTTGGCGAACGAGCAAGGGTACCGCATGGAGGGTAGTCCCTTTTAAGTACCGCGCCGGTGACCCTGTAGTACATTTCTGGCTCAGCGGTAAAACCAAAACCACGGCGGGCGGTGGGTACGTGGCCCAGGCGACAAATGGGGGGTCACTTTCGGCGCCGTGTATGCGGTTTACCCTTGAGGGCACGCCCCCGAGTGACCCTTGACCCCCTCTTATCGTTCGCGATCTGAAGCTTTCGTGGCAATATCCCTTTATGATATGTATTCACAAAGCAATGGTGAGATACGCTAAGCTTAAAACAACGCCTAAAATGCTTTCGTCTGTGAAGTACAAAGTCACTCGGGAGCGAGTGGCTCAAATCCGGAAGTTAAAGATGATGGTACCCCCCCCCCCTCTCACGGTAGCCTTGGTCACTGTCGCACCTGAAAACACAAGCGCTTGTGATTGCAACGAGAATGGAGGCGGTACGCGCTCAAGCGAGTGAGCCCGGGCTGCCGAACAAGGATGCCTAAACGTAAATCTCCCTGCCGTTAATCCCCCGTAGACCCATTATTACCTGAGGACCTCAGGAACCTCCGTACCTTACTTAAGGCTTCTCTGGTGCTGTGACGACAACGAGAATAAAAAATCGACTCGTGCTACGATAGAGATAGCACATTTTTGACTTTTTTTTTGTGAATGTCGGGGCTCCGTACCAAAAACCTTGTTGGCAAATATTCTTCGTTTTTTGGCGTGATTCTCGTTGTGTACCTCCAGGCCATCGGAGTTGTCAATCCGGTATGTAGCTGTTTTATGTTTCTTCTCCAAGTCAGTTGTTGGGTTAAGAAAGACAAGTCTTGAGCCCCCAAAGGTGAGGAACCTCAGGTAAAGAAGGGTTGCACCTCTATTGCAGAATGGGACAAAACGAAGGAAAATATCAAAGGGGCCTAGGCATTGGACGAAGAATGTTTGACGTTGGAAAGCCTGACTGGTAACACGGGCAGTTTTGAATCTTCCCGCGGTACGGGTTACACACGTTAGGCCAAACGCTTCTGGTGACCGGTCGACATTCGTCGTCATGCGTGGCACTATTGGGTAGTTAAACAATGTTACCATAATAATCTGTTGTTGGGCAGGCGCACAGAAATGTTGGTCGTCGGGACTTAGGCGCGAGCGAATGTCTTGGAATCATTCTTCGGGCGATATTTATTGACCTCCTCGTTTGAGGAGCTTAGAAATTTCTAGAATCTGCTGCACCCGTACACCATGGGACAGGGAGTTGTTCTTCAGTTTTGGAAGCCCCAGCAGTCAACAACAAAACCAAAATGGGCAAATAAGGACGCTGCCCTAATCGTAGCACACATCGGCTGAATTTCGATGTTGTAGTGTTTCTCCTTTCCGATACCCGCCGGGGTTTTGTTTGGCCAAAAGCACTGCCGACCCTTAGATACAGCAGTCTAAGCCAAAAGCGAGAAACAAACAAAGATTACATGGTTGCCGTGTGTAGAGGGTAGAGCACACGGAAAACCATACCGGCTCTGACTGCTGGCATCAATTTTCACGGTGTGAGCACTGACCCGAGAGCAAAGGCGTGCTTCCATATCACGTCCGTTGCGTCTGCTTGGTGCCTATAATGGTGAATAAAGCCGTGCTAATGGTGCAACGGTGAAGTCTCTGAGCGCTCTTATTAGAAGTATGAGGAACTAAATATCACACGTCGAACGTGATTTCGAAGGCCCTCGTTCGCGGACATAACGCGATCAACATCCCCATGCGCTATGATCTTAACAACAAGCGTAATCGTAGCAATAATATCATACTATCCGGAAGTAGGTGCGGTACGATGTGCGGGCACTCGTGCGTGGCGTCAACCTCGTGCCATATTACGTGAGTCAACTCAACGCGAAGGGTGAAAGCAGCAGTTCCTGAGCGCTCTTAGTGTACGAGGAGCTAAACATCAAACGCGAAAAACTGACTTCGAAGACATCCGTTCGCGCACAACCCGGACCAACATTTACATGCGCTGAATTCCTGAGAAAAACATACTCGTACAAATATCGCGCTTTTGTTAGTACCCGGTAGTATTCTGCGCTTAAGGGAGCTCACCTGGTCGCAAACCCCGGCGCCCCAAAAGGGCAAAGGCGCGTTCGGTGTGATGCAGCATGAACCAAGACTACGACGAGGGTAGCGGGTGAATTACCCCCTTTTGGCCACTTTTTCTTTCAGTGGTTCGGTGCCACTCGCGCGAGTCCCCCCCCTGTTCCTTGCGGTCACAGTCTTTTGATCTGCTGTTTAAACAAATCTCGATATTGATACGAGAAGGGATGTTTGGCTACGCTGCAACAAGTATATCGCCGAACGTGCTTCTTGTCAGTGCGGTACAGAGTCACTCGCGCGAGTATGGTATGATAGCTCAGGCCCGGCAGTGGAAATTGGGGGTACTCACACCCTAGCGTAGCCTCGGGTTGATGACGCATGGACCAAGGCTACGGTAGAGGCCCGCGTTCTACGATAGAGGTATACCTTTTTTTTGCTAACAT
Organism: Undaria pinnatifida; assembly: GCA_012845835.1. Classification (NCBI taxonomy): domain Eukaryota; class Phaeophyceae; order Laminariales; family Alariaceae; genus Undaria; species Undaria pinnatifida. The sequence goes on along the minus strand of JABAKD010000018.1, from coordinate 3,520,340 downwards.
TGTTTATGAATGACGGTACTCTTGACCCATAATCGTCGGAAATGGGCCTTTTTGTTTCTCGTCGTGTACCTCGAGGCCATGGGATTTTTATCCCGCAGCTTCGGCTGTATATTTATCCGAAACCGTTTTTGGGAGATGTGTTCAGCTTCAAAATTGAGCATTCTCAAGAGAATATGTGGTGTGTACCCCTCTTTTACGACCAAGGTTTGAGCCATTCGCACGAGTGACTCCACACTCGACGAAAAAGAGTACTTTACGCAGTTTCTTTTAACGTACACGCCGCTTATGGTTCCATCGCCTCGTACTGTTTTTGCATACTCTCTTGTGGTAGAGTTTTTCTTTCGGGATGGAGTGTTGATGAATCTGGTAGCTGAACAGGTCTGGCTGAAGACGAGTTGAGAAAATGTGGTCATAAAATGCTCATTGATACCCAAACAGTACCCCCCGCAAGTTGAGCTAAATCTTGAGGACAACAATCAACGTTCAAGTTAGATCTCTTCGTTGCATGGCTAGTCCATCACATATGGATATTTGAATCATTGCCAGACTTTTTAGTCTACATAATTAATCACCCAAACATAGTCCCTGAAATTGCCGCTCGAGTGGCAACGGTGCCGTGCGTAAAGCCCCACGCTCTTACTACGTGAGCTAGGCAACCAGACCGAAAAACCTACCGTGGGGGTGGTCACTCTTGAAATATGTTTGCACAGTGGATCGGGCTCACTCGCGCTAGTACCGCCTTGTTTCTATGCGTTGTCACGCGTTCGTGCTGATTTAATGTCGCGACCTAAATCCGCAATGGATTGGTAAGCCATGCTGCGCCCAAAACATAGCCTAAAGTCGTTTTTGTCCGTGAGGTCGTACGGGTCGTGAAACCTGGACGTGAAAAATGAGGTATATCATAACACCCCCCCTGCCGCAGTCTTGGTCACGAAGAGGCTGTTATTCATTCTTTTCACATTTTTACTTTCGGTGGTCACCGAAAAATGATGGTCGATAGCGTGTGGGGTGGGAAAACTTAATTCCTCGCAAGCGGGGATGAAAAGACGTGCTGCGCAACCGGTACACGGTGATGCACCCAGTTACAGGGTATGACCACATCTGTGTCGGGACGTGGGGACAACTGAAACAAACTAGTTGGGTTACCTCGACGCGGTCATCCATATGCAAGAAGGTACGCACAATATGCCAAACGTCCGCTTAACAAGTGATTCTTGCAGGATTCAACTCACCCATCACGTAACTCGCCGCATATCACCCGGCGCATCACGCTTGGAGCACGCGATGTATGTGTATCGTCGGCAAAATCCTGAAGTGCTCCGTCCTGGCATTTTCGGGATGCGAGAGGCCATCGCCATACGACTACGGCTATGGATAAGACGAGCGCCCCCTCCCCCAAGTATATACTACATATCATTAAACCTTTCGAGTGATCGGCTACAGTAAGGGGGTTACCACTGACTGTACGATCCCTCTTACCGGACATCATTAGCGATGTAGTTCAACGAAGATTTCGTGGCTGCTCTACACGAGGAAGAGTGCTCCGATGAAGTTTTGTTCGCGAAGGACTACATGGTCAAACGATGATGCCAGGGTTTGCAAGGGGCACCGTATTTAAGGACATGACGGAGTGAGGTTTGGAAATGCATCGATCAGTAGGGCTGGGGGGTGGGGGGGGCACCGTAGAACGATTCTTAACCCGTTTTGTTACACCAGGGATTGAGCTACTCGGACGAGTGAATCTGAATCTCACTGACGACAACTATTTTCACCATTGGCCTCTCGCAACGTAGTCAACAACTCCATTGCTAACGTGTAAGACCGCAAAGGAACAGAGGTGTCACCCGTAAGGGCGACGACAAACGACTGCATGAAAAGACGCCAAACGTGCCCCCCCCCCCCCTACCTTTGCTCTTTTAGTGCCAGTGATTTGTGCGAATCATCGAAGTTTCTTTTCATCACGATTTATCGTGGGCCCATTCCCCTCCCAGGCGACAACGGGTTTTGGATGCATTCATCTGTCATTGCACACTTCCGGCGGACCACGATCTAATACAAAAGGTCATGCAAATCCTGCATCTCTGTGGTTATAAACGGTATGTTCCGAACGATCTGTACAGTGTATGGATGAAAAAATATTAAACATTCTCCGGGCAGGGCATGCAAACGGTATACCTCGCACCAGGACACAAGACCTGTAGGCAATCCCGATCATATTGGAACCAGGGATCTGTCTGGTGTAAAATATATAGATCATGACCGTAAAAAACGGTGCCGACTTGCGCGACGTGTGGTTCCCTTGTCTGCTTGCCATTTTTAGATCGCATTCTCCGTCGGAGAAGACGTGCCGAAGCGGCCGGTTGACGAAAAGGCCTGGCTAAAGGAGACCGGGATGCTTCCGCTCGGTACGAACGATGGACGCACCGCCCACTTCGACGCACGGGCTTCTAGCGACGGCGGTTGCGACGCTCCCCAGCACTTTGAGGGCTGCCATGCGTACTACGTGAAGGTAAGTGAAAGGGGCAACGACACTCTAGCCGTGGGATGCCCAAAGATTTACTTTCCGCGGACGTGTTCTTCCGGCAGAGGTTGGCGTTTTGGGGGCATATGGTTTGTTGTTTTTTTCGAATATGACCAAGGCTATGGTTGGATGGTCCTTTTCGAGGCCTGATTTTGCAGCGATCAAGGGTCAATCTCGCGAGTGACCCCGTTGTTCCATGTGGTCACACTAGTCTTTCGTGCTGGTTTAAAGTTTTGATATGAATCCCCCAACAAAGATGTCTAGTTGCGCGCCCCGACAAAAAAAAACTCGCAACGTTTTTTTTTTCTTTCAGTGAGGTGCAGAGTCGGTAGAGGGGTATGATACTTGCAATGATACACTACAATACTGTAGCCTCGATCAGACATACGTATCGACATTGGAATCATCCCGGTTTGTGTATGGATCTTGTTATCTGGTGTAAATTACCTAAAATTGTCCACGCAAACCCCTCGGAAGGGGGAGATGTTACGATATACCCCCTTTTTGCCACCGAGTTGAACCACTAGCTCGAGGGACTCTGTACCTTACTGGCACCGGCATAAATACCGAAGGCGATTTATGTAGCGCAGCGTAGCTCACCATTGCATTGCGGATCCTTATTGCAAAACAGTAAAGAACCCGAAAGATGAAAACAACAACGGTACAGAGGAATCAATCGCGCGAGTGATCCGGAGCTACGGCAAAAAAGGAAGGACCCCTAACGCCCGCCCCGTACCGTAGGTTTGGTCAATATACGGAATGTGTTTGCCCGTTTGCACTTGCTTTGTTTTTTTACGTCAAGATCAGCTTCAGATCAGGCAATGGGCCGCCCCGCCCCCGAGTCATGAAAACGTATTAGACTACGTAGTGAACCTTATATTTCATTCAGACCTTTTGCTCGTTGACGAAAGTAGGTATATTCATCCAACTCTCGATGACACGCGGAAAGTAGCACCCTCGATGAATTTGGTTTGGCGGGGGGCGGGGGCGGGGGGGGGAGGAGTACCTGTCTATACGAGTTAAATCTATTCTCGCGGCGTTAGTGATTTTCTCTGTGCAACTCTTGCTGAGGCGAGAGCGCTCCCATTTTTTGTTTTTTGGTAAGACGCTCCGAGATTAAAAGCTGGTTTTGAGAACCCTTGAAAAAGGCAATCGGTGCGAATGATCAATCAATACCACGGCCGACTAGGTACTCACATGGAAAGCTTTCAAATAAAACCATATAACGTCGTGTCAGTAGAGTCATTTGGGTAAACGAGCCCCGTCAACTAGAAAATGCATTCGATAAATACGGCGCAACCCGCTATCGTAGCTGACTCGTGTTACCTGCGTCATAATAACAACTACGTGGGAGAATGTGCCGGGGCCGCCGCCCGGAAGCAAGCCCGCACGACGATGCGTACCACAAAGTCGAAAAGCCGAAATTAACAACAAACCATAACCCAAAGGGATCTCTCTACCGAGTTAGGCTACGGTAGCGCAGTCACTTACTTGTGACGCCTTTGCCCGCAGTAGCCCGGGGGTCACTGGCCCGTGTGACCCCACTGTTTCCTCTGGTGGAGTATTAACGAGTCTTACTACGGTAGCCCCCCCAACTTTTCTTGAATGAAATTGCCGGTTTTGAAACCTGCTCCCGGTCGTATCTGTTGAAATTCGGTGCCTCTTGCCGCCCCGGCAAGATCACTATACAGACCTTCGCAAACATGAAACGTTTTGTGGATGCTTTTGCTGTAGCATCCTTCCTCGTGTCTAGCAGCCGTGAAACGTTTTTCAAAGAAAATCGCCGGTTTAGGGGGGGCTGGCGTAGAAGCAATCTAATCTTTCGAGCTATTTGTTCTTTCGTAGTCTTTGCGATAGGAATTCGAAGGGCGGAATGCTACGGGACTTACCTCTCACCTACAGGCGTGCTATTGTCCGTGAGATAGGGAGTCCCTCGCGTGCGAGTGGCTCAAACCCGGGTAGGGAAAATAGAGGTGTGATCCCCTCCCGCTGCCATAAGCTTGGTATACCCAAGACGTGTGATTTAACGGAATCGACGTCGAAATGGATCGACATTACATGCAGGATGGAGACATGGATTCTAGGTGGTCGTGCGGACCGCTGGCGGAATGGTCTGGATCCCGCTTCGCCGACGGCTGCGACATCGACTTCAGCCTGAATTACTACCGCTACGTCCGTCAAATCCAACTCGGTAAGGACCCAGGCTGCGGATCGGTGGGCACGGTTTCGGCCTGGTGTTTGCAGTAGCTCACAGGACCACGCGCGCGAGTGACCCCCTCGTTCTTTTGCGGTTTAAAATATTTGAGTTGACTGGTTCAATATAGCGATACAAATCCGCAATGTCGAATGGTAAGCTACCCTTTGTGCAGAAGAAATCGCCTAAAGCATTGTGTCCATGAGGTACAGAGAGTCAATGATGTGCGAGTGGCTCACACCTGGTAGAGTCGAAAAAAGGATATATTCCCCCCCCCTTGTCATATGCGTGGTCTAAGAAACACGATGTTTGCTGAGAAAAGCTTCTGCAGGAAAGCCTTTTGTTGTCAACGCTACCCGGCGAAAGGGGGTGACACGTGCCGCCAAGTAGAGGTGCTATTTGCCGGACTAAATATAACAAAAATATATCGAAGAACGAACGTGTACGATTTGTTCAATGTTTCGCTTGAACCGAAATGACTGTTTTCGCTTCAACCAAAATGACGGTAGTGAGCGTACATGTCATCTTGGTTTGTTAGGTTGCTAACCGATGGGAATGTTTCTTGTTCCATCTGCCGTTTACCCCAAATTCGACTACTTGGGCCAAAAATTGTTCTCTCCGCTCGATGACCAATCCCCGTCTGGCTACACGGGTGTACACCACCGATATATCAGGAAACGCATACGGGCTTCCAAAATATATCGGCGGTAGATTCCCCATTTTATTGGGGTGCCGCCTTCCAGCGCTAGGAATGCAGAGGCAGATTTTAGGATTTTTCTGTGCTCTCCTAACAAAAAAGGACGTCAGTGAACGTTCGGTGACGCAACCCGTCCGATACTTGCAAGCGGGCTAATCCTAAACTATAACTAGTCGTAAAAACAGTCATTGTGCCCAGTCGGGTAGTTTCACACCGACTTCACTGCTGCAGGAATTTTTCGTGGCGAAGGGGCATGAATTGCGCCAACTATGATGATGAACGCGTGTACCACGTTTGGTTTTGACCTTGTGTTTTTCCCCTGGGGTATTCCCCAGCTCCAGAGTAACTGGAGCCTGTCCTGTGACTCACGGACTTGATCATCCGAGTTAAGATGATAACAACATCAACACCAACAACAAGACGTGAAACCCCTGCCGGGGGATGCCTCTTTACAAGGAACACGTTTGTCCTCAACGCTCTGCCTCTACCGCGCAGCTCGTGCCTTGTCGGTAGACGGGGGGTGCGCTCGTCACCCCAAACAACAAACATGGCTACTTTCTTGTTCACGGTTTTGTTTTTATGAGGAGGCGTGCTGCGGTAGAGCATCATTTCTTGGTTTTACTATAGTAGTGTATTTGTCTTACGGCCAAAGAGGAACATTTTGCCCAAGAGATCGTTGGAAAACCGCATGATATTTTTCATATATGCAAGAGCTGGTTCAAGTAGAGAGCCTCATAGTCTCTCCCCCACGAATACCATTCGTAATATCTAGTAAACAAACTGAGTACTTGGTGTCGTACCCAACACCACGAGCAGTGGAACGGGGTAACATGGATATATTTGTTTTTGACGGCCTCAGGCTGTGTCAAGGAACCACGCTCGTGTCGACCAATGACAGGTGTTCATTTTTTTCGGTAATGTTCAGGGCTAATCCAAGCAGACGGAGGCGAAAACAAATGGGCCGCATATTGCACGATCAAGTTGGAAGTACCCCAAGGCATGTCTGAAGATTTTTTCGAGATAAAATCGATTATGTGACCCACCTGCGTTTAACAGTAAGCGGAATCTAGAGAGGAAAGTATATCCTGAACTAAAACCAAGTCATTTGAAGGACAATACATGTCGTACTCGGTGTACATAACAAAATCCATATGTTCGCGCTGTTTTTGAGAGATGGACCATGAAAGTTTGCAAAGAGTTCTACATGCCCATCCCGAGGTCTGACGGACGTTTATTTTTCTTGCTGAAAGTATTTCGGTTGAAGCGGTCCACATTTCCGGGAAAATCTTACCACAGACGAGAAATCAGGCACGAATCGGGGGGGGGAGAAGGGACGACACCTGTGACCACGGCTTGTTCAGAAGCTGGAAAGTACATGTGTGGGTAAAACAACAAGGTCTGCGGGAAACGAGAATTCCACTCCTACGGCAATGCTACGTTAAGGACCACGGCCCCGTGGCATTCAGAAAATGTTTCTCCCCCAACCTGTTACCTGTATCGTTACACGCCTCCATAAATTTAGAGCCTCAGAGCAAAAACAATGTGTGCACACCTACCGTCGCAACATGCATTCCTATGCCTAGGCGAGAGCATGAATTCAACCACAGAGCTGTTGCCGTCCAGGTGGTGCACACTTCGTGCAGTAAGGTCTATCCTTCGAAACTTTGTTCAACTCAGTAGGGCTATCCTTCGAAGTTAATGTGCAAACCCTATCGTAGCATGCGTCAAAGATGCCAAACCGCTGGTTAAAGGCTACCATAGCCGGGCTACCATAGCCGGGGGCGGGGGGCAGGGAGGGGGTACTCAGATCGTGCACGGCCGTAGTCGTGCGAACATGTACCCTCGCGTAGGCCCACCATGCTGGCAGGGGGCACGCCGGGATTTCACCAACCAGGCCGGGGCATTCATTCCATGCACGGCGGTGATCGTATGACCAAAGACCGTCATATCCCTCACAATGCCGGAACGGGACGGGTCGGGGTTTCACCGAACAGAGGCAGACATCGCGTAAACCAAGCGACAGCCTGTGGCGCGCATGGAGAGGGGGGAGGGGGCGTTGCTACTCAAATATAATTGTTCCGCTTGCCACCCGACAACCTGGGCAGCATAAGGTTCCATGTCGATCGCACCCAACGAGTCCCTGACATCAAAGCTGCACTGCCGGTGGCAGGTTACTTCTGAGGCATTTTATTCCTGCGGCTTGAGTGATCAGTCGTTCGTATGCGGTCTTAAGCTTCCGTGCTGTTTCTTATTTGTGCTATCAGTCCGCAATGCAATGGTAAGCTGTGCGCTGCGGCAAACAAAATCCGCAACGTTATTTTTCCCGCGAGGTACGGATTCACTCATGTGAGTATCTCAAATCCGATCATGAACATGGGGGCATCTCGGCTTGTGCACCGTTGGTGTACACGAGAAAGTGCAAACACAGCACACAATACAAAACGCAGCAGCTCGTCACAATGCGCCGACTACTGCCGCTTCTCTTGAAAGAAATCCGTTCCACTTAATGACCTGCGTTCAGGCGCCCATCCCTATCTGATTGAATGAACTTCCCTCTTCAACGTTTATCATCCCGCAGCATTCCACTTGGGCGACAAGCAGCACCACGAGTTCTCCATCGAGGCAGACACCGTACTAGGCTGGGTGGTGAGTGAGCGTGCAACCCCTTCGAACGTGTGATACGAACAGGGTGAAACAACACTACCATTTTTTTTTACTATTGTGACACATGCTACAAGAGAGGGGCAATGCCTTGTTGGCCGAGGCTACATTCGGGGGGTCTTAGTTTACACCCAGGGCTTTGAGCAGGTCAGCGCTGCTCATGCGAAACTGAGTTCAATGTCCCGCTCAGAATTTTACCTTAGAGTCGCCGTTTGGTTGATTTTGCGATATTCACGGACATGGAATTTTCTTGTTAAGCCCCAACACGATGTTATCGTTTGTTTTCGCGTTGAGGGTTTAAGCAAAGTACGTGGGCATTCTAGCGCGTTACGTAAACTCCGTAGGCTGGTTTTACGATAGCCAACACAAAAAAAAATTGATGTTTCTTTTACGAACGTTTTATGAATGCTTGGCACGAAGAAGGCCGGGATGGGCTTTCTGCCAATGGATCTCCTTACCCCACCAAGACACAACAAGCGTAAATAAAGTTTGGAAAATGCCACCAGATGTCCCAGAATCTCAGGGCATTCACCGTCTTCTGGATGCGACCTTCGACGGGGGTAGCAGCTTTCAGACAATATCCTTTCAGACCAATAGAGCGCCTCGAGCAAGGAACTACTCACGGCCGTTTGAGTGATTATCTTTTTTTGTCCGTACAAACATCTCTCTCGAATACCCTTTGTGCTTTCATTTCCCAACCCTGTTGTACATTTACCTACGCAATACCTTTGTTTCCGGGTTGCGCCTTCACGCTTTTCCCGTGATCGGTCTCTGGGAGAGACATAGTGCAGGACACTCCGAAACCTAGTAGTGCACCATTATCCAGAGCGCGTCCGTTATCAAGCAAGCTATTCTTACGTCGGGCCATGGTACAGCCCTCTCCCCCGAAGGCTTGTGGACGAGTGCGACGACAGCAGTAGCGACGTTTAGGCCTAACAGCATTTTTATGTATGTAATGGGGCTCCTTAGCCCAGCCGCGTCTGAATACAACTTATTTGGGATATGCAAAGATGTGACGCTTGCTACGTTAGAGGTATTAAGGTATACCGTTATTTGTATCTCAGTTAGTTTCTGAATGACGGGGCTCCTCAACCTCAAGTCGTCGGATATCGGACAAGATGTTGTTGCCATAGGATTTTTCATCCGGGGTAGCACCTGTTTTATCCTTCCAATACGAATTTTGGGGAAGCTCTTGAGCTCCTTAATTTAGGGGTAGTATTAAGAAAAAAGGTGGCGCACCTCTATCGAAGCGCGCGTCTCAAAAAAAATCTTCATCCCACGGTAGGTGTGCTGAATTATTTGCGGATCTCTTATATCGCAAGGATTTCTATCACTCAAGGAAGGCCTTCACTCACGCTCGCTCGCGCAACCCGAGCGACGATCGAGGAGAGCTCAACCGGTCAGAAGCCTTTGGCCCACAAAAGGTGCAAACCCTGCCGAGGGAAGAATCATACGTGTTTCTCGTCCACACTGTATTGTTAGGTCGGGTTTTGCGTTCGACGCACGCCTGGTTGAGGTGCAGCAACCTTTTTTTTTCCCCAAGGCTCGTAACCATTGTAGCCACTTGAGAAGGTCTATATTGACCTTCTGAGGTGAAAAACAAACGAACAAACTGCCTCAATAAATAATATAAAGTGCTATTCGTTGAAATATATCATGGCCTGAGCATACAACGAAATATACGCATATATATAAAATGAAAACTGAGCGGATTTCCAACGAGTTTGGGTTGACGAGCCCATCATTCAGGAAATTGTTCAGCGAAAATAATTGCGCCATCTCGATCGAAGCACAGCACGCGTCTTTCTTCGAGCTCTAACTCAGTCCTTGGGGTGAAGTATATAAACAGATTTATTAATATGAATATCCTTAGACACGTGTTTGTGTATACTTCAACCGTACCATGTATCTGCTGCCGTATTCTCGCTCTTGTTTTGCAGCACTATTCGTTGTATGCCTCTAGGTCAATGGGTTGTTTCTCGTGTCACGCGCGGTCCATCTCGTTCGTTAACGCTTATACTTGGCTGAGGTAGAACCCCCTTCATGAGCGACCACCCTCAGAGACATTGGACACAAAAATGCCTCGTCGCTCCTGGAACTGACCTATACTCGCGTTACCCCGCGGTACGGCTGATGCGGAATGCTCCGAGCTCCTGCTAACACGAGGAGCTTGCCATCTCACCCGAAACCTGACTTGAAAGGCATTCCATCGTGCGGTCCGACGACTGACCTCTCCATGCGCTAGTCCTAAAACAAACATGCTCGAACATGTGTCCGACGAAAGCGATAGTTCTTCACTTGAGGCGATCAACCAATCAGAAGGCCAGAAACGTTGAGCCCCTAAATCCCCGAACCACTACCACACGATGACCACCTCGCTACTGCAAAACTTTCCCCCAAATCGTTTTACGATAGACTTAGCGCTTTGCCCCTGAAACCGTTTACGAATGGCGGGGTTCCCTAACCAACAGTTGTCGAAAGCTTGCCAATGTTTGGGCGTGGTTCTCATTGTGCACCTAGGCCATGGAAATTTACACTCCCGAGGCAGTTTTGATTTTTCTCCCCATTAGTTTTTGGGAGATGTATTAAGCAACCATATTGAGGACCCTCAGAAAAAAAGCGGTTGACCTCTATCATAGCTTACCACCGCCCCCCCGCTCCCGCTCCCGCCCTCCACGGGACCCAGGCTACGGTAGGGGGGTCCTCTTTTGGGCCTTTTATTTCAGTGGCTAGGGGTCACTCGCGCGAGTAACCCCTTCGTTCCTATGCAATCTTACGTTTTCTTGATGTTTTACATTGACGAAATCAATCCGCAATGCAAAGGTGATATAATCTGCGGCAAACCAAGTTCCTAAACCATCTTCATCCGTAGGGTACAGAGCTACTCGTGCGAGTGGCTCAAACACACCAGTGAAAATGGGGGTACCCCCCCTACCGTAGCCTTGGTCACGGCGCGTGCAACGGGAGAGGTATTACGTTTGGGCCGATCAGATTCTTGCGTGACAGCCTTTTCACCTGTTTTTTACGCGTCAAATGCCTTTAGGACGTGTCCTGATTCACTAGTTTCATACCTGACAAGTGGAAATGTTTTTCTGGCGTGTAGGGAACAAAACTATCCTCGACCACGCTCGTTGTCGGGTGCGGTATCCAGTTGCTCAAACGAGGAGGGGTTACTGTGCACCGATACCTCGGGCACGGTCCCTTACCGTCGATGCACGTAGCTTGGGGTTGTAGTGACCCTGTTGAACGTAGTTAACCTGGAGAACTATAGAAGTTTGGGAAGAGGCTCATGAGGGCAACAGTTGAAAACGAAAGAGAGTGACACGTGCAGTCGAGGCCGCCCATCTTTGCCACGCGATACCTTCCATTCTACGGGCGCGTAGGTCTTGTCGTCGCGTTAGCCGACCGTCCGACGTGGAGCATGTTCCCTGTAGTATTTCCTTGCAACATTATGTGATGATCGTATGAATGAACACAATTCTTGATTGTGCCGGGCGCTTACAAACTCCCATTGGTCGTGCTCTGCTCCTTTCGTTCGCCGTTTTTCTTTCATTTTTCTGCGAAACCCCTCGTCGTCGTTGTGGCCACACCAGACGGTGGTGCCCTCGGCGATCACCGATGGAAGCACAACGGACTACCAGACCTTTGACGTTGGCGTCCATGCAAAACTTATCAGGCTCGTGCCCAAGTTCCAGAAGTATGACCAATGGATCGGAATCAAGGAGGTATGAAGTTTGTGACATCGTAGAGGTAGCGGTGGTTTACGCAAAGCAGTTGTGGCTGCAAAGACAAACGTGTATATGCCCCAAAACTGGGAAATACTATTACATGCAGGTATATGCTACGACGGAGAGGTATGATACTTGGGAACCAAATTTCTGGCTGAAGAAAAGCTCCCCAATTGGGTTCGTGCCTAGTCTCGTTGGAGTACCGATGGTGCTTCAGCATAGTGGTTGTGATACACTAAGTGGGTTCTCCCACGGTAAGTGATGCGCTTTTTGGGTGAAGCGTTCTCTCCCGTCAAGTTTCTCTAACGAGTAATTGCCCGCTCTGGTCTGATCATTTTATCGTGAGGATTCTTGAAACAATAGTGTGCACACTCTTATACTGTAGCCCTGCTGCGGTAGCATGTCGTCTCCTGTAACATAGCATGCGTTCTTTCGTCCGACCCTGCTGCTGTCGTTCGGCTTTTTTTATCGATATTATTCGGCAGATGATCATCTTGGAGAAGAGGAAGAACGACTTCGTCGCCGGGACTATACCGGTGTTTATCACCTACGATCGCTTCGTGAGTCCACGGCGCAACAGCTAAACCTAAAATCTCCGACACTCCGCACACTTGACGGCGTCCATGATTACGAACCCAGTGGCTAACAAGTCTTACTACGGTAGCCCCCCCAACTTTTCTTTGACGAAATAGCTGGTTTAAAACCAGATTCCGGCCGTACTCCATGGAATACGGTGCCCCTTGCCACCCCGACGTCATTGTTCGATAGTCCTTCGCAAAAACAAAAAAATGAGGAGACTTTTTGTTCAACAGAACCCTTAATCGTGTCGATCGGGCATGAAACGTACGTTAATATATAATCGCTGGTTTTGAAAGGGGGCTATCGTAGAATCAGTCCAACCGTGACATAATGCGAAAGGTCAACCAGACGAAAACCAACACCAAAGGATTTTTTTTCACACACAACACGAATTGTGTGATAATATTGCTGTGGCAATGCTGCGGCAGAGGTAGAGGTTCCCTTTTGCTTAGGCCGAGCGTTTCTCACTGATGTCGACTGCCTTCAACTTTCGAGCCACCCAAGCCTATTTGGGCTTGATACGTTTGTTAACACCTGCTACGGTACAAGGTGCACGATACCTCCTCAATCAGGAACTCACATACTCGAACAAACGCTCACAGAACTCCTATCGCGGCAGTCATCTAGTGGCTATCCTCGAGTGGCGTTGATCAGCTGAGAAAAGAGGCTAAAGGGGTGCCCCCCACTTACCTGAACACCAGTCATCTTGGATGGTGGTACATCGGGTGCATCATACCTTGTGTATCATATTCGTTGTTTGGACGAGGCGCGACAGACTCGTCCAGTTGAGACGAACTAGAAGAAAAACGGCGAAGACCGCTTCGGTGGCATCTGTCGATTTTTACGCTTACCCTGGTTGTGAATTCTCTACATGCACCTCCGCAGTCCCTCTAGAGAATGTTTTGTTCTTGCCAGCACACCGAAGCATAACGAAGACGCATGTCCCCCTCCTCATCGCAGGCAAACGACGACGACGATGACTCGAAGGAAATCGAAACACCGACGAGGTTCAAGTATGACATCCCGGCGGTGAGTGTCAGCTTGGATGTACACCAAGCCCACCAGGGTGTCATGTGCACCACGATCTTCTCTGGCGAGCAGCACGTGCGGCACGATAGAGGGAAAAAGGGATGTTTTGACAAAGTCGTTTTGTGTTGACCGGGCCCCTTACCCCCGAAGACGTCGGAAGGCCAAATCATTATCATTTTGCAGCATGATGATTTTTTTCAGCAAGCCCCAAAAGACGTCAGAAGGCCAAACCATTACTTTTTTGTAGAATCATGTTTGTGGATAGCAATGTTTCTTGCGATTGTCGTTAACCGCGTTGTGAGCTATCATTTTATATAATTGAAATAATGTTGTAAGCGAGGTGTAGACCTCAGCTTAGGTGTGAAGCAGGCCTCAGGCAAATATGGTGCACGTCTACCGGAGCATTTGTCGCAACCTCAGAAACAACTAGGATGACCCCTTCCCCTACCCTACCGCACGTCTGATCCTAAACAAAAACCAAACTTCAGCCTTCTCGAAAGCAGTCAATTTGTTTAAGCGCTGCCTAAGTAGACACGCTTACATTTACCCATAAACATATCACACCACGCAAAACGCCAGCGTATTCCGGATTTCGAGGGTGGTTTCCTTTTGTTTTTTGCGATAGAACGAATGTCGAAATGCGGTGCTGCCGATAGCGAATGCGGCTGTTGTTCCCTGACGCGAAATTGTCGGATTGTTCGACCCCTTTAATATGCTTTTTCTGGAAGTGACCATACCGGCAATTATATAAACTCACTGGGGCTGAGCGATGTCCGTATACAAGTGCGCTTCACGAGCGGTTCAGAGTATGATGCAGCTTACCCTTCATCCGTCTCGCCGAACACCTCACGACGATTCGCGCTTCTTGCAAGCGATGCCTGCCTGGTCGGTGGAGACCCGACACGCTGCGTCCCGGCATTGTAGGGGTGCGACGGTCTATACCATATGGTAATACCACTACGGCCATGGGTGAATGTCGAGTACATCGCGTGTGAAACACGCTTTTCATCGCGTGAGCTAGACAACCAGTGTTCCGTCACTAGTGATACTCTTGTTTTTGGTCAAACCGGAAACGGTGGTCGACATGGATGCCGCTGGGCAGAGTGGAAAACGTTAACTCCGTGCAGGGAGGATGCTGCATATATCATAAGGCCATTAGTAGTTACGCCATAGTATCCCCGTCGAATCAAGGCTTCGGCAGGAGGGTACCTCCAATTTAAACTACTGTCTCTACTCCAATCGCGCGAGTAACTCTGTACGTCACTGGCAAAAACATGTTCGGCGATTTTGTTGGTGCAGCCTAGCTAACCTCCCTGTTTGGTACTAGTATCAAGATTGTTAAACATCACGAAAATGCTGTGACCGCAAGGAACAGGGGGTCATTTGCGCGAGTGACACCGAGAAACTGAAAAAAAAAGTGCCAAAAGGGGGTAATCCACCCCCCTATCGTCCCACTGGCTGTTGCTGTCTCTACAAGCGGCCCAGACAGACAAAATAAAAAAATGTTTTTGTAAGCCATCACCCGACACGCAAGCCAACACGTACAAAGATGTGGGAATCCGCCTCGCCAGTGGTTCCTAATTCGATTGAAACTCACGTGGAATGCTCGCGACTCGTCTCTCCGTCGTGGTTGGTGAAAGCGACACGTTCCTGGTCTCGGTTTGAGCACACCGAATTCCTCCGTCGTGTCATTGTGTAGATGCGGAGATCACTGGCCTTAAGCCTACGTCTGTGAATGAAATTGGAACACCCCCTCCTCTCATCACACGTAATTTTATAGGGAATAGACGGTGGCCAGAAAACCAGCAAAAAAGATTGGCACGGGGTATGGCGCGCGCGTAACAAAAAAATCGCTCTCCAGAAAAACTTGAACCAAAAATGACGCCTGCAATGATTGACGTGGCACGTGTCGGCTGAATGCTTTTTGCTGAACGACGGAGCAGGTCCCTTAATCCATAGTCGTCGCAACTTCATTGTCGTTTCAAGATTACTATGTACGCCTCGTGGTACACCCTGCCCATCGGATTGTTCATCGAGTAACGCCGTTAACTTCCTCTAAAATATATAGTTGTTGAGTAAGGAACATGCTTGTCCAAACGTGAAACATGCAGCGGTAAAGGCGCACCATTGTTGACGCGTTCTGCGATTGAGGTAGCACGTTGTGTCTGAATTTTTTTCTGAATGACGAAGCTCCTTAACCTTAAATCGTCGGAATTTCGTCCATTATTGTTCGTTGGTTCTCGTCGTGTACCTAGGCCATGGTATTTTTTATCGTAGTGGTGTAGCAGTTTTGTTCTCCTCCAAATGAGTTTTTGGGAGTGGCCTTGAGCTTCCAGATTGAGGAATCTTGAGGAAAAAAAGTGGTGCACCTCTTTCGTAGCACGGGTTTTTTTGTTTTACGCTTTTCTTCACATGACCTGGACACCTCGCCCGAAAATCGGTTTCCGACCTAAAGGCGGCGGTAGGTGGGTCACGTTATGAACCCCGTTTCGCAGTAGCTCGGCGTCACTCGCCCGGGTGACCCCCTGCTTCTTGATGTGGTCTGTGAAAGCTTTCCAAATGTGTTGAGTTTGCTACATTAGTCCGCAACATAATGGTAAAGCTTCGCCGCACAAACGATAACCGCAAGAAAAGTTCTTGGGCCCGTGCAGGTAGAGAAACACTCGGGTGCCAGTGGCTCGAACTCAATGGAGAAAATGGAAGTGCCCCTTCTAACCCAGCCTCGAAAATAACTATCAAAATTACTAGTGTAACCCGAAGAATTTTTTTTTCGTGCCTCAGGCGAAAAGACTCAACCCACCGTAGGGGTTGCATTTGTTGGATACACTGATAATGTACCTGGCCGGTTGACCTTGCCTCAAGCGCAGAACTAACGGTTACTCATGTATATGTTACTAGTAATAATTGTATTATTTGGCAAGAGGATATAGACGCTTGGATGCGTGTAGCGCGAACGAATGCATTTGAACTCGTTTTTCTGTTGAGATATATGTAGGGCCCCTTGAGCATGTTCGGGGTTGTGAAATTTTCTGATGCATTCCTAACGTAGGATGGCTGAAGAAAAATAAAAGAGAGAAGAAAACAACAACACATGAAAGGTTGTTCCAGCTATCCCGCGTTGAGAATTACCGAGAAACTCACGGAAAAATATATTTTTCGCAGAAAATGCTACAAGTGACTCTATCGCGTATACGCATGCAACCGTGGAGGTAGAGGTGTGAACCACTTTGTTTCCGTGATTCCTAACCTCTTGAGCTTTGAACCCAACAGAACCAGACGGCACTCGTGCTACACGACAGATGAGTCGTTCGACGGTAGCGCCCTCTAAAATTTGTGTAGCAAAATCGCCAGTATCGAAACCAGCTCCAGGCCGTATCTTCTGCAGTACGGTGCCCCTCCCCCCCCCCCGACGTCATCGTTCGATAGTCTTCTGCAAGCAAGAGAATATATCAACATTGCTTCTATCAAATCGTCCTTCCTCGTCGGGAGTAGCCATGCAAGAAAACGTCCGTTAAAGAATATCGCTGGTTTTTGGTTTGGTTATCGTAGAGTCAGTAAGATGTGAACTGCTTTTTTCAATTTGGTTCCCGACTTTAGGTACTTAAGACCTCCATCGAAACCAAATTCAGAGAGGGGGCTGCTACCGGATGACAAATCTCCCGGCCCAGGCCCAGGTAAACAATGAAAATTGTGATGAAAAAACTTGTGCTACGATAGAGGTAGCACTGTTTTGGTATGAAATGGTTTCTGATGAACTGGACTCCTTAACCCCAAATCGTCAGGAATACGATATTTTCATTTTGCATGAGTATTCTCGTTAGTTGTGAACCTGTATAGGGCATGGGGCTGTTTATCCGATCAGTCGTCCGACGGTAAGGGTTGCAGTTGTTGGATTCACTAATGTTGTACCTGTCCGATTGAGCTCCTCCATTAAGGAACTAGCGGTTAGCCCCTAGTCAAGTCGTTTCACTTGTTGTATTATATTTATTTAGGACTAAGAGGCATAGAAACTTGGTCGCGGGTTTGTGCAAAGGAATTCCTTCGAAGGCGCTTGCTACGACAAACGTGGCACTTTTTGTCTTAATCGTTTTCGAATGACAGGGGCTCCACGCCATTTGTTTTGCACGATCGTTGCAGCATATCTCGGCCATAGAACGTTTACATCCGGTACCAGTTTTAGTTTTCTCTAAATCAGTTTTATTTGGGAAAGGTCTTAACCTCCGACCGCGAGAGACCTGTGAAGAAGAATATTGCACACCTATCGTAGCACGCATCCAAAATCATTTCCCAGAGTGCGATATTGAGCTCCTCGTGTGAGGAGTCCAGGCGTATTCTGCTGCAGGCTCCGATAGCATTGTTTTTGTTTCTCCATACCAGTGTTTGGCGAAATATCCTCCAAGAGGGAGTAACCCGAAAATTAAAAATAAGTGGTGCATCTCTATCGTAGCACGAGCCCCAAATTGAGACGATTTGGGATTAACGATCACGCGGGCATTCAGAGAAATAGTGTGAGACGAAAGGTGTTCGCTCTATCGTAGCACGCGTCACAACCTAAGCTTCTGGACACAACGAAAGTCCAACCCGTTTAGATATGTCATGGCGGCCTAGGTATAAAGCGAACAAAATTAAGCTACGGAAAGAAGTGATAATATTCCGGCGATTTCAGGTCAAGGGGCCGCGGAACGCAGGATTTTACTCTCACGAAGATTATGTACCTTTATCGTACCAGGGGTCTACGTGGGGATATTCGGAAGAGAAATGTGTATACCCGTCTCTTGTGTACGGTGCTTCGAAAATGAGTACCCAAGCAGGTTGCAGGCGGCCTGCTGTTAGTAGGAAGAAGTAATGGTCTGTCTCGGAACAGGATGAGAAGCCACTGGCCAAACGACCACGAAGACCATGAGTTGATGAGCACGCCTCTCACACCATCTCCTCGCACCAGCGTCGTTCGGCACCCGGCAACTATGCGGTCGGTTTCGGCAGGAAAGCATTACTCCTTCAGGTTCAGCGACTCGACCCTCCGCCCCCCATCGCTCTCGATTTGCTTTTTCTGTCGTCGGAACCAACGCTAATGGTGCAAGAATTTATGGATATTTTGCTTCTGGTTCGACTTGCCGAACTCGATTTTTATACCCCCCGCCTCCCCTCCACCCTCCCCGACGACCCTCTTCAATCGACGCTGGCAATCGTGTTGCGCGTGGTCGACAGGAAGGGGATTCCCTCAGGTTCATCATTAGTTCTTCAGACGTTACTGCTGTGCGGATGAAGTTCCCAGCGGACAGGGAGTTCGTATTCACCATCGAGTACGACGGCGAAGATGATGACATCATTGAGGTGAGAGACCGTAGTATGGCTACGGCGGTCAGGCCGTCTGTGCGGCCTCGTTAGTGGTGGCTCGTCTTGGTCACTCGCGGGAGTGACTGCCTTGCTTGGTCCTTCGCGGTCGTCAAATTTCAGGCCGATTTTTTCTTGGCGAGACGAAACTGCTACGGAACTGTGAGCTACGCTAGTGAAAACAATCGGATATGTAAAGTACCTTATTTTGGGGGGGAAACAGAGTCGCTCCGGTTAGTAGTGCGGAAGGGGGTACTCCGCTTGCCGTAGCGTAGGCGGTGAGTGCTCTGTGTCCAAGGGACTATGGTGTCGGTGGAGCACTTTCACAGGAATTTTCTCCGGGAGCGGCCAGGAGCCAGCTTTGCCAACAACGACAATCCAATTTCTGAAGAACAAACTGATTAGTATCCTTGTGATTTCAGGTCGTCACAGAAGGCACGGGCATGGAGCTATTATGCGGCAAACGAGATATGATTTCACTGTGACTCCTCTAATTAGGAACAGAACTACTCGTGCTAGTACCGCAAACGAGACAGAAGAAAAATGGTTTGCTTGACCTGCAACGTGCAGAAAAATGGGTGCGCTGTTGGACATGCAGGGGGGGGTCTTTGTTTGTGGAATTTACAACAGCACAGAACACGCGCATGATGACTTGTTACTAATAATGATGGTACACAACAAGGCACTGAAAAAGGGCCGTAAAGGATTTATTATGTGCAAAAATGCTTGCGCTTGTCGCCGAGTTCGAAGCGGAAAAAAGGTGTTGTTCCGTTACCGCGAACAGCCAATGTTACGGCGATGCTATAGAGGTAACATGGTTTGCATAAAACGGGTTGGAATAACAAGACATCTCGATTAAGGGCAAATACTACAGTGGGAAGGTCTCTCTCGAGAGCTCATGGTTGCAGTAGGGCTCGGAGCCACTCGTGCGAGGGATCCCCGTGTTCCTTTGCGGTTTCAGCCTGTGTTTGTTACTTTAGTTTGCGATATAATTCCGCATCGCGATGGAGCGTCACGTGGCACCGAAGCACTCGTCAAAAGTATTTTATCAGTCCGTGCAGTTCCGAGTCTTCCTAGCGAGTGCTGCACCCACGTAGGGCAAATTCTACGGTAAGGGTCAACGTTTTTTACCCCCTCTTAGGAACGTTTTTTCCAGAGCCTCGGTGTGACTCGCGCGAGTGAACCCCCCGTTCTTTGCGGTCACAGGCGTTCGTTCTGCTGATTTAACATTCTCGATATTTATGCGAAAAAGGATGGCTAGAAACGCCGCACCAACAACATCGCCGAACGTGTTTATGTCGGTGAGGTACAGAGTCACTCGCGAGACTGGAGAACACCCGGTAGTGAATACTGGAGGTACCCACACCCTACCGGAGCCTTGATCGTAGAGAAAACCGAGCTACCCTCCTTGCGGTCGCCCCGGTCTGGACAACTACCCGTTATCGTAAAGTATATATAATTCCAAGTGGTTCCGTTGGGAGCTCTTGACAGCAAAATATATATTTGTCTGTCTGTCTGTCTGTCTGTCTGTCTGTCTGTCTGTCTGTCTGTCTGTCTGTCTGTCTGTCTGTCTGTCTGTCTGTCTGTCTGTCTGTCTGTCTGTCTGTCTGTCTGTCTGTCTGTCTGCCTGTCTGTCTGTCTGAATGTCTGTCTGTCTGAATGTCTGTCGGTCTGTCTGTCTGTCTGTCTGTCTATCTGTCTTGTGTCTGTCTATCTGTCTTTCTGTCTTTCTGTCTTTTTGTCTATGTGTAACTCTGTCCGTCTGTCTAAACATATTTCTGTCTGTATGTCTATTTGTCTGCCTCCCCGCCTTTTTGTCTATCTATAACGCTGTCTAACTGTCTATCCTCATCAACAACGGTTTCCGATATATTTTGTGCTGTGGGAAGGTGTTTTGTTTGTTATCATATTTGTATGCGTGATATTTGCGATACCCACGGTTTTGAAGCCAACGACATCTCGAACCCCTGCCAAGCTTGTGTGGGATACGTAGTCTCACTTCACAACCATACATGGCACAACGTTCAACTTCATCTAACCTTTACACGCGACAGGAGTTCACCAGCGCTGGAGGCGAGCGCATGTGGGAGACCTTCACCTTCGCGACACCTTCTATTGGCAATGATGAGTTCACCATCACCGCTGTATCAGGCCCAACGTTCCCGAACGTCCCCGATTACCCGACGTTGCGGGTGGTGGACTTCCAGGTCGTCGGCGTACCTATTGCTACGGACCCCGGATATTTCGAGGTGAAAACACGTACCACGACAGCTATCGCGTTCCTTGAAAAACTTTTTCATAGCTGGTGCCACGATGTAGAGATGTATTCAGGGCAGGCCATACTTTGCAAGGCACGTTGTGTTTAGGGTCCGGTGGGAACGGATCTGATCGGGTCGCATCTGGTCTGGTCGGGTCGGATTGGGTCGGGTCGGGTCGGTTCTAGTCACACCGAGCTACCGGATTCGACTTAAACCACGACATATGATCGGGTACCTTCCCCTGATCCAATGTGACCGAATCCGACTCATGATATAACAGAACCTCTAATGGTACCAAAACTACGGTGTGGGATCCAATTTATTGTATTTTTTAGCAGTGGCTCGGGATCACTAGCGCGAGTGACCTCCTTGTTCGTTGCGGTTTTAGGCTTTCGCGGTGTCAAATATTTCGATATGAATCCCCAATTGGATATTTAGCTATACGCTGCGCTACCTAAAGGCCTAAAGTGAATTTGCAGTCGGGTACGGAGTCACTCGTGTACGAGTATGATAGCCCAGAACTGATAGTGACAAAGGGGTGTATTGACATTTATCAACATCCCGCCTGTCCTGGCGTTGGTCTTGTGCAATCCTGCTGGTGGGGCGTACGACACGTGAATAGCCCCGTCGTGTACGTTGGTGTATGAACGGTAGTTTCGAGAGCTCACCGTCGTACGCGAAGTGATCTGTACCTAAGAAAACGATAAAAGTTGAGGAACGATATTTTTCGAGAGCGGGATACACAATCACATGAGCTATACGTTGAAGGTTCCGAACGAATATTTTGTTGGCACATTGACAAAACGAATCATAGCGAATTGGTTAGCTACCCCGTCGACGACCCTTGCAACACATGGGGAGGCTAACGTTTCGAAACTGAACACCTGAAAAAAATACCATCCAAAGGTTGGGGATGGATTTTGCAAGGGCAAAACGTTTCTGGCTTGATTCGTGTGATATCGTTTTCTAGTCTATATGTTGAAGGTCAAGGACCTTGATTGGTTGTTGGATTTTAAGCAAAATATTTCCATCCAGGTCATGTTTAGAGTTCAATATTGAGCTATTCGTGATGGCAGCCGAGAAAACTCTGTCGTCACTCCTAGAAAGGGATTGCTCGCTAGGGTGCACGCTACCGCAGCGCTGCGCTGCGCCCCGAGTTTTCGGATGCCCCCGCGTTCTCAATCGTGTCCTCACCCAAACACTTGATTGACGCGTGCTACCATAGAGGTGCACCACCTCTTTCCGATATTTCCTCAATTTGGGAGCTTAAGACCGCTCCCAAAAACTAATTTGGACAAAATATTGTAAACCTGCTACGTGCCGGATGAGAACTCCCCGGGCTTAGGTACACGACGAGATTCACACAAAAACAAACTGACGTATTTCCGGCGATTTGGGGTAAAGGAGCCCCGTCATTTAGGAAACATTCCACACGAAAAGCGATACCTCAATCGTAGCGCGCGTCGTTGGGAGGGACTCGAATGAACTAACCGGTAGCCTAGGTACATGTCTAATACTACTCGAAGAAAAGACGAACGTTCTAGGAATCAGGGATACGGTAAGGTTGGGAAATCCTCTGTTTCGCTGCACGTTTGGGCCCCCAATTACCCGAGTGACGCTGTACGTCGCCGCAATAGACACATGTTAAAGGCTGCTTGTGTGGCGCAGCACAGTCAACCACTCCCTGGCGGTTTCATTTCGGTTTCATTTCGCAATAGCATTGACGCGAAAGCTCAAGACGGACAACCATGAAGGGGTCTTGAACCCGTACCGGTGAGCCCGGCCCACCTCGAAACTAGGCCTCACACGTGACCCTATATCTCTGCCGTAGCTTTGGTGCAGCAGTGGGCTACGATACGGAAAGCATTTTGGTGTTTAAAAGATTCGTCACTGACGGGGCTCTTAAACTCAGCAACTGATCAAAATTGCGTGGACCACGCTTGTTGGTTTTCAAGTTTTGATTCGAGTTTACATATATAGGCCATGCCAACTGTAAATAGGGTTTGAGCACGCCAATAACCGTAAAAATCACTCGATAGCTTGAGGTATTTAACTCAAGAGTAGCTGGGGCCGTCGAAACAAAACTTATACTTTTCACCGCAGAAGGCATCCCCCCAACATTTCGGGTATCTGGTGGAGTCGTCCCTCGAGCTAACGCAGAGGATCTGCCGCACCCGGAGACAATAGGGTTTCATCCCCGGACCAGAAGTATGACTCCATGCATCGTCAAATCCAACCACACGGGGACGAAACTATTTATCCCCTGCGTCGATACCGCCCCTTAAAAACCTTGTCGATGAGACACCCCGTGATACACGCTACGGCAGCGATTCGTCATTTTTTTTTCCCCAATGCTTCTCACTTCAAGTACCCTATATAAGGCAGTGCCTACTGTGACACAGAGGAGTTATTGGTATACCGTCGGTTTGAACTGGCTCGGTGTCAGTCGTGCAAGTGACCCGCTGATGCATTTTGCGGTCTTAGGCCTTTTGTGCTGTAATTACAGTAAGTTGCCATATTGCTGACGAAGGCCACAGTGGAATGGGTGGCGCAGCGTCGAACGCGTGGAACAATATCGCCTACATTCTGTTTTGCCTTGAGGTTCAGAGTCATTCGAGGGTAACTGTTGAAACTCGGTAGCAAGTACAGGCGCACCTCCCTAGCGCAACCATGGACACATGTTACGGTAATGGTAGAGGTACACCACGTTTTTTCTGATGTTCCTCAATTTGGGAGCTTAAGACCTCTTCCTAACACTGGTTTTAGGAAAATTAGTGCTGCCACACCGGATGAACATTCCCATGGCCTAGGTCCACGACGAGATTTGTGCAAAAGTGATGACCTATTTCCGACGATTTCGGGTTAAGGAACCCCGTCGTTCAGAAACCGTTTGCCCAAATAAAGGTACACCTCTATCGTAGCACGCGTCCATGGCCATTACTCGCTACAATAAAACGGGTTTCATGTAAACTGAATAAGCGAACTCGGTATGCATACCCAAGGCCCAGGTATACAACACACGAACATTGCTCAGCAACAGAGACTTATATTTTCGGTAAAGCTAGGTAGGCCATTGGGAGTGTTTATTGTTCGTGGAACTGCTTATGCATTGTTCGTCAACCTCTTCTGGGTTGTGGGTGGGGTGTCGGCGTCTCTAAAGTTAGCTATGCGCCTCAGAAAACAGCTAGTTTGCACATCTACCGTAGCGTGGTGCGTCGCCACGGGAATGTCTACTGGTGGACCTTTTCATGTGACGTCCAATCTACGGTAGGATTCCCAGTGAAAACATTCGGGGTTTGCACCTGCTGCGGCGGCATTTGCAAAGGTAGGGGGTGTGTCCGCTGACGCATGCAAATGTGGTAGAGGTGCACCAACTTGTTGCTGAGACTCATCGCCTGAAGAGCTTTAAATATCACAGAAAAAGCTTTTGATGAAATATAATTGGACGCGTGCTGCGATAGATGTAGCACTTTTCGTGTGAAATTGTTTGTTTATAGTGGGATCCTCAGCCCAATATCGTCGGAAAAACGACCATGTTTTTTGCAAGATACTTGTTGTGTACCTAGGACAAGGAATTTTTCATCCGGTAGCATTTTAGTTTTTTTTCTTCTCCAAATCAGTTTATGAGAGGGGTCGGAAGCATATCGAAACTTGAGGAACTTGAGAAAAAACGTGCTACATCCCTCATCTATTGTAGCACGCCTGTGTGAGAGCAATGCAAGTCCAACCCGAGGAATAAAAGCATGGCCTATGCATGTGCAATAAACTTTTATACTTCATAGAAACGAGAAAAACCCGTTCATTTTGGCTAAGGAGCCGTGCCATTCATAAATCAGAATGGTCCCCAAAACGCCTCAAAATGTCGTACAACGTATCGGTTCGACCCACGTCTCCACCTTCTCCTGTCACGCCGGTCTTTCGCTTGCGCGTGTGCGCCCGTGGAGCAGATGGTCTCTACTGCTGTCGACGTGTGGGAAGTCGTTCCTGACATCATTGGAGACGGGGTGTCCGATCAGAAAGAGATCATGACGGCCATTTGCGAGACCAAGGGCGCCGCGTTTGACGGGACCGACTGCGTCGGGGAACTGGACGATTCTACCGTAACGGTATGTGCCATCAATTTTTGTTTTTTTCTCGTTGGTGTTCTTGTTTTTGGCCTTGTTATTTTTTTTCTGCATTATTCTTCGTGTTGTCGCCCGTTTTTGGTTTGGTCTTCTTCTGGTTCTTGTAATCATGTACGTGAGGGCTTGGGTTTTCCCTTTTGTTCTTGTGCTTTCGTTTCGTTGTCTTGTTCCCATCATTTTTTTGTTGTTTTTCTTTGTTTTTTTTAAATAATTATTTGCTTCATTCCTTACGCGTTGTTGTCGTTGTTGTTTATATAGACTATCTGCGAGACTAAATCCCTACTTTGACAGCACTGCCTTTGTCGGGAACCTCGACGATCCAACGTTCCACATATAAGGATATTTGAGGAGCCGCAAGCAGTGTAACTTCTTCGAAGCCACCCCGTGTCAAGCCATTTTCTTGTTAATATAGTCTATATACTAATATGGCCTTACATATACATAGTCTTATGCGATTACTACTGTAGTTCCGAGCAGTTACATCTCTTGACACGTCAATGTGTCTGGTCTTATCTTCCGTGGTTTGTTAAACAGGTTAGATATAAACTGCGTTAACCACTTAGTTCCCACACGCATGCTACGGCAAGAAAGCATCAAAAGTTTTGTGAGGGTGCTGCGATGACTAGGCGATATTTTACTTCGCCCTGAAGCTGATTGTGCATGAACCGTGTGTCATGCTCATAACCCACCGAACCTTGTAAAATACACGCCGAAACCTGTTGATAAACCAAGTGTTATCAACAGCAGAACCCAACTAGATATTTCTTGTTGCATTTTGACACCGCCCCCCCCCCCCTGCCGCCCCAGCATTGTCAACTAATGTCAAGATGAAACGCGGAAAGTGTTACGTCGACGGGCCGACGTTCTCCAAACGTAACACACGGTATTGCAGACAAAGAGCACCGTTACAGGGGGAAAGGGGTTGGCAACCTTTACCTTGATTGGCTCTTTCGCTTTTGGGGTATATTTCGTTCAGCTTCTCAGGTTGACAAAGAGACGCGCGCTACGTTAGAGGTTCACCGCTTGTTTTTCTGAGGGTCCTCGATTTGGGAGCTTAAGACCTCTCCCAAAAACGGATAGGGAGACAAATCAAAAACCGCTACGGGAGGCACAACAAGAACCACGCGCCTAATTTTAGACAATTGCATGTTGAGGAGCCCCGTCCCTCGGAAACCATTTCAGTCGCAAAGCGCTACCTCTGTCGTAGCACGAGTCAAGCGCTGTTTTTCCCCCATGTTTTGCAGCTCATCTCGAATGATATTCACGCTAGTGACTAGCCCAATTGCTGGGCGTACCACATCGCCACTGATTGGTTTGATAATTCAAAATTTGACCCCGCCCCCGCCCCCCTCCTAAATTTGACGTGGTCTGGTGTGGGGGAAAATTTGGGCCTTTCTGTTGCACACAAGCTTCTCACTTTCCACCCACCGTACATGTCCACCTCGAACATCACACCCCTGACGCGTGTCACGATAGAAGTGCACCACTTTTTCTTCTGAATTGTTTTGCTTTGGGAGCTTAAGACATGTCCGTCTTAACCAAAAAAAAACGTACGTTGGAGAAATGTATAAGTGCTATGATACAGAATAAAAAAATCCTACGGCCTGGGCATACAAGAAGAGGAGTCACGCAAAAACAAAATAACCTATTTGCGACGATTTCGGGCTGAAGATCCGCGTCATTCAACAAAACATTTCAGACGAGACATGACACCTCAATCGTAGCACGCGTCCCCCTCGTTTGATTTTCAATGCCGATCTCGTCGACGATCAGAGACCTTTTACGACCGGCGTGTGGCGATCGGATGATACCGCACGTTAATGTCTAACACACATTTGTGACTGATGAGAATCGTCAATTTACGCTATCGTAAATAACTGTCCAGTGTCGTGTCGTTTCGGCGCGCCATCGTTTATTGCATACCAATTGCACTCAACGGGACGGCTGGGGTGGACCATTTTTTGCTCCTGCGTTTTCACAGCCCGCACGAGTGACTCTGCAGCTCACTGACACGAATCCGTAAGGTGCGAGGTGGATGGGTAAGAGCAATTGAAGCGAGCAGCCTCAAGACCTAAATATAACATAGCACCGTAAACAGCACCGCAGGCGTCGGCCTAAACGTGCTACCTCGCCATCGTACTTTTCTTCAAAAATTATTTGCTCGTTCACTAGGCCCCCCTTGTTTCCATTTAAAATATATGGTACAAATCAACACTATCTATCATATACACCAGATCACCGTTAGCCCTTTATTCGGTCCGTGTGTGGTGCGCTAGAGAGTACGACCTCTTTGTTGGGAGAAGCCGCCTTATTCATTCCGGGTCATGCGTTCAATTCTCAAGTCGTGCCACGCGATTTTGATCGCTTTATATAGGGATACCGATTTATATAGGGATACCGCCTTATCGGGGGACAGACCGCCAGGAGCGTGACCGCGCTTCGGTACGAGTAGGACCGTGCTGCGCTCGTCCGGTGCGAGTCGTTTGCAATGTTGGCGTCGTCCTTCGGACACTAATTGTATCATCTAAGTCCGACAGTGGCCGATGCTGAATGAAGTCATTAATATACGTCGTCCAATTGTTTCCTCGCTGAATTTTCAAAAGGGCTAACTTGAGCCCCCCCCCCCCCCCCCCCCCTGTCCCGAACACTAAAACCAACCAGGTCCACATGGTAGGTGGAGATTATTTCGTGGACAGTCCGGTCTACATCAAGAGTGGGGTGACGCTATCTGGCAGCAGCGGTGAGAGTTGCGAGGTGTGCACACACATGCTTGCGTACGAAGGCTCCAACAACGGCAACACAGAGGAAGATGGCATCGTTGTTATCGATGGCGTCATAGACGCAGAGGTGAGCGGAAAACCAACACAACAGTATGGGCGGGAAACGGGGTCGTACTCATTTTGTTAATGGCCGTAGTCGTTTGGCCATACACCCTTGCATCCCTAGTATGCCGAGGCGGAGCACGTCGGGTTTCGCCAACAAGGCAGACATTGCTTGCACCAAGCGCAAAGCGCCGTGGGGTGTTCGGAGAGTCGAATCATTAGTGAACGCCATCCTTCCGAGAACCGCTCGTAAGACGGTGTTCGACACCTTGTGCCTACTTTCATGCTTTTGGATTACAGCGTCAATGAGTGACACTGCTTTTTAGTGTAGTGGGGGGGCAATGAACGCATTTCAAGAACAGCCGTCGTACGACCATAGGACCTTGCACCCCTACGATGTCCGACCAAGAATTTCCGGCTTTCGTCAATGAGAGGAAGACATTGCAGGCTGCAGGAGCGATGCGTCGTGATGTCTTCGCCGAGTTACATATGAACAGGGCACTTCTTTTTCAGTGATTCGGTGTCACTCTCGCGAGTGACCACCTGTTCCTTGCGGTCACAGCTTTCTTTCGATCTGCTGTTGAACATTCTTGAACTACGGACACGAAAAGGGGTGACTGTCTACGCTGCACCAAAATATTCGCCAGACGTGTTTGTGTCGGTGAGGTACAGAGTCACTCGCGCGCGTAGCTCAGACCTGGTAGAGAAAACTGGGGGTCGCCCCCGTGGCGTAGTCTTGATCCACTCGTTCAAGCGTCACGCCGCGCCCCCGTTCTAAAGTATGGATAGTAATGACGATGGTGATGGTCTCGTATGTAGACGTGGACGCGTGCTACGAGAGAGGTGGACCACATTTTTTCTGTGGTCTCTCTCTTTCGGAGCTTAGGACTGCCTTCAAATTGTTTGGAGAAAATCAACCGCACTAGGTACCGGATAAAAAATCCCATGGCCTCCAGTGGGTGTACAACGAGAATCATGGGGAAATAATGGCCTATTCCGAGGACGTTTTTTTTTGCGTTGAGGCGCCCCGTCATTCCGAGACCATTTCAGCTGAAACGTGCTCCCTCTATGATATCGCAGCACGAGCCCGTGTTCTACGACAGACGTGCTCAACATCGGATGAACTCTACCATAGAAGAAGCTGGACACACCTTCAACTTGAACCATTTGATATGACTGTCGGGTTGCACTTTCCTCTTTCACCAAAAGTCAATTTCCGGATAGATATAACCTCCTATAAGAACGAAGAGCACAGGAAAAATCAGGGGCACCCCTACCGTGAAGTGGGGCATTAGCTCCTTCGCTGAACGCCGGTAAAACATCCCGACGGCAGAAGACATAATAGCAAGATGCTGACGTCCATTAGGTCAGTTTGCTGACCCACACACTGGCTAACACTGAAGGAAGTCACAGCGGCCTGTATCTTTTGTGAAGACACACTCGCCCGTACCACGCGTGAGCGAATTTTCACACGCAGCTTTTGTATCCATCTCAAATCTATGCATTTTTTTTGTTTTTCAAAACAAATGTACGCATATGTACCATATTTATTCAGTAGTCCTGGTACGAAGGTAACTCGGTTATACCGGCCGCGGTATTGCAGCCGGTACCATCTGCCAGCCACATAGCACGAAGAAGTTGTTAATTGGTTATAGAGTACATGTTGGGGTACAAGGGGGCTTCGCCGGTGGCCCAGTTAGAGCCGCCAACGAAAGCCCAACGGGGCAGTCAGCCACTGTAGTAACTGGAAACGGTAGTGGTCGATGCCGATGGCTGGCTAACAATCTTCGATTACTTTCTCTTGAAACACCACAGGCACAGAAAATGTATATATATATATGCTGTGTCCACATGTATATTATGTGTTGTTACTTCTACGTCCATCCCTTCGTCGACAAAGTTTTAGAGGCCTCCTTTGGGGCCCGAAGGGACTTTGAGTCCTTGATCCAGTAATTTAGCCAATCAACGAACGAGTATGCCTACACCAAGCCCACGTTGCTGGTGGTTCTTCGTAGGATGAAACTCAGCTCACCCTTAATGCGACCCGCCAAACACCTTACGGCGCTTCGCGCTGAGTGCAATAGTTAGCTGTTTGGTTAGCGATAATCCAGTGTGCTGCGTCCCGTTATTGGAAGGCCTCGGGGGTCTGTGGTTCTAATCGTTACCGTCTTGAACGACAAGATGAGCACGCCATCCCCCTCGCCTGCTCAATTGTTGGAGGTTACCCTTACGTGGAAGGAACGACCTCTTGCCTCAGAGCGGACATGTGATCAATAAGAAAAATCATACGGTGAGGAAGTCATGAGAACGCTCCCCTACCGCCTCCCCCTAACACGACCTCCTCTCGTGCATGCAGGTAAATATCATCAGAACAGGCTGGAAAACGGACCCAACCGGGGACATTGTGTCCGGCACATTCGGCAACCTAGGCCTGGACGTCAGAGACTCAGAGGTAGGGCCAGACTTTCATCTCATTTTTTTTCCGCTCGTAGAAAAGCACTGCTGTTGTTTTGGTTTGGTTGAGGCGCTAACCATGGCAGCAACGGGTTCTTCGATAGCGGTATACTATCATTTTTGAGCCAAGTATCTTCTCCCTGGCAGGGAGTTCTTAACTCAGGTGTGCTGTACCTAAATTGTCGTCTCGTGCTTCAATGTGCCCCTTGTTTTTCTGGGGCTCTTCATTTTTCATGGAGCGTTAGATGAGGATGTTCGTCGGGATGCTCGCTACACCTTTTTCAAGGTATTTTAAGGGTTAGATCACTTATCCCGGGTCGGATCCGACCAGGTTGTCCCAACCCGACATTACCTTACCTGACCGTGGTATTAGATAACATCTTGATCGTGTGACCCCCTGATCTGACCCGACCCGACCGGACCTGACGTGACCGCAACTGGCGCGGGAGAAGTTAGAAACCGCCCGCGAGTCCAGTAATAACCGTTGAAAAGCTGTGACTTTTTCTCCAAAGCCGATGACGAGTGAGGTATGAAGATCGAGATGCGAGGAGCCCACCCGTAACGTAGCAGTGATCCCCTGCATGCCTCCTCGGCACATGGCCATTCTATCCGTCGTCGGTGAAGCCTACCGTTTGAGTACCCCGTTGAAACTAATTCGGTGCTTCACGCGGGAGTTGTCGCCGTTTAGTTGCCAGTGTTGTCTGATGCCACGGTATGTCAGTGACTGTCAAGATTTCGGTGATGAGCCCACCTGTCCGGACCATGTTTCTACGAGGGGGCGTAATACGGTAGAGGTGTAGGACGTTTAGGTTCAGCGGTTGGAAGCGTGCCGCGGTATTGGGTAGCTCGTCACGGCTTCTTTTTTTGCTTAGCGATGAACCCCTATAACCCGAAATGGCCATTATTATCCTTTTGCGATATTCGATTATTTCGCTTTCCTGTTGCATGGGCTTACCTTACCGTTCTTGCGGACTGATGTCGCGATTTTCAAACGTCACGAACTCTCTCAGACCGCAGCGAAACAGGGGTTACTCGCGCGAGTGACCCCAAGCCACTGCCAACCTCGGCCCCTAAAAGGGGGACCCCCCTATCACACCCACAATTTCACCACCGGGCCTGAGCCACTGGTCGAGCGAGTTACGTGATGCTAACTCATGGCGGACACCAATTGATCAGGCGATCAAGTTGGCGCGCTATACATTGCCATATCCCTTTGCCGATTGACTTCGTGAAATTGAACACAAGATAAAAACTTAAATATCGGCAAGGAACGGGGGGCGTGTTACTCGCGCGAGTAACGCCGACCCAACGCAAAACGATTGGGCAACCCAACAGGAATCCCCCCACCGTACGTAGCCTGGGTCGATTTTCGTTTCTGAATGACCGGGCGCCTCAACCCATATAGACGTCCGAATATCGTTTTTTTTCAATCCGATTTTCATGCTCACCTAGGCCATGGTTTGTTCACTACAAAAGCACTTTCGGATATTCCGCACATCATTTCATTTTTCAGCATATCATAAGGAAAGCACTTGTCAGCCACCGGGAGTTGTTTAGCAGAAAACTTCAACTTCTATAGTGGCACGCGTCTCATACGTACAACAAAAAGTAGAATCGGCATGTTAAGCGTGGTACCGCTTTTCGAACAACTATCATGCTGAGCAAAAAAGGCTGCGTACGGTGCGGGGGGAACTTCTGGTGGCCCGTTTTTCGGCGGCTTAGACCCACACGCTTATTAGACTTCCCGCTTTGTTGACAGTTTTCAAAACATAAAAAAGCTGCATCACGGTGTGCATTGCCACCATGCGGGCATTGAAGCGTTATCCACGCAGCGCCAGCGAAGTATGTATACGCCTGTTCTTGAACGAAGATCCAGGGCCCCTGGCACGTTTTGCCTAAACCGTACAGTGACCAGGGGCGTGCCCGTTGCTGCGGGCGTGGCCGCCCTGACGGACAAGTTGTCTCTAGAAAAATCGGCGGCTTCAACGACCGGCGACGTTTCGATTTTCGCCCCGTGTGCTCAACAACTCACAGGAATTGCGGTTCAGCGATCTCCAGCCTGACGGTACTCGCGCCGGCGGTGCCCGCTTTGTCGACTCCAAGAACATCAGGTAACTATTGGAATGCCTGTCGATTAGATGTACTGGGTTTTTTGTATGTATTGGAAAGGCTTCACGTTACCGGGGTGTACCCAAAGTATGACTATCGATGACAAGCCCAACATGTACGTGGTCTTATGTCGACTATGATGGGTTTTTTCCCGCTCCACATTTTTTCCCCTTCTAACGCCGAATAGTTTCCCCCCCGTAACAAGCCGATTTACATGGTCTTTATCCGTTGCTGTCATGAACCGGACGAATACTCTAAAACGCATCACGTACTAATTCCAACTAGTTTGTTTCTCGTGGCAAGCATATTCTCTTGGTCTCATATCTGCTATTGTCGTAAACCGGATGGCCTAAGAGGTTTGGCACAGCATTGTAGTGGATCTGCGGTTCGATCAAACGTATCTGGACTGTTATTTGTACACGGAGGTGCTCGATTTGTCGACCCCCCACCGATGTGAGATAAACATCATGTTGAAATTTAGAGTGCTCTAGTTTAGGTCACAGATGCGTGTACGTTGAACAGTAATGCTTTTGATGGGTTCTCGTGCGTGTTGGGAAGTAATACAATGAACGTGCCGTTCGATCGTATTGATCGTGGAGGTGCTCGCACCGGCGATAAAGTAACACTGAATAGGTAATCACCATGTTTTATTGCGTGGCCGGGGCTCTTGCTCCAATACCGGTGGACCCTACGTTTCCGAGGCTCCTCATTACCCTAACCGTTAAAAGGCCTTCAACGTTAACCCGCCGCTGCGACAAACGCATATGCGACGGTAGAGGCGGAACTTGTCCTCTCCGAAGATGTCCGATTTCGGAGCTCCACACGCCGCCTAAAACTCCACGTTGGCCAACATTGCGCAATTGATTACGGCGGAGAATCCCATGAGCTAGGCGTACAAAGTTTACACTACAGCCCGCGGCTACGGCATGTTTAGAGTATTTGTTTCGAACATAAGGGGTCAGAGCCATCCCACCGTAGGGGTGCAGGATAAGTCCCTGAGGTCCCTCACATGAGGAGCTAGTTCATTATCTCGCCCATATAATGACTTCGAAGGCATTCGTTCGCACAACCCGACCAAGCTTCTATACCTTAGTTCTAAAACAGTATGTGCTCGTAAAATTGCTTCACTAACTTGAAGTTCCTCTATTGAGAATGTCAATCGCCCAGGGACATTTGGCCAAACGAATGTGCAACCCCTACCGTGGGATGACTCGTCACTCGCTCCAGTAAGTGAAGCCCTGTTCATTTTGCCGTTATACCCATTCGTTCTGCGTTAGCTGTGCAGAGTGAATCATTAAATGAATGGTTAGCCACGCTGCGCCCAACAGCTTGTCGTAAAGTGTTCCTGTTGGTGGCGGTAAAGGGTCACTCCTTGGAGTGGCTGGAATAATACGGTCATGAAAAGAGGGGTTTCCCCGCTTCTGCGGCCTTTATCTACATTGCGAATCGCATATGAGGATTATAAATATACCTGATAGTTTTGCATTTGCACCACTTGTCATACGATATCTTTTTGCCCCAGACCTGACACCTCGCTATCGTACCACTCATCACTTATTTTTCCGATGACATGTGGAGTCGCCGCAAATCGGGCGGGGGGACCGGCCCTTGCCCATAGTATTAACTTGATCGATGATGCGTTGTGTTGGTTTGTTTCCTTCTGTTAGCGCGATATGGTTTCTCGAGGGCAGCTTCGAGACCGGCAACTACATGGACCTTACTCGCGTCGACGACTTCTCCTTCACACTCATCCCGGTAAGTGCAGTAGGCGTTTTTTTACATGTTTACAGACAGACGTTACGCACAGACGATGGGCGTCATGAACTCCGTTTCGTGATCTTCGTCCTCCGTAGGGGGGCGTAAATTCAGGCTTGTGTATGAATGGGATTTTCTTGTCTAGATCACGCAACCGAAGGAAATCCGTATGATTTGTTTCTATCACCTACAACGCGTTGACGATTTGGCGGTGACGCGCGCGAGGCCGGGAACTAAATGGGCGTCATGTGGAGTATGGTGACTTGTCCTCCGGGATTTTTCCGATGAGCGTTAACGTTGCACGCGTCGTAGAGATCTGTGTTTTGCAGGAAGATAGATCCCTGGCAACCGTATAATTTGTGTTGAGACAGTATATAGATCACGTTACAATGTGGTAGACCCATCGTCTGCACGAGATAGAACGTGATTTTTGATGGTGGCACCTTGAAGAGATCGGCAATGACACGCGTCTCGTCAGCGTTGGTGGCTTCCCTTTCATCCGTACCCTGCTAAAGGCCAACAATACCTGCTTTTGTTAGATCCTAATTCATGATCTGTGGTTCATTCAGGGCAGATAGATGCCTAGTGAATACATGATATATATATCAGAGTAATATACACTCCCACGCACTTCACCTCATTATCTTTCTAGAGTCATGTATGCCGCTGCTGCAATTGCCACATCCCCCGCCCGCCCCCAACGCCCCCTCCTTTTCCACCACCCACACCATCGCCTAGACCTAGCACAACGCGTATAGCAAACCCCTACATCTATGCGACCTAATATTTCGGCCCCCTCCCCCCCCCCCTCCCGGCCCCCTCCCCCAACCTCC
Organism: Undaria pinnatifida; assembly: GCA_012845835.1. Classification (NCBI taxonomy): domain Eukaryota; class Phaeophyceae; order Laminariales; family Alariaceae; genus Undaria; species Undaria pinnatifida. The sequence goes on along the minus strand of JABAKD010000018.1, from coordinate 3,485,242 downwards.
ATCACCCCACCCCCCCACTCAACTGCCCACCGCCTGAAACACTCTGCTCTCTACTCACTGGTTGTACGACTTTCAGGATATACATGATAAACTGGCGCATTCTTTCCAAAACCGTCCCATTCATCCCCTTAAAGGACGTATAGTTTCAACGCACAGATTGAGCTGCCCCGCCTGTCCCGCCCGCCCCCCCCCCTTAATAATGAAATGGTGCATTTTTTCTGAAACCTTGAGATTTATCCCGTTGAAAGATATATTTTTTCCACGCACAAGTTGAGCTGCCTAACCCACCGCCCCCCCCTTCCCCCCACCCACCCCCGCCTCCTATAAATCAGGTCCCCAGGTCCTCAAACATTTCGTCCTCCCCTCACCGGTTATTCGACTGACAGGATTCACTTGATAAACTGATCAGTTTCCTTCCACAACTGTCAGATTTTGTCTCCCTCAGAAACGGGTTTTATAGTTTCCGCGCAATGACTGACTACCATCACCCCGTTAACCCTGATAGCTACACTGTAGTTGCAAGGGGAGTCGCCGACCTATATCCTTAATGAGGGCACACATCCCGTAATACGCGCGATCGGAGTATATCACACTGGTTGCAAATATGAGTTTCGACCAAGTATTCGATCTCACAGCTGGAGTGTATTTTAATTTATTTAACATGTGTATATGTTGCGTAGGTCAAGATATCGGGTGATAGCCATATTATCTGCAAGACGTAGAACCTGTTGCCTGTTGTACGGCGGCGCCTACGAGACCGGGAACGACACTTATCTAATCCGGGTCGAAGCGCTGTTGGCGCAGCGTGGCACACCGTTACATGGTAACGCATAACACAAAATCTGCACAAATATGACAGGTAGCCTCTGCTTAGAGTGACTCTGGGCAGTTGCAAACAACCGCCTAAATGATGAACCCCTTGCCGTATTCCTGTCACGTCCAGCGTTTTCGGTCTAATATAATCACGTGCATACGATGATATTTTCTCGTGTGTTTGTATTGTCGTTCTCCCGCGCGTGGGCACCAAGAAGACCAGTCTTGGAGGGTCGCCACAACACAACGTGTTGTGGTTTAGAGAAAACCCTATTCACTGAGTTAACCACAGCCCTGAGCTTGTCGTGTACACGCCAGCTAATCGCTTGAACATTACGTCCTCTCTCGGTGAAATTTGACTATCGGTATATCATATTTTATGTTCGGTGTTGTGTTTGTACACCGTTTTGGCGTATATTCAGACAAAATTCGAGGACTATTCTGGAGGAGGGCCACGAACCAATCCGCTTATTTGTTAACGGATACGTTCCACACCTACGGAGCTAGCTGCCGCCGCTGACGTTTAGTTCAGTGTTGTACGTGGCTTGTAACATTCCCATCTTGTAGGGGTGATATCTATGTAGTCTTAGGCCCTTCACCTCAGCGTGTCTTTACCTGAATCAACAAACGACCTTTTCTTGGGAAGACCAAGGCTATCATATTGGGCGGCCGGGAGGGGACGGGGGGGGTGCATGTTCACTGCTGATTCTTTTCGCCTGGTCGCACTAGTTTATCTAAATCTCATGGATGAAGACACGTTAAGACGATTTACACTCGCGCAGCGCTCAGTAGCGTATGTTAGTATTGATGGCTTCATGTCGAAAAAAAATATTAACATCACGAACGTTTATGAATGGTAAAGGAAAGGGGGGAGGGGGGGGGGGTCACTCGCGCGAGTGGCCCCGAGACACGGCAAACAAAAAAATAGCGCGGAAGGAATCCCTCTACCATAGTCTGGAACGCGTTCTACGACAGAGACTCACCACTTTTTTTCTTCAAGGTTCCTCAACTTTGGGAGCTTAAGACCTCTTTCAAAAACTGATTTGGAGAAAAGTGAAAATGATACCGGGGGTAGAAAATAGTTTGGCCCAGGTGCACCACGAGAATCACGCCACAAAAAAATGTCGTATTCTGACGATTTCCGGTCCAGGAGCCCCGTCATTCAAAATATATTGCAGACCAAGAGGGACCCTCTACCATATCCTGGGTCGGAAAACCAAGGCTACGGTAGAGGTTGGGGGGGGGGGGGGGGGGGGGGGGGGGCATTTTCATTGCCGGGTTTGTGCCCCACGGACGGAAGCCCTCTTGGCGATGTTTTATCGCGCAGCGTGTAGCTTACCATACCATTGCACGGGTTGATGTCGCGACATTCGAACATCACGAGCCCGTTCAGAATACCGCAAGAAAACAGGGGTTACTCGCGCGAGTGACTCCAAGAAGGCATCGCAAAACAAGGCCCCAAGCAGCGTCTCCCTACCGATGGACAACTTCATGGCCTAGGTATTAGAATATATGTAAAATATACTACACAAAATGCATTTCAGTTATATGTGCGTGTCTCTTGAGGCATGGTATTCGAATATATGTATGAATATTTACATAAGCACACAAAAAGCATTCCAGTGATGATACGTGCGTGTCTCTTGACGCCAAAGACCCCGTCATTTACAACCAGTCTCACAGGAAAATGTTACCTTTGTTGTAGCACATTTCCGGCTGTGATGTATACCTTTCCCCCTCAATATCGCGTCATTTTTAGCCATTTGTGTTGGCCGGATAATTGAACGTTTTGATCGGTTGTGTGTGTTTACGTCACCGTTTGCATCGCCAAATTGCCTCCCTTGCAGTCCGTGCGTGGACTACGCCTGGAAGACTGCCACAACATCTACCTGATGGGAATCGACGACTTCGGAATATCTGACCCCCGACTATATCCCTCCTCAAGCGGCGACCAACCAGAAAGCGTAGTCATCACCGGCGATTCATCCGGGATCGTTTTCCAGGATCTCAACATTATGTTCGGGACAGGTTCGTGTTCTAATTTGGCGTATGACCAATGCTACGGTAGGGAGACAATTTTGCAGCCGGCATTTGTCGACGACTTACTCGCCCGAGAAGTCTACCTGGTATTTTGTGCCGTTCTTGCGATACGCACGGCCTTGGAATGGTGACTGGTTGCCACGCTGCCCTGTTTAAGCACGCAAAGTCCTTTAGTGCACGATGTACACAGCCACTCGCGAGCGAATGATGTCAGCTCAAGATAGTGAAATGCGTTATAACATACTATGTATGTGTGTAAACCGTGCGATTTTTTTTTCTGGCTTGCCGTTCTCCGACGGCGGAGGGTTTTCTTTCACTCTCCGTTGCTGGGCATGCAAGAAATGCCCATCGGTACATTCCGACACGTGTCTCGACCCCAGCCGAGGTCCGTGAAGGTGCTCTCGGTATTGAAGATAGCTGAGCTGATTTTTCTTCTTAAGTAGTGCCGTTTTGACTGGCTGTTCAAGCCAAGCACGTACGTGGAAACCCGCTTTTGTTTCCCCCTTTCGACATGCGACGCCCCCTGGACCATAAGTCAAGACTATCTCGAAGGGGAAAACCTCGTATAGCACTACCGTATGAAACACAGTATTCACGTCTGTTTCATTTGTGCTTCATCCTATAGTATATCTTCGCAATATCCTCGCGCTCCCTCCCGGCAGTAAACCAGAGCCGAGGTCAAACAGTGCTACCAGTCACCCGGTGGCGTAGCGCGCTATCCTCGAGCTTGGTATATTTCAGTTTCGTGCGTTCGACCCTCCCCCCCCAAGTGCACACTCGTATGAGTTCGTGGGGTCTTTTTCTCGTGCACAAATTTACTTGCGGAAAGCGCGAGAGCGTGAGTTAGCAGCACCCGATAAACAATCGACGAGCAGCAGTGATACTGCTGAACCTTATGCAATATAAGGAGGACACACAACCCGTGATACGCGCGATCGGAGCATCACGCACAGCTTGCAAAGATGAGTTTCGACAAAAAAATGGATCTCACAGCTGGAGTGTATTTTAATTTTTGTAATAAAAACTGAAGGCGAGAACCGGGGGTGGAGAAGGGACGACACCTGTGATCACGGCTTGTCCACGAACTGGGAGGAAGACGTGTGTGAAAAAAAAAGAGAAAAACGTGTGCCTTCCTCCTTCCTCCCCACTGCGGTACGTGCCTTCGTTTCCATCACGAGAATAAATACACGTTTCAGTCCCTCGTCTAGTCGCGCCGATATGTATTATATAATCCCTCGTCCCCTGACTCCAGCTGCCCTAGAATTCACCCAAACACTGAATATGACGCGTGGTTCTTTAGGCGTGGCACTAAGACACCTTTAACTCTTTTCTACCTGGTAGATATTTCTCTCGGGACCTGGAAAACGACTTCTAGAAACAAAATTTTAATTTCACCAGATGCTCAGGATCGTGATCTACGTGGCATTGCAACTTTTGCGTATAAATACGGCAAGTAGTAAAATTCCGCACCATTGTTGTCGTCGCTTTTTTCCTTAACCCGCCCACCTGCTTCGCTCGTTTTCCCGTCCCATGTCTGCAGAGCCGCGCATCCTGATGGAATCCACGGAGCCTCTTACACTGGACAACATCTTTGACTACGAAGACGCCGTCAGCGGGGATTGCATCGTACAGGTCCCAGAGGTGAGGGGAGAGACGTACACTTAGTACTGGTCCCTCTACAGTGCCGATTGAGTTTTGACTGTTGCCGGTACAGTGCTGGTGATTTCGTTTTGGCGCGGTCCCCCAGGTGAGAGTAGACCCGTACTGCGAGTATTGGCCTCTCTCTAGTGCCGACGGAGTGTTGACTACTGCCGGGGTAGTGCCGGGGTGAAACTGCTTGACAACAAGGGTGGAACCCTTTTTGCTGGTATCGACAACGGTGTTAATATTATTCATAGGGCCAGTGTGGGGTATGTTGCCGATTTTCCTCGCTGGGTCGTGCCGACACAATAGGAAGACAACCATTTTGTACAGCAGAGGTGGTAGTCTCGGTTGAACAGTGCAGGTCGCCCGCGATACCGCCTTGGCGATTGTTTGTCGTAGATGGGGACGACTATCAATAGAAGTGGCAGGTACGCGAATTAGCACTTACTTCCGGAGCAGTGCCGAATTTTCTGGTGTGGCAACTACCGTCGTCATACGAGGACCAACAGTATTCCTTAGAGCCCGAGTGTCTCAAAACGTAGTCTATACTCTGTGGTAGGAGAGAGTTTGTGTCCGTTTCAAACAAGCAGTCGTCTGCGTACAACGAAGCCGTGTACCTGTACGGGGACCAGAGCTGCTACGCTATAGGTGCGCGATTTCTTGGAAATCCCTTCACGTATGGAGCGCTTTTGTCATCCCGAACCTACGTCGATAAAAAGAAAGCTTCGCAGTCGCACGGCCGTTGAGTTTAGATGATACAATTGCGACAAATACACTGTGTTTTGACGGTCACCCTCGTCGATCTGCGAAAGAAACGGCCAACAGTTCCTGCCCCCGCCACAGCAAGCCTAGAACAACCAAGAGTAGTAAAGGCACTAATCAGTGCAGTGTTAACTAGCCAAGGAACCTTGCACCCATTGGGACCGATTAACGTGGACCACCTGCCCGAGTGTCCAGGTCCGTCGCTCAAAAACGGCAAAACGGCGCTTTCGGAAAATATCCTAAAACGGATACTACTCCCGGTTCGTTTTCTTTTGGTAATGGGTACACACTAAATATCTACATTGGTAGTCGAAAATGCACCCCACCGACCCACGCGGTTGGCGAGCGAGTGCGTTTTCGTTCTTTTGGGCGCGCTGGCACTACTGAAGCATGTGGTAACTAGGTAATTACATCAAGTACTAGCGCATTTTGAAGTCTCTGCATCTTTTTACAACTACACGTGTATGCGCTGTTCGTGATCTCACCCACACGCACTTCGATATCTACGACGTATGGCACACACCTATTATACTCTTCAAACGTGTCATTCATGTGTCACCAAAAAAGAAGCACAAGGTGAGCCGCTTGTAGATAGATATGTCGTCGCACTCAACGACACACTGCAACGAACGAAGTTATTTCGCGTTCGCATTCAAAGAAGCTGAAGAATCCAAGAGAGTGGTCCGACACGTGACTCCCTCATCACAACTGGCTGAACCAGAAAACAAAATAGTTTACGTCGAAGCTTTCATCCAAGTGCACGAAACACGCACAAGGCCGGAAAATTACGACCTTACTAAGTGGTTATTGGTAGCTTGCAGCTCACTCTTCACGTGAAGCGCCGGACGTTTGACGTGTGGTTCGCCCTTCATAAACGCAACGTGTGCCTGGTCGGCGAAACCCCGACGTGCTCCGTCCCGTCGTTGTAGAGGATCGAGGATATACGGCCATAAGACCCCGGCAAGGCACGAACGGCCTGAACCTCCCCCACCCCACACTCATACCCTCGCCGTACCGATGTCTGTCTGGTGTGGTGGGAACCGGGCGTGCACCGTCCTGTCTTTATGAGCCATCCCACGGTACGTGTGCAGCATAGGGTTCCAGAGCTCCTGGCATGAGAAGGGATTCAATATCCCACTTGCCACATGACTTCGACGGCACTAACTCGTGTAACCCGACCAAGCGTCGAACAACCTTGGTCGTAACACAGGCGCTATACTAGTGAAGTTACTCGACTACAGTATACAACCGGCAGTTCCCCATTTAAGAGCTCAATAGGACAACAGGTACACTATTAATTTATCCAACAACTGCAACTGCGACACCTACCCGTGGGATGACTCGTTTGGGGCGATGGGACGCCAGGGTCTATGCGTGCAACAAACCACTGTTGTATATACGAATGAGTTCGCCCTTGAATTAAGCCTTGTTCTGTCTTTATCTAGTTTTTCCTCACACCCCGCTACCCAACCCGGTTTGTCCTCTGCCGTGCAGGGAACAACGGACGATCTAATTGTTCAGCTCAACGCCGAACACACCCTGTCCAAGTCCGGCAATTGCTGGGTGCTAGACTGAGGTCAAACCAGTCCGTTGACGGAAAAGTTGTACTACCGGCCCTGGGTCTACGACGGATATGGAGAGGCTCCAAGTAGTTGGCGTGGCTGAAAACTTTTGTTAAAACGGAATGGACGATACTTCCCCTTCCTATCCATTCGCCAGAAGCAAGCGTGGAATGCCCTTGGAAACACAGTATGTGGAAGCAAAGTAATTCCCGTACTAACCGGAAGCGCTTAGTAAAATTCTCTAAGTCAGGACCCGGTCATTAGTTAGTGACCCGTTTGTCTAACAATATTTGATTGACCGTCAAGAGCGCTGTTTCGAGACCGTATGTTTCTAGCGTATCCCTACATTATAGCCTTTTACAAAAGGCGTTCTTATCTTGTACCGTTTATGTTCCAAGAATATCCCTGTCCAGAGTATTTACTCTGGCTTTAGACTATACGAGTAGCCGGCTATACCTCGTACCGAAAAACAAGATCTAGGGGAGACGTCGACCGGAGTTACTTTTCTTCATGTTCCAGGGATACTCGGATAGACTTCAGTCCACCGGGCGGGGCGTAATCTATTTTTCACCGCCTAGTTTAGGCTCTGTAACTCACGCAAAACTGCACTTCAATCGTTTGTTTGTGGCGAGGTGTAGGAAACGATTGCCTGACCAAAATCCAAACTAACAGAGAGATTGTGTATGAAGCCATTCTCAAGTGCGACTGTATGGTGACGAAACTGAAGACGACCAGACAATACCACGCTCCGACCGTAGTCTTTGTCGATACGCGAATATTGCCGATCGGGATTGAAGATCGGGTGTCTCACGCAGTTATATCCAGTTCAGCCTAGCCTTGTGTTTCAGTCTCCTCCACGGGGGGTTGCTATGGTAATATCTCGCTTTCGGCCAAGCAGGCCCGGTTTTCATAATCGAGTAACTGCCTAAACTCGTTGGAATACCCTTCTTTGCAATATACAGGTTAAGCTAGGCCATGAGATTGATGGTGGGACTGAATTTTTTTTTTTTCGGAAAAGTCCTTGATGGCTGAGGTGAACAGGGCTCCTCGCATGAGGGAAGAGTCCGCGCTTCAGAAGTAAAGGACCAACGCGTCCTACAATAGCGGTCGCATTTTGCACTGTCAACACCTTTTTGAGTGCCAGGGTCTTAAAACGATGGACACCCTCTCATATCATTGGAGCGCCGTTTGTGTTTCCCATTGCTGCTGCTCGGTATACCTACTACGCCATCGGGTTGGCGTTTCATATTTTGTTGCTCTTCAATCCGTCAATGGTGGGTGAAGCATTGGGCAGCTCTTCCAGTGGAAATCAAGAGGAAGTACTTGGTGCCTTCCTTCTTCAGACTGTTACAGCGTTCGTTGTAGCACGGAGTTTATTATATTCCCTGGTGACACCCGGGTACCTATATTCCCGAGTACGTTCCGGGAGGACTCGTGTCAAACGGAGGGATTTCTGCATTTTCGATGCTGCGTTTGCGACCAATGTGGTTGGCATGGATACATTGGGTGTTGTCTTGGAAGGTCGGCAATTTGTTCTGAGCATGGGAAATTGGGATTTTTTCGCATGACCTGGGAGGCTTATCTTAGATTGGAGTCATGGGGAGAAGGGGGCTTGCCCCGCCGGGCCAACCTTCTTCCATGTAAGGCAATTTGATACCTTGCTGTCTTCCATCTGTGTGCAACGAACACAGAGCCAAAAACGCAACAACCTGCATACCTGCACAATTTTTGCCAGGCGGTACTCTTTGTCTCGCCTGCCTAGTCGAAGTGAAATTGGCGTCGACAGCAGAACTAATAAACCAACATACATACCCGCTGTGGGTATAAATGTAGCCAACCAAGGCTAAGATAGAAGTGAATCAATTTCTGTTTCAAGATTTTCACTTGACGAGCTTCATTTCTCTCGCTCCAGACTCGGATTTGGAAAAAACCGTGTTCGCTCCAGCAGGACAAATAAACCCACATACATACCCGCTGTGGGTATAAACGCAGCCAACCACGGCTAGGATAAAAATGAATCACTTTCTGTTCCAAGAATTTCACTTGACGTGTTCATCTCTCCCTCCAACCTCGGATTTGGAAAAAGCTGTGTTCGCTTTAGCCGGTGAACAACCCCATGTGCGACACCCTGGCACCCACCCTGTCAGTATGACCTGAGTCCCACCACGCTTTAGGTACCCAGACACTCGAAAATGCTTTAACAAGCGGGTGCGACTTCTTACTTTGCACCGCACATCGAAAAAATAGACATAAAAATTGGCTGAAATCAAAACCCCAAAGTTAATCGCAGAAGTTTTTTCACCGGAAAAACGCCTTGCTCTGTCAACCGACCAAACCTTTGCTGACAATCTGACGGGCAGTTAATCTTGATTTTTTTAACTACGACGCGTCCAAATTTTTTTGTAACACGGTTTCCAAGTGATACATGCGATATATGCCATATCACGTACCGTCCGACGCCGTACGCTATCAGTCCATACCGTACCACGTATCATTCCGGACCATACATGTCATTTCCCAGGTATATATTGTAAACACAAGGGCTCCGAATGTGTGATGGCGTCCCGCCGCACGCATGATACTTGCGGTAGGTTATAACATGCCTGGGCCGTTAGTTTCGTCCCAAACCTTGCTATACATCTACTATAACATGCCTGGGCCGTTAATAATGTTCCAAACCTTGCTATACATCTACTTACCATGCACATATTTTAGAAAGCAAACCAATCGTGTACAACTCCAAAAAACAAAATGACAGTCCTGTGGGGCTGTACAGCAGCTTTCGAATGAGCTGTCGCTCAGGCTGGAAGTCCTCGGCATCGCCTTGGTAGCCAGCATCTAGAGAAATCACAATAGAGCCAGCGTATATCGCTTTTTGCGCCCATCCGAAGGCACGAGATGGAGCATGACCGTTCTGACGAGCTCCTCTCACAGGGCTGGCCAAGGGGTTTCGCAGGATCATTTCGGTTCTCTTAATACACCACATGGTTCTGGAGATAACGCTTGGTTCTCATTTTAGGCTCCGTTCCCAATTTTCTGAAAACTCTGTTGACTTGCCGAATCAAGATGTCAAATATTGTACGTGCTTCGAATGCCAAGTGCTGCTCATTAGGATGAGTAAAGACAATGCCATTTTGTTCAAGATAAAGGGAAACATCACATAATTTTACGTACAACAGGTATAGTCTATGCAGGTGCACCCAACAAAGAGCTACAAAAATCAAACTCATTTCTTTTCTTGCTACAGCATCAGGGAGGTTTTTCCCAGTTTCGTTCCAAGCCATTGCGATACCAGCGTCAATACTCAAACCCACCAGTAAGATTCCTATACAAGTCTTCCTTGACAAATTAAAATAATTGTACCGGGCTGGTTTTTCTATGGCTCGTTTCAGAGAAAGGCGAGCCTGATTCGGTCGGAATCTAGGTCTAAATCAGGCGAATGCACCACGGCACGCAAAAGAAAAATAATGTCGGATCAAAACCTCAATTATCAAGACGCGAGAGTGACAGAAAACCGCGCTGCAGTCACCCACACAGCAGCTGCAGCACAGCAGCCTCTACGCAGTCGGTAGTCAGCCTCGAGGGTTGAAACCGGTCGGTGGGCTCCCTGCCATGTATACTGATACCCTGCTGCGATGTTTGCTGTGGTACGATTCTCCGTTCCGCAACAACACGTCTTGTTCACACTCCTAAACTTCCCAAAAATAAATAATTAAATAATTAATCACATTCGGTAGCATGACCAAGAGATAGACTGTTATGTGTGTTGGGTACACCCGGCGCACGTGGTTATTGTTCGTCTTGTGGTTACAGACTGTGAGGCACGGTAAACTGAACGATCGCGATGATAAATCAACATAACGAAATTCAAATGCCGGCCCACCGGGCACGACAACACAACAAAACAAGGCAGACCATGGCACAAAAAAAAAAAATGAGAAGAAAAAATGAAAGCACCAGGAGCTCTGAAGAGTGTTATGCAAGAGAGTCAGAACGGCTGCAAGACAAACAGCTTATGTGCTGATGAAGGGAAACAGCTAAATGGTGCACGGACGAAACAACAGGAAGAGAAGAATGATACCGGCATGAGGCCGGTGGGGAGAGAAAACAAGGGAATAAGGAGAGAACTAAGGCAAAAAAAATATGCGGAAAAGCTTTCGCACTCATCGCCGTGACCAAGTAGCTGAAGCACACTGCCTTCATCGCCCAGTGTGATACATGTGCCTTCGGTTCCCGTCGCAGACGCGCTTCCTTGCAAGACCTCTTTGCTCTCTCCACATGCTCCCATTTTTCATGAAAGGTGTTTCTCTTACCCGGTGGCGCCGTTCCGGCGAGCACCGACAAAAAAGCGCTAGCTCGGCCGCGTAATTATTCAAACAGATGCACCTGGTCTTTTTCCAAATTCTGAGCTTCTGCAGCGTCATCCGTGTGCTCGACATTTGTGCACGAGAACGTGGCCGTCGACAGGAACAACGCCATGACGCCATCTCTCTCGAGATCCACCACCTCCTGCGCGCGACCTCCTTGAGTAGACGCGAAAACCCACGCATGACCAATTTTTCTTGAAACTTCAAATATTGCAAATTCTCACGAACGAAATCAAAAACCAGATAATATACATAGTCGGTCGTTTAATATACCATTATTGGACCAATCGCTGCCATTGGTCGTTGTCCACCCACTGCAGGATCGGTCGATGATGTCACGCATTTACAAAATAACAAAACGCTGTCGAATTCAAGGTGGAGGTCATGCCAGCGGCTTGCAGATATGGTGTGCTCGAGGCAGGCATGGGCGACCAACTATCTTCGCTTTGTCTATGTGGAATGGGCCTATCTCACCGGCATAGTCCGCGTTTGCACTCCACATTGCTGTGGCAAAAAAAAAATGATGTAGTCCTTGCTCGCTTCTCCCGCAGAGACACAATAAAAATTCATACTACAAAAACAACACAACACGCCCTTGTTCTGGTGTGGGACAACGCTATATATAGTGGAGGGGCTCGCACGGCTCGCGCCTTACAGCCTGCGCCCTCTACTGTATGTACCCACGGCCGTTGCCCCTCTCGTCGACACCGAGCCTACTGATTGATGAAGATACTTAAATATATATCAAATCATTCCGTGGTGTCATGTGTTTTGGTGAGGAGTTTTTTGTCTCGGCCTAAGTATGCGATTCGCGGAACTGGAATTCTCGGTCGAATATAGCTTGGTTCGAGCGCCGCCTTCGGGGGGCGGCTCCAACGCCCCTCGCTCTGCCGTGTCCGTTCCGCACATCGACGTGAACGCGGACGGGTGCTGAGCGAGACGAGCGAGTGTCGAGGAGGAATTTTGGAAAAATTGTTGAATCTTAATGGCTGCAACGCCTGAATGATTTACAAAATTGGCATCATTTCCAAACGGTACGTGATAATATTCGGAATTTTGCGGTGGCATGTGCAACTTTCTATTGTTTGGTCACAGATTGTGCACCAGGTGTGTTTAATTAAAATATATATCAAATCATTCCTTGGTGTCATGTATTTTGGTCAGAAGTTTTTTGTGTCGGCCTAAGTATGCGATTCGCGGAACTGGAATTCTCGGTCGAATATAGCTTGGTTCGAGCGCCGCCTTCGGGGGGCGGCTCCAACGCCCCTTGCTCTGCCGTGTCCGTTCCGCACATCGACGTGAACGCGGACGGGTGCTGAGCGAGACGAGCGAGTGTCGAGGATGAATTTTGGAAAAATTGTTGAATCTTAATGGCTGCAACGCCTGAATGATTTACAAAATTGGCATCATTTCCAAACGGTACGTGATAATATTTAGAACTTTGCGGTGGCATGTGCAACTTTCTATTGTTTGGTCACAGATTGTGCACCAGGTGTGTTTAATTGCACGCGCCTGCATGATTCACGAGATTGGCATCATTTCCAAACCGTACGTAAAAATGTTCCCAAGAAATAGGTACTTGATAATGTTCGGAATTTTGCGGTGGCGTATGCAACTTTTCGCTGTTTGGTTACAGATTGTGCACCACGCATTTTTTTGCACGCGCCTGGATGATTTACAAAATTGGCATAATATACAAACGGTACTTGATAATGTTTCCACATGAAAAAAATTCATCTGCTTACAGAATACGCACATGAAGAAATTTCATCTGCTACAGTCTGACAAGATATTTGTGCAACAACGACGGACAACCTACTACAGAAAGAAATGAACAAATAACGCGTGAGCGATGGCGTGCTTTTCGTAGACGAATGTGCATACTACGACATCTATCTGCGAAAGGGTACCTACGGCTGGCAACGAAAACGGGAATACAACTTCATTAGGAAGCAAAATTAGACGGACTCCCTTCACGAACAAATAAAATATCTTCTAGACAACGTACATGACGCAAATGACCAGCCGAATTGCGACCGCGCAATTAATTACTAGATCTTTTCTTCTGGTGGTGTTATACCAGTAGTAGATCGCTTTAATAATTTGGCTTTTATATTATATTGCGTTTGGTGCTGTTGGAGTGTTCCATAATTTATTTTGAGCGAGCTTGGTCTGCAGGTACCGATTGTCTTAAAACCGTTCCTTTGTGCGACCTTACGCAAAACATTCTGGAGGAGGAGCTACTACGAGTACCTGTATGAAGAATGTGTATAAAAAAAAATCGTCGGGTGAATACGCACATGAAAAAATCACATCTGCTACCGTTTGATAAGGTATAAATACGTGGAAGTGTGGTGAGCTAAAGCTTTTATTTCCCCATCCGCCGGAGGATAAACAAAAAGGGAAAACAAAAAAGGTATTAGTACAACCACGACGTAGAATAAATAACTTCGTCGGGTGAATACGCACATGAAGAAATCACATCTGCTACAGTCTGATAAGATATTATTAGTACAACAACGACGGACAACCTACCAAAAGAAATAAACAAATAACGCGTGAGCGATGGCGTGCTTTTCGTAGACGAATGTGCATACTACGACATCTATCTGCGAAAGGGTACCTACGACTGGCAACGAAAACGGGAATACAACTTTATTAGGAAGCAAAATTAGACGAACAAAAAAATATCTCCTAGACAACGTACGTGACGCAAATATCCAGCCGAATTGCGACCGCGCAGTTAGTTACTAGATATTTTGTTCTGGTGTTATACCAATAGTAGATCGCTCTAATAATTAGAATATTGGCGACAATAATTTGAGATTTGGAATTACTCCGCAGATGTATACTTCTTTTCCGTGTTTCTTTTTTTTGTTCCTGCAAGTTAAGTTGTCTCGTGTTCCATCCTGGATGCACCGGTCATATGCTTCATATTAGGGGCTATCCCCTTTTCAGGCGCCTATGATCCGTGATTTCGACGTGGTGGTTGTAGTGCATGGGTAAGATAGTGTTGGCATTTGTCTTCTTTTGGTTGTTTCTAACGGGAAGTGTTTGGGACTTGGTGGTTTTTTGGGGGCAAAATAATAAAATACCATCAGTACTTTGAATTCTGGCGCAGCAAACTGCGTCTTTTGCGGACTCCCGTCAAACCCATGTTTTCAGAAGATGTATGTGCCGTTTAACATTGGAAGTATTTAAGTTGTTTTGGGACCTAGTCGGGGGCTGTTAGTGATAGTGGTACGGTTTCATACCGGTCTAGGATTATTTTGTTTGCCTTGTGTGAGGCTCGATTACCCCTCTTCCCGTTCAGCGTGCATTTTTTCTGGTGTTTTTTTTCTGCGAGTTGAAAGTACCAATTGGATCGAGGGCATTGTATATTCCCTTTAGAGATCCTCTTTAAGTGAGTTCTTCGTACATTGTGCAAGTAAGCCCGGAGAACCCATCGTGTATCTCACGCCGACTCGGAGAGCTATTTTGTGACTATGGTACGATCAAGTACTGATTTGTCGTACGGATTAAGTTATTTTGGGGCCTACCATTCCACACTAGGATGATTTTTCTATATCCCCCTTAGGGCTCCTGCGAGTTCTTCGTACATCGTGAAAGTAAGCCCGGAGGACCCATCGTGTATCTCACGCCGAATCGGAGAGCTGTTTTGTGACTATGGTACGATCAAATACTGATCTGTTATACGGACTAAGTTGTTTTGGGGTCCACTTTCCACAGAGTCGGGGGCTGTTAGTGATAGTGGTACGATTTCATACCGGTCTGGGATTATTTTGTTTGTCTTGTGTGAGGCTTGAATATCCCCCTTTTTCAGTTTAGCTTGCCCTTTCCCTGTAGTAGTAAGTTGTCTTCCTGCAGTGTCGTCTTTAGTTCTTTTCTGTGAGTGAGTTCTTCGTACATTTTGGAAACAAACATGTCTTCGTCTACTCTCGGAGTGAACACCGAGGGGTTTTCCAAGGCACAATCAACGACGCCTTTCTTTTCTCCTTTCGTAAATTACACATTTTCAACCATCTATCCGATACCTTTTTTATTGATGCCATGTCCTTCGCCTCGAAGTTCTCAAATTCTGCTTTCGGCATTATTTCTGTCCTATTTCACTTGGAAGCGGTTTTAATAACACCTATGGTTTCTTCCTTCGTTTATATGTTTTATTTTCGTCAGTAAACCTTTAGAACCTCATGCTCGTATAAAACTCTTGGCATTACTTTAAGCTTCAATTTATTTATTACTACACCTTATTTCGTCGAGTGTTACCCTTCCTCACCCAATAATGGCGCCATGGAATGTCAAATTTTCTTTAGAACCTCAATCCAACAGCTACAATTTTCCCCTTTTCCTCGTCCGAGTGCTGCCCGGCCCTACCCGAAGCACGGGCGCCGGCGAATGCCGGCGCCCATGCTGAGCCCTTGTATGACCAGAAAAGTATGCCGTCATCTTTAGTGCGTTGCTGATTGGTGGATATTGCCAAAACAAACCCGTGATGTTGCTGTTTTTGTTCATCTACATGAGTGTCAGAAGGAAGTCTATACGTTCGTTACGGCTGCTGCTGCATACTGTGTAGTTTTCTATGTTGCTACAATTCTCACTCTGCAGTCGGGCGACAGTATAAGATACACAAGTAGCTGATACTCGACCGAGTGGAGTTATCTTTTTTTTTGCAACAAAACAAACGGCATTCAACAGCACTGGCATCAGCAACGTCGATGGTTTGATGAATGATGCCGCGATTTCGTGGTTCTGAGCCCCGGAGTAATAGTGTCGCCTTAAGCGATTACGACCCTGAGGGAATCCCCATCCGTTCCTTTGCATTGAGAAGGAAGATGTTTAGGGCATTCGTCGTGCTCTGATCGCAGGCACTCAGACGAGCTAATAATATGAGAATCCCTCTGTTGATGTTCTTCGTCGATCTACACATGGCGTAGAACTCCGTCGACCGAGAGAGGCTGTAGGTGGTGCTCGTGCGTTTCCGCGAATCAGAGACGATGTTGACCACTATTTGGCCAGTTCCACGAAGACATGTGAACTCGCCTGCGTACGAATGACGGCGAACACTATGAATGGAATGGCGTCACTCAGGGCTTGCGGCAAGGATGTGTATTGTCGCCGCTTCTTTGGAATGCGTTTTTCTCCGCAAAGCGATACATTCCGTTGGGCTAAGTTTCAGTAAAGATCCAGATAGTTTGAGGGGCTTGGTGCACCTCGAGGACTTCGGGGAGGGCGGGCTCGAGGTTGGACCGCTGGCATGTGTACAAAGATCAGTCTGTGGTATGCTGTACGCCGACGATGCAGGCATTGTGTCTAAATCAACGGAAGGCCTTGCGAAAATGACCGTCATTGTGACCGTTTTGGAATCAGCAGACCTTACCGTGCTCAAAACGAAAACGGAGACAATGCTGCTCCGCACACTCAACAACGTTTCCCCCCGCCCACTGCTCGTTGCCGAATCGGCGGGCAAGACTTATGTATGCAGACGATGCATTTTCTGTACCTGGGCGCGGTCTTATCAACGCAAGGGCCGACATTATTCCATAAAATTAAACGACGGATCTGACTCGCGCGGCATGCTACGATCGGTTTAAGCGGGATCTGTACGATGTGGAAGATGCTTCGTCAACACCAACGGTGCGCCTGATAAGGATCAAGGTGATGACACCCTGCTGTACGGGCGTGTGGCTCGGAATCTCGGCCAGACGCACTTCGCCGACCTCCGAACGGTACACTATAACCTTTTTCGAACGGATATTGGCCTCCAGCGCTGACAACACCCCGACCACCACATATCGACCGCCAAGGCCCTCATCACAGTATGAGAGCGAACATCCGCAGACGCAACGTCCTGTTTGCGGGAGCCGTACAACCGACGACAAATGAGCGGCTGGCCCATCGCGTGGTGTTCGGGACGATTGATGGTGTGGGGACAACCCGAGACCAGGCCGACCAGAAGAGAACTGGGTCCAATCTCTAGCAGACGACATCAGAGCATTCAAGCCACCGAGCGGTCAACGGACAACCCGCCTTTGCTGTTAGGAGTAGAGAGTATGCCACGGTCGGGGGCGGCTATGAGAAGTGCAAACTGGTTCCGGGGGCCGTCGACGCCCCGGGCCGCATCATGACGAAATGGCACTGGGGCGAGGCGGACAAGACCTGACTAATCCGCGCAAAAATGGACGCCAACAACAGCAACAAGGGGAAACTAGATGAGGGGGGCGGGCGTGCCGATACAACTGTGGACGAACGCCGAAACGAAATGGTACATGTTGTGGCAAGGTACCGGTTCGACTAATATGTGGAGCGTGTTCAAGTACGGTAATGCTCTAAACCTCATAGTGAGCGGTGGGTTTTTGCTTCGTTTGTATTTCGCATCGAGTTCAATGGGGGGAGTGCGAACGCGGCCATGCCATTGAGGGGGTAGACGTCTACCTCTCCCCGTCGAAGCGGACACACTAATCAATCTGATGGAAACGATGTTCACTCGAATGGGCAAGACGTGCCACGTATCGAAGACCCAGACTCCGATTTGGTCGTACTCGCGGTGAGCCTGTTCCTATAAAAGAGGCCGCACCGTGTCTCTGGTCTGCCTTGCTTAGTGTCGTCCTTACTTCCGATATCTGATATCCGACCTTTTAAAATTCAAACTGTTCGTAGGTTTTCATGTGCGGGGGAGGCTTTCTGATTATTGAGCAGACTGCTCAAAACTCCAAAACGCAGAAATGCCACTCTGCTGCTGCTGTTGGGTTGCAAACAGGCTTTGATGCGGGCCAGAGGTAGGGCCATAAGAATCTTCCGTACCTGTGGCGTTGGCGTGGGTGGCTCGTTTGTGGCGCGTTGCGTTTGTGTGTGGGCCATACCTCGTCGGTCTCCAAACAACGTGAGAAGAGCCTTCTGATTTTGAAACTTGTTTGCTGGCTTTTACGTGTTCGTAGCAAAGCGCTACATTTGAGCTGGTTTGGGTACTCTTGATGACGCGTCAGCCCGTCTGCTGTGGACCATTCCGCAGAGCGTCCTCTACCAACATGGCAGCCTCTTCGGGAGAGTGCTCGAGTGTTTTACATGCTGTCTGGTGTGTCCTGGATGCCCTGTGGTAGATGATGTGTGTCTCGATGTGCTGGTGACCTGGCTGCCTGGTCGTTCGTTCATTGTCTTTATGTGGTATTCTCTTACCTGGTACCAGTCATGCATATTCCACTCGCAAATTTGGTCATCACCACACATTTGTTGAGAGTATGAACCTTGGATTCAAATCTAAGTTAATGCGCAGTCTATTCGCACAAATAAGATATGCAGTTGAATCTTAGGTTGAATCTTACGTTGAATGCTCGGTGGAACCCAGATGTAAACGTAGCTTTGAGTATGTTAAGGTTGTTCTGTTGCCCCGGTATTCTACCGTACTACGGGCATTGTTCCGTGATGATCAAGTGCTGATGCAACACACCATGATCACTCTCTCATATTTCCCAACTCTCTCTTCTTTCTCTGCATTCTCTTCTTCTTCTCACTTTGACCTTAAGCGCCATTTCCAAACTATCCCTTTCCCTCTTATCACAAGTGATCTGAACAGACACGTCGGTGCGACCTCTGCATCTCTTCGCATAGAAGACAGAGCCTCGACACAACCATTGTGTTCACAGGCTATTTACAGGTTATGAGCCTTCGACATTCGATGTAAACATCGATTGGCACCAATCGACGTCTCATTGAAGTTTGTCGCATCTTACCGGGAAATTTGAGACAAAGCTTCATCAAGCCGGCTACAGCATCAGCATCAGCGATCGTCGTCAGCATCAGCATCAGTATGAGCATCAGCATCAGCGATCAGCATCAGCATCAGCATCAGCATCAGCGATCATTATCAGCATCACCATGGGAGAGTCCACGAAAGCAGGTGATGCGGTAGACAAGCTCGGTAGAGCTCCCAACGGCAAATTTAATGGGATTAAGCTCGACGTAGGGAAACGCACGGCTCAGTCCGTGATAAGTGTGCGTCATGCTGGGATCTCTGATATCCTCGAAGGGCGATTTTGCCCCGAGCCTAAACTAGTTAGTCCTCGTCCATCTTCTAGAAGAAGTAGGCCTTCACGAGCTGTAACTCGCAGCCAGGCCGCTGTCGAAGCTGACATTCAGTCCGGGGAAACAACCCAGCTGATACGGCAGAAAATGCACAGCCGAACGCCGGGGATACTCCCGCGGACACGGCGAATCTGCCACCATCATCTTCAGGATATTCCACTTCCCAGCCGCAACATCCGTTTTATGGGCCAGCGATGACAACATCTCGAATTTGGAAGACATCAAGCACTGGCACTGCGACAAGCGTCTTCTGTTTGAGTTCTTGTTCCTGAGTACATGGGGAGCTGCGGCCATCTTTCTTGTACAGTTCAAGCACAAACGAGGTGAACTTGCGAATGGAAAGGCTGCTTGGGATGGTGTGGTTAGAAAATATCAAAAGTCCACCCGCCAACGTAGACGTATACTCAAACAACAACTATCGCATATGGTCATGACGGATGGGCAAGACCCAGACGTGCTTATCAATGAAGTATACTATTCACGGGTTGAATCGGTCGACATGGGAGAGGTATTCAACGATGACAGCATATTGGACATAGTGCTGGGAGGACTCACAGATGAATACCTGCAAAAAAAATATAGCGCCGAAGCAGATGATGACTTCACACTCGACCGAGCTGTGATAACAATGCGTAATATGTACGCGAATAGAGCAATGCGAAACGGGCCTTTGCGAAAAACGAAGGGGCCTTAATCTGCTATGGTAGTCACGTCAACACCCTCAGCAGTAGTGACCTGTTCACACTGCAAAAACCAGGCCATCGATTCCAAAATTGCTTCAAACGCAAAGGAAAGATGTCGGGGAAGAATCCTCCCCTGACACCTCAAAAGAATTCGTGGTGTAGCCTGCATAATACCGATCGCCACGATAATAGCGACTGTCGGTCTCAAATGCGGGATGACAATATAACCCGTCGCCATCGTCCTGGTCAACAAAATACCCGGCGTAACGACAACTGCAGCGCTCACGCCAACACCGCCACAACTCCAACTTCAACAACGCAAATGTAATCTCACGTCCCAGAGATACATGCTCCATCCACTTCTGCGGCTGCGACTACAGCGGCTACTTCTACGTCCCTCGCGATTCCTTCCTGTCCATCCTCACCTTCAGTTGGATTAGGGTATTCTTTCATCGCCGCACCTCCGATCAACACCGCCGCGCAGCCCGTCGACTTGTCCATGACTGCGGACAGCGGAGCTTCTAGCAACTTTATCGACAATCAGCATCTACCGGGCATTGAACATAAAATGAGCCACTACGTGCAGGTGGACCTTCCCGTAGTAATCAAAGTAGCGGGAAACCATTGCCTTTATGGCGTTGGTCAAGGATTTTTGGTCGTACAAGTGTTGGACCACATAGGCTCTAGGCACTCTGTACAGCTTCCTGTCACTATTGTACTAGGGTTAGGCTGCCACATATTGTCGGGGGCATCACCTGCTGCGAGAGGGGTCACTGTGACCATCGCCATGAATTCGTATATAGACATAGGTGCATTTGCTATACCCGTACGCAAAGACTGCCACTGCTCTTCTCTGCATCATCTCGACCTCACCACTGATGCTACCGGTCGAAGACCTGAGACAGCGTTTCCCACCATTTCTGACACGCAATATAAACCGAAAGTTGTCCTCGCTGTTCGAATCTCAACTGCCACTGAAGCCACTTCTCCGCCTAAACACGTTCCAGCTAACATCGGGCAGAAGAGGTTGGGTCATCCCAAGCAGGTGATGGCCCGCACTATGGGGGCGTGTTGAGAGTATGAACCTTGGATTCAAATTTAAGTTAATGCGCAGTCTATTCGCACGAATAAGATATGCAGTTGAATCGTACGTTGAATCTTACGTTGAATCTTCGGTGGAACCTAGATGTAAACGTAGCTTTGAGTATGTTAAGGTTGTTCTGTTGTCCCGGTCTTCTACCGTACTACGGGCATTATTCCATCATGATCAAGTGGTGATGCAACCCACCATGATCACTCTCCCATTTCTCCCAACTCTCCCCTCTCTCCCTTCTTTCTCTTCTTCTTTTCTCTTTGGCCTCAAGCGCCATTTCCAAACCATCCCTTTTCTTTCTTATCACAAGTGATCTTAACAGACACGTCGGTGCGACCTCTGCATCTTTTGCATAGAAGACAGAGCTTCGACACAACCATTGTGTTCACAGGCTATTCACAGCATTAAGCAAGTTATTGTTTTCTTCGTTTTCTCCCCCCCACAGGATAAATTACGGTTTAAAATCCTTAACGCAAGTAGCTAATAGGAATGCTTCGTGCTTCACTGCATCGCAGCGTACCGTTTAAAACCATGAATCCGCACCGACGTGGGAAGCATACTACGATAAGGGTAGCACTCCTCATCTGAAATGGTTTCTGAATGACGGGTCTCCTTCACATGAATTCGTCGCAAACAAATGCCATATTTTTCATGATTCTCGTTGTGTTTCGAGACCATGGGAGATTTCACCCGGTGTAGCGGTTTTATTTTCCTCCTTGTCAGTTTGTTGATTAGGTCTTAAGCTCCGAAAATTAAACAAGGTTTTGAGGATAGAACTCCGAAAATTGATGAACGTGAAAAAATTCGTGGTGCATCTCTACCGTAGCACACGTGTACAACCCTATCAAACGTATAGACCTATGCCTTCAGAAAAAGCCATAGAAAATACTTTTAGAGCCAAAACGTTCTGTACGCGAAATGTGAGGTGCGGTGCGGTTTCGTACTCATTTATACGAGCCACAACTCACCCGCATGATTCCTAAACCCCACCCCGCACGGTTAGACCCTGCAAATAGATACTCTCAAAAAAATCGGTTGTGCGGTTCTACATAGCGCAAAACGTTGCAATATTGAGGTTTTGATCCGACATTAAGTTTTCGTCGAGTACTGTGGTGCTTTCGCCTGTTTTAGACCTAGATTCCGACCGAATCAGCCTCGCCTTTCTTCGAAACGATGCACAGAAACCAGCCCCGTAAAACTCTTAAACTCTGTCAAGGGAGACTTGTATGGTAATCTTACTGGCGGATTTGAGAACGGACGCTGGTACCAGTATGGCTTGAAACGGAACTGGGAAAAACCTCCCTGATGCTGTAGCATAAAAACGCCTGGGAAATGAGACTGGTGGTTTGTAACTCTTTGTTGGGGACTGCACATGCATATACCTGTTGTAGATGATGTGATGTTTTTCCTTTATCTTGCACTAAGTAGCGTTATCTTAACTCATCCTAAACTACATGACTTGGCATTCGAAGCACGTACAATATTTTACATCTTGATTCGGCAAGTGCATTGTAAGTAGATGTACAGCAATGCCTGGGACAATACCAACGGCCCAGGCATGTTGTAGTAGATGTATAGCAAAGGTTGGGACAAACCTAACGGCCCAGGCATGTTATAGCCTACCGCAAGTATTACGCGTGAGGGGGGACGCCATCAAACATGCGGAGCCCTTGTGTCTACGATATATACCTGGTAAATGATATTTATGGTCCGGAATGATACGTGTTACGGTATGGACTGATAGAGTACGGCGTGGTACGGTACGTGATATAGCATATGGCGATATGTATCACTTGGATATCGTGTTCTAAAATCGAGTTGGACGCGTCGTAGTTCGAAGATCAAGATCGACCGCCCGTCAGGTTGTCAGCAAAGGTTTGGTCGGTCGATAGAACAAGGAGCTCTTCCGTGGGAAAAAACTTCTGTGATCAAATTTGTGGTTTTGATGTCAGCCATTTTTGCACGGGGGTCTAGCTTTTTATGCGCGGTGCAAAGTAAGAACTCGCACCCGTTCGTTAAAGCATTATTCGAGTGTCTGGGTACCTAACGCGTGGTGGGACTCGGGTCATACTGACGGGTGGGTGCCAGGGTGTCGCACGTGGGGTTGTTCATTGGCTGGAGCGAACACGGTTTTTTCCAAATTCAAGTTTAGAGCGCGAGATGAAGCTCGTAAAGTGAAAGTCTTTAAACAGAAAGTGATTCATTCTATCCTAGCCTTGGTTGGCTACGCTTACACCCACAGCGGGTGTGTATTGTTTTTTTTGTCCTTTTGTCGTCGCCAATTTCAATACGACAAGGCAGGCGAATCAAAGAGTACCGCCTGGCAAAAATTTTCCAATTGTGCAGGTCCTTGCGTTTATTGCCGTGTGTTCGTCGCACACAGATGGAAGACAGCAACGCATTAAATTGCCTCACCTGAATGAAAATTGGCCCGGCACGGCAAACCCCCTTCTCCTTAAGGCTCCAATGTAAGATAAGCCTCCCGGGTCATGCAAAAAAATCCCAATTTCCCATGCTCAGATCAAATGATCGACCTTCCAAGACAAAACCCAATGTATACATGCCGACCACACTGGTGGTCCCAAACGCAGCACCGAGTATGCAGGAATCCCTTTGTTTGACACGAGTCCTCCCGGAACATACTCGGGAATATAGCTACCCAGGTGCCATCAGAGAGTATAATAAACTCCGTGCTACAACGAACGCTGTAACAGTCTCCAGAAGGAAAACACCAAGCACTTCCTCTTGATTTCCCCTGGAAGAGCTGTCCCATACTTCACCCACCATTAACGAATTAAAGAGGAACAAAACGTGAAGCCGCCAATCCGATGGCGTAAGTATACCGAGCGGCAGCAATGGGAAACACAAACGGCTTTCCAATGATATGAGAGGGTGTCCATCGTTTTGAGACCCTGGCACTCAGAAAAGTGTTGACAGTGCAAAATGCTACCGCTATCGTAGCACGCGTTGGTCATTTAGTTCGGTAGCGCGGACTCTTTCCTCATGTGAGGAGTCCTGTTTACCTCAGCCAAAGAGGACTTCTCCGAAAAAATGAAAATTCAATTCCATCATCAATCCCATGGCCTAGCTAAACCTGTATATTGGAAAAGAGGGTATTCAACCGAGTTGGAGCAGTTTCTCCATTATGAAAACCAGGCCTGCTTGGCCGAAACCGTAGTACTATCATAGCAACCGCCCGTGGAGTAAATTAAAACACAACACTAGGCTAAGCTGGATATAACTCTGTGAGACACCCGATCTTCAATCGCGATCGGCATCATTTGCGTATCGACAAAGGCTACGGTCAGAGCGTGGTATTTCTTGTCTGGTCGTCTTCGTGTTCGTGACGATAAAGACGCACTTGAGAATGGCTTCGTACACAACCTATCAGTGAGTTCGCACTTTGGTCAGGGAATCATTTTTTACACCTCGCCGTATAGAAACGATTGAAGTGCAGTTTTGCATGAGGTACAGAGCACAACCTAGGCGGTGAAAATTAGATTGCGCCAGCACCGTACACCGACGTTTCCGAGTATCCCTGGAACGTGGAGAAAAGTAACTCAAGTCGACGTCGCTCCTAGATTTTGTTCTCCGGTAAGTATACCCGGCTACTCGTATAGTCTATATCCATATTAAATACCCTGGACAGGAACGTTCTTGGGACATTAACGGTACAAGATAAGGACGCCTTTGTGTAAAAGGCTATAATATAGGGATACGCTAGAAACATACGGTCACGAAACAGCGCTCTTGACGGTCAAGCAACTATTGTTAGACCAACGGGTGACGAATTCATGACCGGGTCCTGACTTAAGGAAGTGTACTAAGCGCTTCCGGTTAGTACCGGAACTTCTTTGCTTCCACATAATGTGTTTCCAAGGGCATTCCACGCTTGCGTTTGGCGACTGGAGGGGAAGGGGAATTATCGTCAATTCTGTTTTAGCAAAAGTTTACAACCACGCCAACCACTTGAAGCCTCTCCATATCCGTCGCAGACTCGGGGCTGGTAGTTCAGCTTCTCCATCAACGAACTGGTTTGACCTCAGTCTAGCACCCAGCAATTGCCGGACTTCGACAGGGTGTGCTCGGCGTTGAGCTGAACAATTAGATCGCCCGTGGTTCCCTGCACGGCAGCGGACAAACAGGGTTGGGTAGCGGGGTCTGAGGAAAAACCAGATGAAGACAGAACAAGGCTTAAGGCAATTGTGAAATCATTTGGTGTATACAACAGTGCTTGGTTGCACGCATAGACCCTGGCGTCCCATCGCCCCGAACGAGTCATCCCGCGGGAAGGTGTCGCAGTTGCTGTTGTTGGATTAATTAGTAATATATCTGTTGTCCGATTGAGCTCCTCAAGTGGAGAACTGTCGGTTGCATACTGTAGTCGAGTAATTTCACGAGTCTAGCGCCTGCTTTAGGACTGAGGTTATTGGACGCTGGTCGGGTTGCACGAATTAGTGCCGTCGGAGTCATGTGGCGGGTGGGATATTGAGTTCCTTCTTATGTCAGGAGCTCTGGAACTCTATGCTGCACACGTACCGTGGGATGGCTCATAAGGACAGGACGGTGCACGTCCTGTTTCCACCACACCAGACAGACATCGGTATGGCAAGGATATGAGTGTGGGGTGGGGGAGGTGCAGGCCGTTCGTGCATTGCCGGGGTCTTATGGCCGTATACCCTCCATCACCTACAACGACGGGACGGAGCACGTCGGGGTTTCGCCGACCGGGCACACGTCGCGTGTTTCTTGCACTTGGATAAAAGCTTCGACGTATATGACTTTGTAACCTGGTTCGTCCATTTGCGGTAAAGGAGTCACGGGTAGGACCATTCTCTTGCATTCCTCAGCCTCTTTGAATGCGAACGCAAAATACCTTCGTTCATGGTAGTGTGTCGTTGAGTGCGACGACTCATCTATCTACAAGCGGCACACCTTGTGCTCCCTTTGGAGTGAAATGCATGACACATTTGAGAAGTATGATAGGTCTGTGCCATAGGTCGTAGACATCGAACTGCGAGTGCGTGAGATCACGAACAGCGCATACACGTGTAGCCTTAGCAAAATACAGAGACGTAAAAATGCACTAGTACTTGATGTAACCACCTAGTTAGCACATGCTTCAGTAGTGTCAGCCCGCCCAAAAGAACGAAAACGTACTGGCTCGCCAACCGCGTGGGTCGGTGGGGTGCATTTTGAGCTACCAATGTAGATTTTAGTGTCTACCCATTTTTAAGAGAAAACAAACCGGGTGTATTCGTTTTAAAATGTTTTCCTAATGCAGCGTTTCGCCGATTTTGAGCCACGGACAGGGACACTCGGGCAGGTGGTCCACGTCAGGCGGTCAAAATGGGTGCAAGGTTCTTTGGCTAATTTATACTGCACTGATGAGTGCTTAAACTACCCTTGGTTGTTCTAGGCTTGCTGTGGCGGGGGCAGGAATTGTCGCCCGTTTTTTTTTTTAGGTCGACGAGGAGAACCGTCAAAACACAATATATTTGTAGCAATTGTATTATCTAATCTCAAAGACCGTGCAATTGCGAAGCTTTCTTTTCACCGACGTTTGTTCGGGATGACCGAATGCACTTCATACGTGAGGGGGTTTCCAAGAAAATCCGCGCACCCATAGCGTAGCAGCCCTGTCGCCCGTACAGGTCCCCGACTTCGTTGTACGCCGGCGATGGCTTCTTAAAAACGGACACAAACTCTCTCCTACCACAGGGTATACTTTCTGAGACATTCTGGCTTTGAAGGATAGTGTTGGTCCTTGTATGACGACGGTAAGTGCCACACCGAAAAATTCGGCAGTACACCGGAGGTCAGTGCTAATCCGCGTACCTGCTACTACTATTGATAGTCGTCTCCATCTACGACAAACGATCGCCAAGGCGGTATCGCGGGCGATCTGCACTGTTCAAACGAGACTACCACCTCTGCCGTACAAAATGGTTGTCTTCCTGTTGTGTCGGCA